>JAGFMF010011680.1:1774418-1997053 GCA_019455555.1 Galemys pyrenaicus | reverse complement strand
CAACAACAACAAAGAATAAGTTAAAGGAATTGGGCAATTATAACCAAAAGTAAACAAAAAACTCACCAAGACCAAAAAGCCAGGATAAACCAAAGGGACCATGGAGGGGGGAGGGAAAAGGGGGGGAGGGCAAAGACGGGGATGAGGGCAGAGGGTGCACAAGGGACTGAGGTGATGGTGCACCGGTGAAATGGCGGTGAAACTCCCTGGGGACTACAAATGATGTCAAATATAATTAATAATAATAATAAATAAGGGTATTTGTTCCCATTTCTTCTTTCTCAGAGGCAGACAAATTGTATTTTAAATGGTATTTTGTTTTAATTTTAAATAGTAAAGCTATTTTTTCCCCCCTCCAAGAAGGTTAACCTGTTTTTATAAAAAAATCTAGAGATGAAAACTGGAAAACTATTGGAATATACAAAAGCTTTTCTCTCTAGTGTGTAATATGCTTTGCAGTAACAAATGATATTGTATGTTTAATCTTTAAATAAGAAATGTATTTAAAAGGAAGCTTTGTTTAAAGGGCCAAATATTCTTTTATAAATGTACAAATAAAAATTGCCTTTAGAAGTATATTAGGATTTTTTAATGAGTAATTTTAATGAAAAGATCCTTAAAACAAACAACAATGGATATTTGTTGTATCACATACCAAAAAAAAAAAAAAAAAATCTAGCAGTGTAGTAGAGATTAGGCTCTGTTGGAGTGGGCTACAGATTTCTGCTTTCCTTTGTATCAACTTTGCCCTGATGCTGGCTACTCCGTGTTGATAAAATGACAGTGGGCTTTACATCTGCACACAGCATCATTGATAGCAATGCTATGCAGTACAGATTTTCTGAATTGGTGGAAATGTTCTGTCTGTGTTTTCCAGTATGGTAGCCATTAGCCATGTATAGCACTTGAGCACTAGAAATACGACTTAGTGCAGATGAGAAACTGAATTTTTAATTTTAATTAATTTTGCTTTATCCAATCCTCTTTCAGCTATCACTTAGGTTGTTTCCAAATATCAGCTATTGTAAAAATAATTGCAGTAAACTGGATTTTCCCATTTTCCACATCTACTTCCAATATATATAACTTAGAATATTTACAGAAGTAAACAGACTTGAAAAGTGCAGGTGATTCTGTTATAATGCAGTTTATGAATTCCTGGAAAACGTCACAAACTGCAAAACCTATGTAACTTTGTATTCTGAGCACTAAATAATAAACTAGAGAATAGTTAGTCGGGAAGATAGCTTGAATTACTGAGTGAGCAACTTACTATTACAGTGGGTTTTTACAAACACACAAAACTAACTGCTTGACTAGAAATGCCAGTAACACTTTAATTAGATGGAGATAGTGGGTCTTAGGACATTGCAATGTTGGTGTAGTAATGAGCTTGGAGGTAGGGGAGGAGCAGGGCATTTGCCAGTAAGTGGGCATTAGAAATAGTACCTCATGCCACAAGGCTGGGAGTATCCTCTGAAGCACTCATTTTAAATTTTCTAATAATATAGATAAATACTCCTGATGTCAGGAATTTCTCCTTTTCTGCTAAAAGTAATAATTATGTCCCCACTTTTCTAGCTCTGCTTACTTATTGAAAGTGATCAGTGGACCAAAGTGACTTTTTATATATTGATAGCATTCCCTATTTACATGTATTATATGATCTACTTTGTACATTTTGATCCAAAATACATTTTTGTAGAGAAGAACAGATTACATTGTTTTATCATAAAGGGTTTTTTTTTTTTTTTTAAAAAGAAAGTACCAGCTTATGTTCATTTGAATAAAGGGCAGCTATATAAAAGAAATTTACACAGAACAAGGGAAATCGTAGTGTCTTTATAGATTTTTTTTTTTTTGGAGTATAAAGAAATGTTACTTTCATAGATTCTGTTGATTTCATTTCCCATAGTTGTTCTATGAGACTTTTAATATACCTAGATATAGGATTCAGTTTGTATAAATTTCATTGTGATAATTATTCATAATCATAGCTTCCAGTTACTTACAAGAAGTGCTTTCACACATTACCTGGTATCAATATTACCAATAATGAATAATTGAAATATGTGTTCAATTTCACATGCTAGTGAAGAATATCTGAGGTTAACTCTTTTTGCTTTTATTAAGCTACAAATCACAGGTACCAAGAATTCACCATTGCAGATTATACAGTTCAGTGGTTTTTAGTCTGTTCTTTTTTATGTAATCATGTACACTAATTCCAGAACATTTTCATAAACCCTGAAAAAACCTAACACCCAGTAGTAGTCACTTTCCTTTCCCTCACATCTTGGCAACCACTAACCAACTGTATTTATAGATTTGCCTATTCTGGATATAGTATATAAATGTAAATAGTATATAAATAGTATATATGTATGTAAATAGTATATAAATATAATCCCATTATATGCTGTGTGGTCTTTTGTGTCTGACTTTTTATTTTGTATAATGTTTACAAAGTTTATCCATATTGTAGCATGTGTTAGTACTTCATTTCATGGCTAAATAACATTACATTGTATGTGTACTGCATTTTGTTTATGCAGCACTTGATGAACATTTAGATTGTTTCCACCTTTTTACTGTGAGAAATTGCTGCTATGGAAGTTGTCTACAAACTTTTATATAGCCATGTTTTAATTTCATCTGGTGTCTGTCTATGAGTGGAATTAGCTGGGTTGTATGGTAGTTCTATATTTAACTTTTTGAGGAACTTATTGCTGGAACCCTGGAAAATATGGAAGTATTTTACATTTAGCTTTAAGAAAAGCAGAAACATCAACAAAAACAATTTCATCAGAAAATCTTTGGTTCATTTTCCCCCTAGAAATGCTGGTTATTTTATTTCAGTAATTAGAAATGCTAATTATTTTATTTGAGCCATGTTGTTTGGATCAGTTCTTCAGCTAAAGGCAACTAAAAATGCTAGCTAAAATGTACAGAAACTTCTTTGTAGCATCAACGAATAGTTAAGGAATATACAAATCCAAAATCTAAGAAAAGGTGAGAACTTAAAAGGTGAAGAAATATTTAAAGCTCTGGCTATCCTGAGTCATTTATCTGCCTGCATAAGACAGTTGAAAAATGAAGCTTTATGTGCATTGGAAAAGACATTTCTAGGTTCTTAATCTAGTAGATTACCCCCACATCAAACCAGGGTCTCAGGAGGAGGGAAATCTATTGCTTTGTCCCACTAGCAAAGGATTGCAAGAGATGTCTTTTGTGCTTAATCACATGATGTGAAGAGGGGAAACAAGAAGAGTAAGATGAGAACTTGTAAAACAAGTACTGTCATTGTATGGAATCACAAGTAACATAACAGCCACATAATACAAGAAGCCACAAGAAAAATGCCTCATGTACCTGGAAGAAGGGAATGTATATTCTTTTTTGAAATAATTCACCTTATTCTAAGTATAAAATATAAAAATCTTCAGGTAACTTTTTAAAACCATGAGCACCCATTATGCAAAGACAACCAAGTATAAAAATAATGCACAATAAACAAAATGCAGCAAGAAATAACAGAAACCAATACCTACATATTTTAGATACTGATACTTAGGTGATAATTTCACTTTCAGTGTTTTAATAAAAAATAAGCTTGCAAATTATTCAGGAAATATGAAATTATAGAAGTGACATAGTAGATTTGAAAAGAACTGGATACATCTGGAAATGAAAAGATAAAATAATAGATATTTAAGAAACTTTACTGTTAGTAAACATGTTGGGAATAGATTTGCTGTAGATGATGAGGGAGCCTTAACTGAAAGAAAGAAGAAACTATATAGAAACAAGCACAAAGAGATGGATAGGTAGAAAGCACTAAGAGGTTGACTATAAAACAGGAGAATTGGTTAGAAATTATAGCCTATATTGTCATCCCAAAAGTAGAAAGGAAGAATGTGAATGGGGCAAAGGCAATTTTTGAAGAGATTTGACAACATTTTTCTGAATTGATGAGATTTAAGAAACATGACATCCCATATAGAGTAAAATTTTTTTTTTTAAAAATGTCTTCTGTATAGACATGGTGAAACTGCAGGAAAAAAGACAAAAAAAAAAAACTTAGATTACATTCAAATGACTGCTAACTAGTGATTCTAAACAGCAGCAAATGAATCGCTGAAATGATACTCTAAAGGTGTTGAAAAGAAGGATCTTGGAATCCAACCTAGAATTCTGTACCCAGAAAATACATCTTTTTGAATAAAGGTAAGATATCCTTGCTTCAGTTTTGCAAATAAACTCAGGCTTTTGAAGAAGGGACCAAAAACCAAGTCAGACTGCTAAAAAAGAAAGTAACTTTTTAAAAAAGATTTATTTATTCATACAAGAACAGGCAGGGGTGAGAGGATTCACCAGAGACAGACTCGGGAATAGAACAGCAGATAGACTGATAGACACTGCTGAGGAGAGCAGTGGGATAAGACAGAGGAGGTCTGCTGTACCATGTGGGTCACCTCCCTAACTGGGGATTGAACTCAAGCTGCAGTGGCTGCAAATAGCTTCATAGTGCTGCAGCTTAACCTCTTGCACCGCAGGGAGACCCCAAGAAAGTAGCTTTTAATGGGAACGTTAAATAACTTCCACAAACATCATGTGGAGAATGACTCATATCTATGTTATCAATACATATCGAACCCAGCAGAGTGCTGTCAATGAACTTTGTTAGAATTAAGAAAAAAATTCACTTTTATACTTAAGAAAATGCACAGAAATGGATAATGAAGAACTATGAGCCGCGTGAATCAGTTCTATCAGTATCTGTCTATGTGTGTAGCTCTTCAGAGTTCCCCATTGATGAGAGGAGACTCATGGGTTGCCCATTATCTAACCCCTGGAAGACAAGGGCCCCAAATTGTTGAGTTTGGGAGAGGAGGGTAGAAGTATCGCCATTCATTTTAATCTTTGCAATCAAATCTAGAAGTATCAAAACTTGATAAGGCCTTAAAATTCAAAATCATAGCCTGAGCATTATTACTGAGAAAGATAAGTTCGTGAAGCAGCTGTGGAGGGAGCATGAAGATAATGCCAGCTACTCCTTCCTCAAGATATGAGTTGCTTTCAGGTGTAGTCCGATCATGCCTTCTGTGCAGTTCTCCCTTTGAGTGTTGAATTATGCAGTCCATTGAATCAGCTGAACTAAAGCAACAGTGTGAGGGGAGTGCTAGACTGAAAATCAGAAGAGTTAGTTCTGCCACTTAATAGCTGTTTGATGTACTAGGATGAACAGGTGAGTAGGGGGTATGCTGGTTGATCACAAAAGTACCACTTAGCTTCTTTTCAACTGCTATTTTTAATACATAAGTTGTGAGCATACATACTCTCAGGATCCTGTTGTGCCTCAGAACTTTAATTTAGTGAACATATTTCCACGAAAATATATTTAACAAAACAGAAGCATGAAAATACAGAAAATGTAATAGTCTCATAAATGAAGTTGACTACAAAGAAACTCTGAATCCAGACAACTTAATAAGCAAGTACTAATACAGTTTTTAAAAAGAAATAATGCCAATATTTCACACTCTTCCAAGAGAATAGAGAAAGATGGAACTCTTTTTGTTCTCATATGAAACTAAGCTAACCTTGATGGCAAAAGCAGAGAGGAGACTTATAAAAAGATGAACCAAAAATCAGTCTCACTGAAAATAGATGTAAAACTAAACAAAAGGTTTGTCCATTTCTCTGAGTTCACATCTTTTTTTTTTTTTTTTTTGGAACATTACTTTCACATTGACCTGTTTTTTCTACTGTTTGGGCACACACCTAGACTTTATCAGAGTGGTGCTGATACTCTGATTAAAAGTTGGTCAGTGGAATGTGAGAAGTGATACATGCAACTACCAAGCCTGACCTGTACAATACTTCCCTTGTGCCCTTACATGCTCTTTCTCCCCTGTTTGTCAGTCAGGTGCAGAGATTCCAGATAAGAATTCTGAGGTCTCATATGGAACCGCAAGATTAATGACTGTGGGCTCTGAATAATCTCACATGTGGCTCTCTCAGATACAAAATACTTTGTATGAGTAAGGAATAAACTTGTTTGTTAAGCCATTGAGATTTGTGGATTTGTTTGTTAAAGCATGCAGCTTGTGCTCATATAGAAATTAAATCTAGCAATGTATAAATAAAATAGTATATCATAATTAAGTTGGATTTATCCCAGAAATGCAGGGTTGACTTGACAGATCTCATAATGAGCTGAAATTCTCAGTATTGTATGTATCTTTGTATAAAGGAAATGACAATATTCTTAGAAATACTTTAGTCGAGCTTTAAACCTATACCCCCTGAAACAAATAGTGTGGTAAACCAACATTATCTCAATAAATATAATTAGGAGGAAAAAAGAATTCAACAGTAGATTCTGAAATACATACAGAAATCCAGGTTAGGGGAAAGCAAGACACTGAAGAAAAGTAGCAAGGTGAAAGGGTTTATGCTACAATATATTGAGATTAATCTTCAAGATTTTAAACCAAAATATAAAAGACAAAATTAGAAAGCTTTTTAGAACATGATATAGAGAATATCTTCATGGTTTGAGGTAGAGAAGGTTTTCTTATACAGGCATAAAAATTGTTACTGTAAAGGAAAAAGATTTATATATTGTTGAAATAAAGAAACTTATTTTTACCTAAAAATTTGCAGTGGCATGGAAGATTTTATAGTGCTTACAATTGCAGAGTTCTCAAGTTGACTATATGTGAAAGAATAATTATACAGCAATAAGAAAAAAACAATTTGACAAAGTCTTGAGCAGGCAATTGACAGAAAAAATAATCCAAATAGATATGATTGTACTTCATTTCATTAATGATAAGAGGAATTCAAGTTGAATCCTCATTGTAGGTAGAAATGTACATTAATACAACTTCTTTAAAAAGCAGCTTGGCAGTATATAGCTGAAGATCATCATATTTCATGAACTAACAATTCCACTACTAAGAATATACTCTCAAGCAATGTGTGCAATTAAGGAGTAGTGTTGTAATGATGCATGATGTCATTTTCATAATAAAGCCAAAAGATGGAAGCAGCTCCATTGTCTATATCCAGTAGAATGAATAATGTTTTTTCCCTTTTGTGAAATGTAATACAGTATTCCATGAAAATGAACTGTGCAAACCTATAGATTAACAAATTAATTACACTACATATATTTTACATACTACATATATATTACTGCATGAATATATTACACTGCATATATTCCATTCATACAATGTTGAAAAATAAAACTAAATTAGTTTTTGCAGATACATATGTGATAAATATATAAAGAAAATGCAAAAATTTGTCATCACAGAGTTAGGATAATATTACTTGCAGAGAGGAAAGGAGATTAAGTTGTGATTAAGAGAAAGTGGTTCTGGTCTTTTTTTTTTACCTGACTAGAATTATTGGTATTAACTTTATAACTGTTGACTTTTATATAAATTTTGATGTACTTTGTTTCATAACTTAAGAAAAATGTGTTTCAAAAGTGTCTAGGAAGAATAAATTTCTTTCAGAATTGGAAACAATTATTAAAAATGGGAAAATAATTTTTATTTAAAAACAAAATTCCAAGTCTATTTTGGTTCCTTGGAACTTAAGACATCTATTCCTTTATTGTATAAAACTTATTTGCATCTTGAGTTAGGTCTGACTAATCCTTTCCTTAGTATTCATAAGGCATTTATTATTCACCTGCTTCACAGAAATGATATGTAAGATGTCTGGTGAAATTGTGTTTTGATATGATTAACTCCTCTTGCATTTAAAATTGATGTAGAGATACCTTCTTAGTACTTTTAATTCCATAGTTTCACTTTTAAGTGCTGTTTTTCTTGTTGACTTGGAATGAGATTTGACAATTATAAAGTTGAGCATATATTAAAATATTTTTCTCAATTTCTGGTAGGGAGTAGTTAAGAGCAGTCTTGTCAGGTATGGACTTTGGTAAATAGCATAGGCTGGCAGTATAGATGCTTGAATCAAAACTTCAGTAGAAATAACTGAAAATTCCGCAAAATGCCAGTCCCCTGGAATTTTCTTCAACTCTTACAAGTCATATGATTGAAATAAGGCAATGAAAAAATCCTAAAATATAGATCTCTTTATTTTACTATAAAATATAGATCTCTTTATATTACTATAACAAAAGTTATAGTAATATGTTTACATATGTATATGTGCATATAGACACACATGCATGTATATGTAGTTTCCATTTTCATGGAAAATAGGCAAAATTTTTGCTGATTACTGTAATAATCGAAGCTAAAATCCATTAAAAACTATCTGTCCCTGTCTAATTTATAATGTTTTGAAATATATTTGTTTAATGTATAAAAGAAAATCTGGGTGTACTTATAAAAAAGTCTATAAACAGTATTGTTTACCTCCTCAAATTTCTTTTCCTATTTTCCACTCATTCTTTCCATCTCTAGTTTCATAGACAAAAAAAATTAGATATGTACAGGACCTGGCAGTACATACTCAGAATTCTATAAATGTTTCCCTAAACTTGAAAGAAGAGGTTGCTAATACTTTGTAAGTAGAACAGCTAGAGCATGTGGTTTTAAATATCTCCTTAGGTGTGTGTATCATTATTTAAATCATTTTTCTTTGCCCCAAAACACCAAGTAACTGTTAGTCATCTTACGCCTAGACTCTAGGTTATGGATGCACTAGCTGAACTTCTATGACTTTAAATAAGTAGACTGTCAATTTATGACCTAAAGAGTGACGATTTTCTTTATCAAGATGTTTGATTATAAGGAGTAGAAAACCATTTAAAGTACCTCAAAGTAAAGTAGATTTATTGGAAAGAAAAATAATACAGGAGAATAGTACCCAATGCAGGAGGCCGTACCTGGTTTCCTAAAGACCTGCTATGCAGGGACTTGTCCTCCTCGAGGACTGTGTTGTCACTTACCTCTGACACCAAGGCTGGTTTGCAAGATGGCTCTCTTGAAGGTTTTCATTTAACAATAGGTGATGTTCTAGGCCATTTCTAACTTTTTATAATCAGATCATAGTTCCCAATTTAAACAAAAAGCTTTTAACTATGATACTTTCATATCTCAGCAGGAGAAAATACTTGCTTAGCTATAGGGCTTTATCTCAGCTAATACTTTTTTTTTTTAAACAAAAGCTAGGTTGTCCTTCTAGATGGTATGGAGTTTCTCTGGCTCTAATAAGGTTCCCAGGCTTATATTCCCACCTGCCTGATTTAAAATACATTCTAGAATCAGAAATTGATTAGAGCTAACTAGGCAATCATTGTAAGAGAGAAAGGCTTCTTGTACTACCACTTCTATTCTTTCCTATGCAAAAGCCCGCTGGAAATCTCTCAGTGGCTTCTAGCATATCAGTCACTGGAAGTTAAACTTTCATGTGAAATCTTAAAGTCGTCAAAAGCAGTCAAATAGCAATAGTTTCTATGGGTCAACTTAGTACAAACATATGTTTCCAGGATTGCACTATTATTTAAGTGTATTTCAACAAGTTCAAAACTTTGTGTTTTAGAAGCCTTTTGAAGTGGCTTGTCATAGCACTCCAATCTTTCTTACAGGTTTTTTAAATCTGTTAGTAAATATATTTTTCATGTGTGCATAGTACCCTGTTCATCTAGATTCTAAGAATGTAAAGCAACCTACAGTTCAGTTTTTGATTTGAAAGTTCATAAATTAGTTTGAGAATATATGGAAATAATAGAGAACATAGGTGAATACATGAATGTCCTAGGGTAAGTGTGCTTACATTTTTAGCATAGGAAGCAGGGGCAGGAGAGGATGTTTTGGAGAAAAGCTTCATGGAAAGATGGGATATGCATGTCATGCATGCATATATTAGTGTGTGCATGAAATGTGTTTACACATTTGGGGTAGATAATCGAAAATATTTAGACATATTTACTTTGGAATATAGTGAGCCACCAAAGATTTAAAACCAAAGTTACAGATACAGAGTGGTATTGAGAATAACAGCATCTGTAAGAATTTAAGGGGAGAGGTAAGGGAAAGTGAAAGAAGGTATGTGCAGACTAAGGCAGCTCAGTCCTGTGTGAGTGTTGTGCACTGAATACAACAACCTGCCAACTTGAGGGTTCCATTTGAATGTAGAGAAAGAGCAAATAGTGAACAGCAAGATTGCTGTGTTGACTAGACTGGTAAGTCTAGATGGGGTTTATTTAATAAAAGTAGATGAGTTCATTTTAGTTAAGTTGAAGTAGAGATGTTAGCCAAATATCCAAATGTAAGTGGGTAGCAGACAGTTGGGACTGTAGATCTTCCAAGTTTTCAGATTAGATTTGGAAGGAAGGTATAACTATAAAACGAACATTTGTCAAAGATGAATTTAATTTATTAGCTAAAGAAACATCACAGTCAGTTCAGCAAACTAAAAAATTCAACACGTTAAAAGTTACAGAGTGCTGAAATGAATTTACAAATGCAAACAAGCTGGACACTATCCAAAGGGTGAAGGTGATGTTCCACAGGAAACTTTTTTATAAAAAACAAAACAAAACAGGGATTACTTGTAGTTACTGTAAGTTTTCTGAAGTTTAACTGATGTCTATAAAATAACCTAATCAAAGGAAAAAATGGATATAAAACCTGAATGGAGGATCTAGCCAGGATACCCACTAAGTCTCATATTTTCACTGTTTCTCCTTAATTTACTAAAATTTTAAACTTAAAAGTATTAACTGATAGGGTCCCTAACCAGTAGATGAAGGCTTTAAGTTCCTTTTCATTTAGATAAAATTGACTTAATACCAAAAATAAAAACAAAGCCTTATCTTTTAACTTGAATTTGGGCATTTACAATTCAGGAATTGTGGATGTCACTTCCCCCATGAGTTTGAATTTCACTTTAGATCTCAATAATTTTGAGTGGAAAGGAACCTGCTTCAGAAAGGAGCTTGTGGGGTTTGTAGTTTTAGACAGTTGTGTGTTTAGTACTGTGATATGAAACATCATAACATAATTTATGAATTGTCTGCATCAAGGATTGCTCTCTGTATTTCTTAAATAAGAGTACTGAAAGTTCACAAGCCTTTTCTGATATATTTCCATGATATAATAAATCAGTACAGGTCACTAGTGAGATAATCAGCTATTTTCAAAAATTTGAAATAACAGCACACTGCTTTTTTTCTTGTACAAATGAGCACTGAATGGATGACTAAGAAAAAGTTACTAGGAATCTCTTCCCTGACTTTAGATATGCTATACCATGACTGTTAAAAAATAATTTATAAAAAATAGAAAATCATGACTGTCAGACATAAAATGAACGTAAGTCAACATTTTAACTCATTAATTTCCAAGAGACGAAAAGAGACAATTTTACATGACCATCGAGAGAGCAAAATGAATTTGCTTTATAGATACAAGACTGACTGACCTCTTCCACAGTGCGGAGGTCAGTTGAGCCTCCATCAGAGACAGTTTATCAAAGTGCTAATTCTTTGCATGGCTGTCACTCTTCTACAGATCAACTTTAGTCCCTGCAGAGTTGAAAATAGCTCAAAAATACAAAACTCAGAATTAGATACATGGAAAAATGTGCCTAAACAAGTCACAGTTTTTTATTGGAGACACAGCCATTATTTTTTGATCTGTTTTGCAATCCTTCACAATTTTTCTCTTCATAACTAATATTAAAGGTAAATGTAAGCCAAAAACATTATCTAAAACCTATGTTTTTTGCCATAAATGGTAGTATGAAGAATTTTACCTGACTGAATTAGCCTAAAATCGCAAAAAAGAAAAGCCATTCACATCAAGACGGGTGTTGTAACGGGTGGAAAGTGATATTTTTTAAAGGTGTTAACTGATTCTCCAAAAATAAATTTTCTATCTTTATAAATCAAATTGATGAAAATTGTAGGTGCATGCATTTTAGGTATTTATCAATTAAAATCTCAACATGTTTAGAACATTTATATAAAGGATATATAAAAGGATGTATCAAGTCAAGTTAAACGGATTAATAACTATCTCATTATAATAGATTAGTAACTCACAATGTATATTTCAGAATGCTGTTGTTTAAGAAAAACACCTGGAATTAATCAACTTAGATGGTATACATCAGTGAAATGTGAACTTATTTTGGCACAATGCAAATTTCCCCCTTGAGTTTGCCATTATGACACTAAAAACTGTCCCCTACATGTACAAGATTAAAGTACTTCTATGTTCTTTATACTTCAGAATGGAATTACCATTCTGAATGATAATCAGATTCTGAATGGATTATCAGTATTAACAACTGAAAGTACATGGTGCTAGTATTCATAATGAATTTTGTTCCACTCAAGAAAAGGATTCTTGTCGGGGACCTCTCAGACAGTTTCTCTTCATTGAGTCAATGCTTTTGTTGTGTCAGACTTGAAGCCCATGAGAAAACTGAAGGTGGCCTGCTTCATATATGCCTCACCTAGCCTTGTTAATAGATGACAACATTCCACTTGTTAGTACCAGTGACACGGGGAGAAAATTTTGTTCTTCTGTTTGGTAATGATAAAGAAGACAGAAAAAGTCTTTTTATGGTAGTTGAGTCCTCACAACAACTTTTCATGTTCTGCTGATAAGAAGACACAAATTGGCTATCCAGCAGAGGTGCATTAGCTTGTTATCTGTCTACAGCGCTGATACAGCCTCTTAAATTCCCTCATGGTGACAGAAGCCCCATGAGGTGAAGGCTTGCATGGTTAGAGATACCACAGCACTGTTCTTCCATATGAATACAAGTAGGGTTAACCCTGCTTATAGGATTGTAGGATAAAAATTTCACGGAATTATTAAACAAAGACCTAATTTTTTTCCTTCTGTAATTTAAAAAATGTTCAGAAATATGTATTTGGTGATTGCTAGTACTAGAAAGTTTGCTTGATAACCAACCACTCAGTATAACCGTGAAGACAAGACTTGAGTGACCTAATCAATATATATACATGAAAACAAGGGAAATATCCAGAGAATTGGGGCTAGAATTAAATCAACAGCTTTATGATGAAATTTCTGTTTAGATACCTACCACATGCTGTTTTGTGGGCAGTGTGTAGGTCGTAAGAGTTCACTCTGTTCGAGTTTTCCTTGTGTTAGTTAACATCCTCATTCCTGAGAGCAAATTGCAAATTGGCAAGTCAAACTTGCTACCCCTGACCCTGGATAGGGGTAGGAAGCTTGTCTTCACCCTCTTGTTCTAAAGAACAGGACCTTTTATGGTTTAAGTATACTTACTGAAAGTCCATATGATTAGGTAGACCTGTTACAGGGCAGGGAGAGGGGCACCCCAGAACCCCCAAACCTTGCTTTTTTAAAATGGGTTTTGTCATCCGCTGCATTAAAACAAACATATAAGGCCTTTAATGGAACGGAACTTTAATACAATTGGGGAACAATACAGAAAGGACAAAGAATATAGTTACTAAGTTAAGTATTTAAAGTTACCCATCTCCTTGAGGGTAAAAGTTTCGTTAAATAGGATTGGCTTAAAGCAAGGCTCAAAACCCTGACACAAGTTGAAAAGACCTTTTAGTGGAGGCTCATAGAAAAGGGTTAGAAAGAGTCAGATAAATTTGGGAGGAAAAGAGTAAATTAAAATTAAGGTGAAAGCTGCCATTATTAAGCTCCCCACGGGTCTCTCATCCACATCTGTTCCAACCAATCCAAGACCAAAAAGCAAGCGCAGTTTCTTCACATGTCACTCTGCTGCACGTGCCTCATCCATGCCTCCTTGCTGCTCTCCATCCTGCTTCCTTCTTCCTCCCTTCTGTCCTCCTCTCTCCAACATCTTCTTATCCTTGCTCAGCTCCACCCACTTAGAGCAGAACTGGGATTCTGGAACTCCCTCCTTTCCTGGGGACCACCCTTTTACAGATCCACAGAGCTTAGGCCAGATGACTAATGAGGGGAAGTTAGGTGTTATTTTTTTTTTTTTTTGCGCTATATGCTCATGTTTAGTGCTTACGTTTTGAAGGGAGTTTCAGTCACTATGTGTGAGGTTCCTGGAGCTTGCCAAGTAACTTGAGAAACTAGCATATTTGTATCCATGAATATAGTGAACTTATCTAGGACTAGGCTGTTGATCAGAGTTTTTTCCTATTAAACTCTTAGGTAGGCTTATTTGGAAAATTTTAACTTCCTAAAATGACTGTGGGTTGGCTGAAAACTCAACAAGCATCAAAACTATTTAAAAGTATTGGTTCCAGTAGTTCTACCTTATAATAAGACCCATGAAGGTTTTAAAAAAATGAGAGACACAGGTAAGTTAATATTTCATAGATCTTCAAGCCTATAGTTTTGAATTTATTCCTTTAAATACCGGACAGATATTTCATAATGATTTTATTTTAAAAAGTTAAAAATCATAAAATTATTTTTACCCAAAATATAAAGACAATTCAACATGGTTTAGGGAATACTTTGATGATGCTCAAGAAATTTCTCCAGGAAATCAATTCAGTGAATTAAATCAATCCATGAAGAAGTATTGTAGAAAGAGCTAGCAAAGGTGGTGGGAGGAAAATGTATGTGGAATAACTTTTGATTACAAATTTAAAAAATATGTAAAGTCAATAATAATACATAGGAGCTAATCCTTATTATCAAACATAAATGGATATTTAAATTTTTCCACTTTAGAGTTACAGGAAAATGATAGTACTTAAGAACTAATTAGGAATGAAGTTGTTGAGATACTGTGCTAATACTGGTGAATAGGTTGAAGTCTCAGGCAGAAAGAATGTCCATAGATGAAGTTACAAAAGTGTTCAGTTCGATAAAGATCCTATGATAGCTTCTCCAAGCATTATTTTGATAAATTTGTGCCTCAGTTCTCACACTCGTTGGCACTATCAGAAACAGATCAGGTTGTAACCAAGTTAGGGTTGTAACTGTCAGAGCATTTAGTAATTTAACATTTTCTAGGAAGCTTGGAAAGGAAAAACTAAACAAGTAAATAGTTCTTTTCTCTTAATGTATGACAAGAAATTAATTTTGCTTATATCTAAGGGTTATTTTAAAAATTATATTTGTAAATATTTGAAGCTATTTCAGTGGCTCTTGTTATGATTCATTCAGTCTGTGCTCTCTTAATAAGTTTTACAAAAGCTCATGGCAAGTTAGTATCATTTGTGTGTGAATTTTCCAATTGTATTTCAGACCTTAAGAAAGAAAGGCCTTAATGGTTGTGAGAGCCCTGATGCTGACGATTACTTTGAGCACAGTCCACTCTCGGAGGACAGATTCAGCAAACTAAATGAAGATAGTGATTTTATTTTCAAACGAGGCCCTGTAAGTACTTTTACTTTACCTCTTCTTTTTATTTGTTGATCCTTTTTGTTAACTTCATTATTTAGGCTCTGAACAAGAAGGAACACAGAGGGTGCGACAGCCCAGACCCTGATACTTCCTATGTGCTAACTCCACATACAGAAGAAAAATATAAAAAAATTAATGAGGAATTTGATAATATGATGCGGAATCATAAAATCGCAGTGAGTACTAAAGTATGGTTTGTGCTTTATCTTGTGCATGAAGAGACTGACCACACATCTGTTTATTTTCACAGTGGCTGATTATAACAAGTAGACATAAGGGGTAGGGAAAGAACATTTCATTAACTTTATATTCTGTAGAACTTGAAAATACAATTGCTGAGGTCTTGCAGTAGTACATGCTCACATGTTAAGCATAGAGTGAAGAGAAAACATCCCAGTTGAGTCTCTGCTGCTTACCATTCCCTAAAGCTTTGATGTTTGATCCTGAATGCCAGTTTCCTGTCTAGAAAGTGAGTTGGCTCACAAGACTTTTAGCTCCCTTCTAGCCCTAAATTTCCTTAATTAAAAATACAAGCTTCACCTAAGACTCCCCTTTCCCTCACCTGACTTGGCAAATACTATATGTACTTGATAGCTCTTGAGAAGGTAAAATGTAAAGCGGATTAATTACAAAATTTGGTGTTTCTATTTTGTGTATGTGCCGTAATGGTGGCTTACTGTTGGTTCATTGTAAATGTCCAAACCACTTGTCAACAGTGCCTCCAAATTCCTTTTCTTACAGCATAGATGGTGAGTTCCTCCTTTGAGTGCATGCTACTCGATAGTTTCACTGAAGCTCTATTTGGAAGAGTTAAGTCAACTCCTGGATCTAGTTTTCTTTACTATATCTGATTGTAGGCTTCAGGGAACAAATTGATTCCATTTCAGATATTTATTTCATTGTTAGAGTTACTTAAAACTATGCCCTAAAGTATGCATCCTTAATTATTTCTTGTAAGTAATTCTATACTAGAAGAGATTTATGAAAATTAGATGTAAGAAGGTATTTTTGTGTTTATAATACCATTCTAAAAAAAAAAAGAATAAAATAGTCCTTCACATTCGTTGTTTTAGATCTTTTATTTTTCTACTTGAAATACAGAACTATGGGATAGAGTTCATAAACTGTATTTTCATTCTTCTCAACTTTAAGTTAGCAGTGCTACCTTACTTTGCAATCACTGTTTTAAAATGTGTGGAGAGGAAAGTTTGTTTTCGCTCACTTTAAAGAGGACCATTATTAATAATTGGTTAACAAATACTGTGAATTATCTGTGGAGGAAATGTGAGAGGAAAAAAGAAAATACTGTTGTAAAGGTAGGGGGAGGTGGTTGTAAAGTATTTGGGAGGGAGGAAGGTAGCATTTACAATACTTGTAATTTAATCTTCATGCATTTAAAGAAGATACCACAAAATTCTTTTTTAACTTGTCAGTTTTGTTGTTTTAAATTGTTTCTTTGCATTTTCATTACACTCAGTTGAATGTTTGTGTATTATTTGTTTTTAAATTTTGCCCATTAAGAATGTCATTCAGTTAACTTGGACCAGAACTTATTTATAATGCCCCACATTTGATGTATGAGATTTATAATATGTTACACATTTTTCTTCTTTTGTTATATTTGTAGTCTCCAATAGAAATACAGTGTTACTAAACTGGTTTGCATTAAAATGTTAATTTATGCTTACTTGGTGATAATGGCTTATTTTGTAATGTCTGAATTGTTAACGCTATCAGGTATGACCTCTAATTTTTATCTATATTATCATATTAGTATATATTAATATATAAAAAAGTAAAACTCAAAAGATTCATTTTAAACATACTCATGCTCAAATGTAATTTGAGAAAATAGACTAAATGTGCAGAGTGATTTAGTAAGAACTGATCCCACTCTACCTCTGATAACTTACTTTGTCAAATTAAGGTTTGTTAATTTGTTTAATACAAAAGAAAATGAAACTCACATTTTCTCATCCTTGTTCTTTATTTACAGCCTGGTTTGCCACCTCAGAACTTCTCAATGTCTGTCACAGTCCCTGTGACCAGCCCTAATGCTTTATCCTACACTAACCCAGGGAGCTCACTCGTGTCCCCATCTTTGGCAGCCAGCTCAACATTAGCAGATTCCAGCATGCTCTCTCCACCTCAAACCACATTGCATAGAAACGTGTCCCCTGGAGCGCCGCAGAGACCACCCAGTACTGGTAATTCAGGTACGTAGTGGTATCTGTTCTATTGTTTCTTTTATCCCAAAGGGTGAAAAATCCAGTGCTAACAAAACCAGTTTCTTCTTCTTCTATTTGTGATTTTATTGCTTACATGAGCTCACTTCTACATAATTGATTCCATTTAAAAATTTTATACACACACTGTGCCTATAGCATTGTGTCACACATACTGGAGCACTGAGACCATGGATAAGCTTTTGTTATAGGAAAACCACACTTAGGCAGAAATTTTAATGAAACTATCATGAACAGAGATTTAAAGTAGAATGTGAGGGGCCTCTCTGGTGGCACAAGTGGTTAAGTTGCAGCACTATGAAGCTGTCTGCCTCCACTGTAGCACAAGTTTGATCCCTGGCCAGGGAGCTGACCCATATGGTGCAGCAGACCTCTCCTGTCTCACCTGCTGCTCCCCTCAGCAGTGTGTTTCAGTAGATCTGCCTGATCTGTTCTGGTGAATCTTCTCACTCCTTGCTTCTGGCCTGTACCCTAGTTCTTGTATACATAAGTAAATCAATCTTAAAAAAAAAAAAAAATAGAATGTGAGCTATTCATGTCAATAATAAAGAGAATAGATTTACTTGGATGGAATTAGAGTGCTTTCTTCATCTCTTCCTGCCTGGAATTGTTCATTAATCAGAAATTTGAAGCATTTTATATATTTATATGTGTTTATACACATACATCAAATTATACATTAATACCAGATTCAAAATGGGCTAAATTATATATTTGTGTTATTGTAGGAATGGAGGAAGGGGATCTCTGCTCAGTTCATAGTCATTCACATGAGAAGAATCAAGTTGTATTCATTCTTTGCCCTCTCTTTTTCCCTCTGTAATGTCAGGTGGGATGTTGAGCACTTCAGACCTCACAGTGCCAAATGGAGCTGGAAGCAGCCCAGTGGGTGAGTAAATTACGCTTGGATGAATTTTCAAATTTTTGAGATTTTCAGAATCTTTTCCATGTCAGTTTAACTTCTGAAATAGATTTTCATTGTAAAACATTAATGACATCATCATCTACAGCTTAGCCCTAAGAGAGCAGTTCTGAGGACATGGAGCATTTTCCAACCACTAGGATGTGTTAGTTGAGTTGACATGATATTTTGAAATGTGAAGCTAGATAGATAAAATTGAATGACCTGCTTACAACTGTAGGACTGTAAATGAAGTTAGCTTTTACGTTTCTGGAGGCATTGAAATGTAATTTGTTCAAGAGCATTTTTGTCACATTTGTGTCAACATAATTTACCAAAAAACCTGAAAACATTTTCACAACACTCATTTGAGTTTATTCATTTGGGGTCAGTAACTTTATTCCTAGATTTCTAGGCTGTGGCAAGATAAGTTATATATTGAAAGTATCTACCTCAGAATCTCAACAATACTCCATTTTTGTCATAAAAAATGAACTGTAGGTAAAAAGGCGTCTTTTGGGTAGTAAGTCACTGCATGCCACAAAATAACAAATGGTGCATGTGAGATTATCTTGTTTCAGCCTGGCAAGTTACCAAACACTTACATCATCCTGTAATCATTATCTACTGCAGACTCCTGGCTTCACACTAAGAAATACCATGCTTTTAAATGCTCTTCTGCTATTGTAATTTGATTCTCATGGTTACAGTGGCACTGTATCTAGCTGAAAAGCATCATAGACTCCACATGGGGAAAGAGTATGTGTTCTTGATAATGCCTTCTTCTGAATTACATCTTTGGATCATCTGTAAATTATATCTTTGCTTTACAATGTATTTGAGAGGCAATATTGCTTTTACACATTAGTTTCAAGTGCCAGTCAAGTAAATAAGAATCTTCTAAGTATTATCAGAGAGATTAAGAATACATCCATGCTATTATAGTTGAGAAATGTTGTTAATCTGTACTTACTCATGTTAACCTAACATTCTCACGTTGCTGTGCAATACGAAGTGTCTATAAAACCTTCCTATTTTTGAATAAAATTAATAAGCATTTTATGTCCTCCAGATGACTGGCTTAGCAGTTCCTCTGCCCAACTCATGGATGAGCTCTTCTCTACAGGGAGGCCTAGTGAGGAGATTTTTTGTTTGTTTGTTTGTTTTTTTAAAACAGCACTGCTTTATGATGCTTAACAGAATGCAGGAAATTGCTCCCTAGGGTGTGGAAAGGAGAGTCAGCCTAGATTTAATACATACCCCCTTAAGATAATGAAACAGAATGCAGAAAATAGCTTATAAGGTTAACTGGATTACCAGTTCCCGCAACAAATTAAACCACATAACTGAATTACAAGTGGAAGGTCACTTAGTAATTTTGGAAGTAAATTTTGGAAGAAAGCGCAAGGATTTGGGTGAGAGTGAGGTGGAGGGGCAGGAAATGCTGATCATCTGGGATCCTGACACTTGGAATGGCGAGTGCTGATACAGGTCAGTTTCTTAGTGCCATACCTCCCCCTTCTGTTTTGCCCCGTGAAATGTGCTGGCTAGGACCCAAAAATGTTGGGTATATCATAGTGACAAAATATTTTTCAGTTTGTCATATGAATAGCCCACCTAAATACCTTCAAAATTCTAAGTATGTTGTAAGCAGATATATTGACGCATTTATTTTTCTCTGCCAGATTATCTTCAAGTACTTTGAAGTACTCAGATACCTTAAATAAACACATTTTTTAATTTTAGAAGTGTCATTTAAATCCTGCTCACTATATAATGTTTGTAAAGATATTTTATGAACTGCCAAACACCACATAAACTTTAAGTGGTGACTTTTTTATTTAGGCATATAGGTTTATACCGCTTCAGATGTTCTGGCTAACTAGTTTACCACACCCATCTCGCCACCTAAGCACCAATAATCCTCCACCATAGTCCACTGGATCCTCATCCATGTTTGTTCTTCCCTGCCCCAGTTCTGCAATCAGATTTTAGAATTTATCTCGGTTTACTTTTGTTCCTTTGCTTTGTTTCTTTATATTCCACATATGAGTGATGTCTAGTATTTGTCTTTCTCCTAAATCATTTCACTTAGCATAATCCCCTTTAGTTCCATTAAGTGGTTTAAATAATCTTCTATTGAAATCATAGAATTAAAATACAGAAAAATACATGCAATGCACAAGTGATCGGTTTTTGATCATTAACTGAAGTTCTGTAAGACAAATCTTTCTAGAATACTCTTAGAGTAAGATTATGGGAAAATTTAGTGCAGTTTTAAACACAGCAGATACTCAGTTTTGATTTGTCCTTGCATATGTGTCTATGTACCTAGATGTGTATATGTATAATTGTAATATCTGTTCCCTATTTTTGATAGATTCTAAAGTTCTCTTCTTTTATACCAGAAGGAAGGGAACAAAGCAACCAGCTACCTTTCCTTCTGATGGATTCTATATCCATGGACTCCTATGCTTATATGTCCCACCATTCCTTACTCCTTGTTTGTTGATGTACTAGCATTTCAATTTTTTCTTATATTTATGCAGAATGCCTGCTTTCTGTCATTATCTGCTTAGTAGTTAATCCCACAAAGTCTTCCCTGACTAAGCTCACATACCAGTATCCATTGCTTGACTTCCTACTTACTTATAAATTTTGTGTGGTCATTAACCCTTAGCTGTTTTGCTTTCACCCATATCTTAAGTACGATGTTGACACATTCATTCATCTGTGATGCATCACTGTTCTGGCTAACTAGATGAGAAACTGCTTGAAAGCCTTGTTGGTCTTTATAATTTTTTTTTTCCCTTCCTTTACCATCCTCACTACATAGTGCTTTACACATAATAGATGTTTAAGATTTATTTCTAAGTTGTAAAGGTAGTTTCATATTGTTGTCTGATTTTATAATGTGGTTGCTACTGATGAATGAATTCTGAGTCCCACCCAGAGAATTCAGAGGCTATTTAGCACTCTAGGAACTTCTAGTTCATTATTCTGGATTTGTTCTTGATCTTGTACTTAAGCTTTTGGACTTAAGTAGAATTTAATCCAATTATTTTATGCAATGTTCTTAAATTAACATGTGGGTACTACACTAGAGTAGACTTAGATACTAGGGACCATTCAGAACACATCAATACTACAAGCATTTATTAATTAAGTCTCCACTTACTGCTAAAAGCACACTTTATAAATGGTAGACGTAGTTTTTTATGTTTTGATTATACAGTTGGTGTTAATTAAAAATTTTGATTGACCCATGGTATATTTATTTTTATGGGTGGTTGACACTGTCTTGAATTTAGTAATTAAATATTTATTTGAAAATAACGTAGTTAATGCTTTCTATTCCTTTTCTTTGTGCTTTACTTGGAAATTAAAATAGCATGTGTAATCTCTTTTATAAATGAACACTTCATGTTGCATTTGTTAAATTTATTTTTAATTTGTGAACTGTAAACTGGCGAACAGTAGCTATTTCTGTTCACCATTGAAGAGCCATATCAGTTAGGCTTAAATTGAATAAAAAAATGGAAAAAAATTAACTTATGTGTGACTACAAAAAATCCAGAAGTAATACAAACTACAACCATGAAGGTCTTTTATTAATTTGTAGTTCTCTCTGTGTCAGCTTTAATGACTTGAGAATAAAATGCTTCCTTAGTCATAGTTGGAGGAATGGGTAGCCCTCCTCACCACCATAGAGCAACTGCTTTACCTAGCTGTGGGGAGAAGAGGATTCAGTACACTCACTGGCTTGGCTTGGATCTGAGTCAGATGTCTGTCGCCACGTCAGGGATGGGGGATTGCAGAGGAGTCAGCCCCATCCAGAAGAGGTGGTTGCTACGCTGGAGGACTGTTTGGGATAGTCTTTCGTTTATTTTAAATCTCAACCAGTGTCCAAAAGTTGTATGTATACAGAACATATGCCACCATTTCTGCTAAAGGAGAGAGTTCTGTTAGGGGATATTAAAAAACAAGCATAAGATGACTAATAAAGATCTTAGTGGCAACTGAAGAAGAGGAACAGATTTAAGTAGAGCCAAAAGGAGGAAATATTTGGTGAAATCAGGCTTTAGGGCTGAGTGCTGAAACAATTGGAGTTGAGGAGCTGCTCTCATATCCAACTCAGTGCCCAGAGCCTTGTAGGAGAACCTTTGCTGTCACAAGAATGAATGAATGGTCTCAGGTGATTTCCTGTGTTTCCATTGTTTTGGTCCCCAGTAGAAGATCCACCTTTAGAAACATGTTTTATTTTAAATGTATCAGCAGGTGCAAGCAATAAACTGGAAAACCAAGTGGCATTATTTTTAAGCTCTATCTGTATTTCAGACTTTCATTGCTTAATTTTAAACAGTCCAGGGGTACACAGTTGGCTACTCATTTTGTTATAAAGCATATTTGCAACTGAGACTAGGGAAACCTTGCTTTATGTTTGTGCTAAAATATTTTAATGACTCTTTTCATGTTAATAAATGATATTTCTTTTTTCCAGGAAATGGATTTGTAAATTCAAGAGCTTCTCCAAATTTAATTGGAACTACAGGTGCAAATAGTTTAGGCAAAGTTATGCCTACAAAATCTCCCCCTCCTCCAGGTGGTGGCAATCTTGGAATGAACAGTAGAAAACCAGATCTTCGCGTTGTCATCCCCCCTTCAAGCAAGGGCATGATGCCACCACTGGTACATTAAACTTTTCTTTAACTTCATTCTTTAAAACTGGTGCTTTTGTACATAGTCTATCTTTTCCTTTGGAATTTTTCTACCACACAGAATCTAGACCTTAATGAATATTTCTGTTTTTAATTGGCATTTATGAAACTAGTTTTTAAATACACTGAAGTCAAAATATGAAAAAATAAAAAACTGCTTAACAGTTATTTAAAGTTATTAAGAAGTTATTATACTTATTTATATTTTACCAGACTGGAATCTTTGCTTAAAGATCTCATCCCCAAATTGATAAGTTATACCTGATTTATTTTTTTCTCTGTACTTCGCATACCTTCAATACTAAATTATTTCCGAAAATTTTGCATATCAAAGAGAACAGTTGAATAGGGATGAATGCATAAATACTTGGATGAGTTATTCCTCAAATAATTTTTCTTTTACCCCTCTTTCCTATTTAAATATATAAAGTTAATAATCTTCCTGTTTAACTTTATAAAGACAGGCTCATCTACCCTAACCCTTGACTTTAAAGTATCTTTAGTTACAGCTTATTTGCTTTTAAACCCTAAGTGTTTTTGAAGAAAAGTATGTTTTTTTCCCGTTAGCATGTTGTAGGAAAAGAATTGGAATATATGTGCAGGTTTAAACCATTCTTAGTGTGGTGAACTTTTCACTGTTAACATGCCCAGGGATACGCCAGGTGCTCTTTCTGCTGCACACTGCCGAATTCACCGTTTAGTTGTACTGCTGAGTGAAAGTGATGTTATCAGGCTTTAGATAATTCTACATTTTTCTATTAATGCTTTATAGAGTCCCTAATAGCTTGATATGCACTGTCTCAGTAGACTGTGATCTTGACAAGGTATTACTGAGGAAACTGAGACGTTATTATTACTTGTCCAGGGTAGCACAAAAGAGAGCCATGACCAAAATTCTTGAAGTCAAAAAGCAAAGTAGTATTTTTTTATTCAGAGATACCAAAAGTTGTAAATTGTGTTGCTTTCAATCTTAGGATGACAGACTTGAACAGACAAGTTCATAGTTACCCTGAACTCATGGTACTGCTGAGATTTTAGGGCAGCCACCTTGCCCAGACTCCACGGACAGACGGAAACTACAGGGAGAGGACACGGGAGCACTGACTTACTAGTTAATACGAGTTGAACTTGGATGAATGGTGACTTACTGAGGCCAAGTGTGCCTTGGCAGGAAAACCCTTGAGGCTGTGACGTGAGAATCTGAGATCTCTTGTAGGCTTTTTCTTCATGAACACCACTGGGTATTCACAAAGACTGGGAATGTTCTGAAGTTCCCTGTGCTACACAACTGAAAGCGGGAGAAGAGTAGCTCCTGCAGTAGGGCAAAAAGAAATATGGAATCTTTGTTCCATTTCTCTTCTATGGAGCCAAAAAAAAACCCCCAAAACAAAAACACCTTAATTTATGAGGAGATAAAACAGTGTGACCCTTAGGACACTGATGAATCCTATTATATGTGAGGAAATTGAAAAGGAAAAATATCTCAACCTTTGGTGTTGGCACAGGAATGGTGCCAGGAACAAGGGTGTCCAAGAGGATCGCTGCCTGAAGCAAAATGCAAAGGAATAGGCTTAAAACTGAGAATGAACAGTCACTGGGAAAAATAAAAAACCTTCAGCAAACCACTCTCCTAATGTCAGAGGAATCTGAAGCAGTAGTAGATGCACTGAGGGTAACCATAGCAACAGCGAAGTTTAACCCCAGCCCAGTTCCTAAATAAATTGACTCAAATCCTGTACTCAGGGTTTAGCAGGAGGAAAGATAGATCTATAATCAATAAGTCAGTAGGAATTATCCAAACTGAAATACAGACAAAGAAGAATGAAAACAAAAAGCAGAGCAAAGCCCAAGAGCTCCGGGACTTTATCACATAGTTTAACATTATATATTTGTAATTGGAATTCCAAAAGGAGAAAACAGAGCAGAAATACTTGAAGAAATAGTAACTGGCCCCAACTAGCGTAAATACCACCACCACCACCACCACACTACACAGATTCAGACTGCTAAAAGCAAAAGACAAAGAGAAAAATCTTAAAGGCAGACAGATGAGGGAAAGAGAACATAGGTAAGAACACCTTAATTCTCTTCAAAACTGTGCAAGCCACAAACCAATGTAACATAGTTAAATTACTGAAGTGAGTGTGGGTGGTAGAAACTTTTCCCGCTAGAGTTCTGTACATAGCAACAGTACCTTTCAAAAATGGAAGAGAGGGCCTCCCTGGTGGCGCAGTGGGTTAAGCAATTCACTATGAGGCAAACCGCAGCCACTGCAGCACGAGTTTGATCCCTGCCGCCAGCCAGGGAGGGGACCCACATGGCGCGGCAGACCTCTCCTGCTGTGCCCGCTGCTCCCCTCAGCAGTGTACTTCCGTTGATCTGCCTGTTCTGCTCCCTGCTCTCTGTGGTGAATCCTCTCACCATCCCCCCCACACCTCTGGTCTGTACCCCAGTGCTTGTATGCATAAATAAATAAATCTTTAAAAAAAAAACAAAAATGGAAGAGAAATAAAAATTACTTTATCAAACAAAAATGATGGCACAGACCCACTCTAAGAAATGTTGAAGGAAATTACTTAGCAGAAGTACAGGATTCTAGTAAAAACCTGGATCTGCACAAAGAAATAACAATGAAAATGCAATAATTGAAGATAAAATTTATTTCCCTCTATGTTTTATAAATTTATTTTAGAATAATTTACATTTATACAGATTGGAACAAAAGCACAAAACCTCCCATATACTAGTTCATCAGTATTGGTACATTATTAATAACTCACCTCCATACTTTTACTCAGATATCCTTAGTTTCTAACCTCATGTCTTTCAGGATCCCATCCAGAACATAGCATTTGTTCATGTCTCCGTAGACTCCTTTTGGCTGTGCTAGTGTCTAAGACTTTGCATACTTTAATTACCTTGATAATTTTAAGAATTGGTAGATTTTAAGAATTGGTAGATTGTTCTTAAGTTGGATTTCTTCTGATTTTCCCATGATGGGACTGGGGCTGTCCGTTTGGGGAGGGAAGGTCGCAGAATAAAAGCGCCATTTTCAGCACATATCGAGGAACCATAGTATGATTCATATTGATCGTAACCTGCACACCTTGCTGATAGCACATTGCGTGGCTTTCTCTGCTGTAAAGTTACTGTTTTTTCTCCCTTCCTGTACTTTCCTCTTTGGAAGGAAGGCGCTAGGTGAGGTTCACACTTGAGGGAAGCTGCTGTTACACCTCGAGTGTGGAGTATCTACATAAATTATTTGGAATTGTTTTACACAGGCAACTATTTCTCTCATTTGTCTGTTGAATTGTGTATTTATATTAACATGACCTCATCAATACTTATTTTAAACCTAGGGTTATACTACTAATAATTTTGTTAACACAAAACAGAAGATACTATTACTCACATTGTTCCAGCTTTATCTACTTAGTCTGTTTCCATGCCCCTTTCACATACTGTCCTCCTTAATGGATGGGGTATTTTGGGGAAGAGATGGAGGAATTTTTTCATTTTCTGGCACCATAAAATACTCTATAAAATACAAAGTTTCACGGAACTTTGGTTTCTTTTGTTGGAGACTGGTATTAAAAACCAAGATCTGGGCATTTTGCTCTTTCTGTTTTTCTAAAAGATCGCTGATTTTCTAAAGCAAAAATAGTTGCAGTGAATTTTGTGTTTATGATACATGTAAAATTAAGATACTCTCAACAGCAGCAGAACACATTTTTCTCAGGGCACCTGGGACAGTCACCAAACTAGAATGTACCATGAGCCATAAAGCACAACTTTGCAAATCTCAGAGAAGTGAGACCATGCAAGTTATATTCTCTTACCATACTGAAATCAGTAACAAAGACAACAGGAAAATTTCCAGTTATTTAGAAATTAAGTGATACACTTTCAAATAACTTGGGTTATAAATACATACATAGATGTATATTCATGAAATAAAAATTTAGGGACCAGCTAGAATAGTCCTGAGAGGGAAATTTAAAACATTAAGAGCTTATGTTAGAAAAGAGGTCCCAAATCAGTAAGCTTTTACTTTCAAAACAGGGAAACAGTAAGCAAAAGCAGTCAAGCCCAAAGCTAATTTTTTTGAAAAGATCCATAAAGCTGACAAACGTCTAGCCAGGCTGACCAAAGAAAAAGAGGGCACAGGTTATCAATATCAAAAGTGAAAGGAGTTACAACACCCAAAAGGCACTTAGAGATGATATATAACAGACAACGCTGTCATCAAAGAATCATGACCAGACCGAGGAATAGTTTACCTAACCAGTAAATATTTACTAAAGAAACTGAATTCTTAGTTTCAGAAACCTTACAAAACCACTTCAGAACCACATGATTTCACTAGCACGTCTAAAGGTTATAGGAATCAATTTTTGAAAAAGAGCTTCCATTGACCAAAACTAGAGTAATTGGAGCAACGGAATAAAAGTAGCACTGGCTTATAACCCAGCCAAGTAATGGACAGCACTGTTGCTGGTGTAAGTGATTGAACCAGGAAAGCATTCCGGCTACTATATGTAGAAAGGAGGAGAGGAGTAGCAAATCACCCCAGCACACGGCGCGGAGGCCGCGCGCGCGGCCGTTGTCGCAGCATGGTCAGCAGACGGGTGTTACAGTTACCAAGCAAAGCTTCAAGGAGAAACAGGTGCTTGCATAGCTCAGAATGTTCCTTCCCAAGTAATTAATTACTGATGAGAGGGAAGAGCAGTGATTTAATGGTAGAGAAGCTTAGAAGACTCCGCCTTACCCAGAAGATGAAGCTTGACATTACTGATACAGGGAGGACGTGTATCTTTGGATAGGATGTGCTTCTAAGAAGGTCGCATCACCTCTGTAAATCCATGCTCTTTGTTAAGCAGTATCAGACCCAAATTGAGGACATTATACAGTATTTGTGACCAGCGCTCTCCAAATGTAAAGGTGATAAAAAACAAGGAAAGATAGGAATTGTCAAAAACCAGGGGAGACGAAGGATGCTTGAGAATGTGGAATGATGGCTGGATCAGAACAAGGACAGGGCCTCTCCGGTGGTATGGTGGGTTGAGCCCTGCACTGTGAAACATCAGCTGGCCAGGGAGGGGACCCACATGGCGCAGCAGACTTCTCCTGCCTCGCCCGCTGCTCCCCTCCGCGGTGTATTTCCGTAGGTCTGCCTGTTCTGCTACCCACTTTGTCTCTGGTGAATCCTCTCACCCCCTGCTGCTCTGGCCTGTACCCCAGCTCTTGTGTGCAAAAATGAGTAAGTGTTTAAAGAAGGACATCGGTGAAAACCAAGTTAGAGCTATAGCTTTCCTTACTGTGGTTTGATTTTTATTAGCTTTGTGAAGTGGTTCACTTTTTTTCCAGGATGTTAATATTGGGGGAAGATTTTGCAGCTGCTCTCTCAAATGATTTCAGAGTACAGAGTTACAGATATAAACATATGTAACAAATAAATAATACCCATCCCCCATCACCCAGCAGGGAGGTTAGAACAGTTAATTTGGCTCACCTTTCAGGGACTGGGTATGTGAAATACCTGAGACCATCTTTCAGAAATAAAAACCACAGAAATTTCATTTAAGATGCAGAATATATTTAAGGACAAACTACATTTAGGCATGTAGCAACTTGTTGAGATGATCTCTGATTTTTTTTTGGGATGAAGCATCTCTGTGGAACAGTGTGCCCTGAAACTTTTCACACTCATATATGGTAGGTTAGCGTGAAAAACTACACAACATTCACAGTGTTTTGATGTATATCTTATAGTGGGAGATATGGAAAGATACCTGTAACAAAGCAGTTGACTATTTTACCCACACTTAAAAAAGAGCAATTGCAAGTTGAGGGATTGTTTTCTAGAGTAAACAGCCAGCTTCCCTCCTATTTTATACCATTTGTTTGCAGATAAACATGCTTTCAGAATGGGACTTAAGGCAACAGTGAATGATACTTATAAAGACTTGACAAAGAAGCTTGACGTATTTGAGCAAAAGAAGAAAAAAATTTTAAACATTCATATTTTCTGGTTGAGAAAATGTTTCATCTTTTCTAGTCTTGTTTTCTTTACATGTATGGTTTTTCTCCATTGAAATTAGGCATATGAAAATTACATTTGCAGATGATAAACATGCTATTTAAAACCTATTATACTTTTAATAAATGCTGGCTTGTTTCATAACACAATGCTAGCTACTGTGGAAAATAAGTAAACTTAAAATAATTTCTAGCCACCAGGGAATACAGACGCTGATAAGAGATAAGAGAACATGTGTGGCCAGTGGATAGGGGTGTGAGGAAAGGTGCAGAGCTAGTGTTCTCGAGGTTCCAGTACGAACTGGCATGATTGGGAACCTCTCCCTTTAAGAACTGTCACAGTAGCGCAGCTGTGTGTTGGGGGGATGAGCATAAGAGCAGACCAGGGTGGGGGAAGGAGGGTCCTTAACTCCGATGCTAGAGAAGTTAAAATATCTTTATAGTCTTGACATCAGCTGCAGTTATGGAGACGGTAATACATATATTTGTATTCATTGCATATATCATCAGCTCATTAGAGTTCCAAACAACTGCCAGTGTTTTTCTAAAGAACTATTTTATTTTCAAGTACCAACAGTCTTGGTAACTCTCTTATCCCTCTTATGTGCTGAGTGCAGTCGGAGGAAGAGGAATTGGAGTTGGTGAGTGTGGGTTTCTGCTTGAAGGGAGTTGAAAATGATATAGAAAGTACTAATTCTCTGAAATGCTTTTATCTAACCAGTGTTTCTTTGTTACATGGATTTTTTTCTTTGTTATTAAACTCTATCCCAACACTCTGAATAACTGAACCAATTTACTGGTACTACAGTCTAGTTTTTCTTTTTATAATTGTCTATCTTGACTCATTTTATTTGTTGGAAGGAATATTGGAATAGGACCTTTGAAAACAATAGCTGTCCTTGATCACAAGACACTTGTTAAAGGTTTTTTTTTTTTTAAGGATTTTTTTTTATTACAAAATACCTTATATAGCTCCCCAAATTATTAACATATTTTTAGAAAATGACTTCACCCCCCCAGAGTTCCTCAGATTGTAATACACGGTCTTGTGTTATTTCTCTTTCTTTCAAAAAGATTACATCATTTTTGGTGAGGTCACCTTTTTCACAGTTGGAGTTATTTCATCCTGCATGAGATGATCTGAACCACAAGGGGGTTCCCTGTTTACTAAAAGGAATGTCTGTAATTTAACAGCACAGATTTACTTTTATGCTTTCAGAAGATACTCTGTTCTTGAGAGGAACTATAACCTTTTTTCCAAAACAAAAGATTTCTATTTTTTTCCCCTAAGAAATGAATTTAACTTTCAGTTGATTTCTTCTTTGGGAAATAACACCCAAATCTCATAGAAGTGCTCATAATAATTCAAATGACATTAAAGGAATAAACCTTGAAAATGTTCAGTTTTTAGCATGGACAGGGGTTCAGACTGCATGAAAGCATGGGGGAAAGGCATTTATTGATTGTATTTATATTTTATTATTACATATGCATGTTGGTATGTTTTGCATAGTTTGCTTTCTTTTCAAAAAGGGTCTATGATGTATTCTTAAAATAAGAGGTTGTTCTTTAATGTAACTTTGTGATTACCCTCAGAGTTTTGGATGTGGTTTAGTAAAATACACGAGGCAGGTGATAATGGATGGATTATGTGTGGTGGTGAATAATTATGTTTTGTGAATATGTTTGGGGAAATACTTTAATGCTACAGTAATGATTAGCAAATGAGCATTTATAATTCAAGATAAAATAATTCATTGTAAGTTAAATGAATTAAGTTAATTCTTGCTGTTTACCTGTAAGGAGTTGTCAGGAACACTTCCTTGTGAATTTTCTAGCAATATGTTGCCCTCTAGTGGTTCTGAAAGTCACTCCTATGAACTCAGTGCCATTGAGATTAGGAATTTGAATGTGCTGAACTAATGTATTGGCACCTGGCTGCAAGATACTCACACCCCATTTGAGATCATGCCAGGAAACTGCCAGGGCGACGAAGGCTCACCATGAATAGAGCCCAGGCCACAGGAGGCCACGCTGTATTCTTTCACCTAGTATATGACTTTTAAGTTCCGGTGACCGAATCTCTTAACAACAAATTAAGTCTAAAATAGGTCTTTATCTCAAAACTTCATTAAAAGTATCAACTTGATGCTGAGACTAAAATGAATTTCAGTTGTCATACTTTTGACTTTACACATTCCTTAAATTATACCCTTGACTACAAAGTCTGATAAATTTCTAAATCTTTGATGACTACAGAGTCTGGAAACCATAAAAACAAATATTTGTAATTAGAAACACACATATCCAGAATTATAAAGTCATTTTTATTCTTCAAAACTCAAGCTAATTCAAACTCTAAAACTGAATTTAAAATGTGAAGCTTTATGTCAGAACCAAAATATAATCAAAACACAATGTGTTTGAATTGAGGAAGTTGTTCAGATTGGTTTGAGCTCAGAAATATAATCATGGATGGCTCTGACCCAGAGTGAGGAAGGACAGGAGAACACCGGCCTGCTGCAGCTCTGCTGGTGAGCCACAGGTTTCTCTAGAAGCCTCGGGAGTCTAGAGCAACTTCACTTCAGAAACGTAGTTCTGTATCGTGCTCTGTTACACCGCACCCTCCACCTGTTACCCTCTCTAGATGTTCACAGAGAAGATTCTATCTCCCCTGCTTTGCAGAGACACTAGAAATGTTAATGACTTTTCCCAGATCTTAGGAAGTGGTAAATCTGAAATGGAATCTCCAGCTGTTCATCTGCAACTACGTGGTTTTTCTAACATTGCTAGCAAATACTAACTAAAAAGTAAACTAAAATGTGGATCCTCGTTAAATGATCACTTTTCAAATATCTAATCTAACCAAAGACTTCATTTCATTATTTTCTGAAAATGCTGGTAGAGAAAACTGAACCACGTTCTGACTGTAATCTCAAGGGCACTGAATTATTTCATTGATTTATGTCTTAGACCCCCAAACATCAGTTACCAGGCTATAATTTCTTTTAGAAAAAGGTAACCCTGGCCATTTGTACTGGCCATTTGTGTACTACCCAGGTGGAACAGAGAGTCAGTTCTGTTCCTTTGATCCTTGGTTTTGAGGTTTTTCCCTTGAGCCAGCATGGTTGGAAACTCTCATATCGCTGCATACAGAGGTTAGTGATGATCTTAAAGTTATTCACTAGTTAATTTTTAAAAAATCTATTCCCAGTGTGGAACAGATGCTGTGTAGGTTCAGTTAGTCCATAACCATGTGTGTTGCTCAGTCACAGACCCTCAGAAATACTTTATTCAATAGCTTCTCTACCCCAAGCCTCTCCTTTAAGAAGTCAGGAGACTGAAGCTGCTGTTGATGATGATACTGTGCAGATGTGGGCAGGGGCTATATGGGAAATCTGTACCGTCCCTTCAGTTTTTCCGTGAACCAAAAACTGTTCTTTTAAGAAAGCTGTAATGAAAAGAAGTGTGTGTGTGTGTGTGTGTATGTATGTATGAGAGAAAGAATAGGGAATGAATGAGAAGCCAGAATTAGCTGCAGGTTCAGAAATGCTAATGTGAGCTGTGTTTCAGCAAGCAGTGACTTAAACCATGTTCACATGTACACGTTATAAATAAAAGTGATTTTGATTCCTATACTCATATACTTATAAACACAGTATATACAAATCACAGTTGCTATCCTTGAATTTTTAAAACCTATTTAGGAAAGGCTGGTGTTACTTGTACTGGCATCAAGTGCAAGTTTCTATTTAAGGCTATTTCTCTGACATCAGTAAACTCTGTATGGAAAAGATAAGGGAAAATAAATAATGGATGTAAACAGTGTCCTGTAAAATTAATTATTTAGTTATTCTCATTAGTATTTTTAAGGTTTTCGCATGATCACTGCCTCAGGAAATAATGTTCAAAAACTGTGAAAAATGTCACCTTTAAATTAAATGTTATTTTTAAAATATTAAGTCTGAACATAAATACCCACATAACAGTTTTTCTTTTTTCTGTTCTCTCACAGAACACTCAGAGGATAAGCAGCTCTCAAGCCACTCAGCCGCTGGCTACCCCGGTTGTGTCTGTGACGACCCCAAGCTTGCCGCCGCAGGGGCTCGTGTACTCGGCCATGCCGACCGCCTACAATGCCGGTGGGTCTGCTCCCCCGCTTCAGGCTGTCTGTCTGTCTGTGGTGATCAGCTTGTGCCTTTGTGATTTTTGAAATACATACCTTGGAGTAATTTCCAGTGTTTTAAATTCATACTCAGATATATTGAAAAACATGCTAACCTTGAAAAAATCTTTACAAAACTGCCTTGATGGTGGGATGATTCCCTGTCAAGGCCTTTTACTTCCCCATAACAAAGAAGCAGCTAGTCGTTACCAGAATTAGGGCCAGCATGGAACCAAGGAGAATAGTAACCTGTTGCTATGACATTTTCTAGATAGCTTCTCACTATGCAGTGTCTCACTCTTGCAGGCTTGTGCAATAAGATGTTTCCCTTTGTGCTGTGTTAACGTGCTCTGGAGAAGACTCAGTTGCCTTGGTGCTTAGGATTCTGGCTGCAGTGTGTGCTTGGCTGTGCTGGTCAGGTGCTTCATCTCTGTGCTACTGCCCTCGTAGTTTCAGTTATTTGTGCTTGGAGGGCAAAACAGATCTTACTTGTTCTCACTCCTCTATGTTTCTTTGGATATTTCATTTTAAAATACCCTAAAGAGGGAGTGGGGGTATATTAGGAGAGTTTAGATATGCAGTAGGTATGGAGGTGGGCTGTTTGGAGAAGCCTGGGGCGCAGGGTTCCTTAGTTTTGCCATTCAAGGAGTGACAGAAAACACACGTGGTTCCTCTCAACCTGTTGAGCTAAATCTCTGGTAATTCAAAGGAAGAAAATAGGGAAGTAGTTAAGTTATACCTTGCCAGTTATGCAGAGACCTAAATGCAGGGAACATAATCATGATTCTTACAAGGAGAATGTAATAAAGATCGTGTAATTTTAGACTCCGGGGCAAAGGCTTTTAGATGGTGCTTTTAAACTTCTAACACTCCCTGAGGGTGTACAGTTGTTGATATGTTGGACTGCTGCTGTAATTCTAAGTAGTTCTTTTAAAACAGGAACAGCTTTTGAGTTGTTTTGTCTTTTAGGAAATGCTCACTCCCTTTTCCAATAGTCAATATTAAAAAAAAAAAAACAAAACCCAATACCCTCACGTGCGAACCTACAGTAGCGCCAAGGGCTGTGCGCTCATGGACGTTGTTTCATTGCGTCCATCCCCAGCCCCGTCCAGCGAGTGTCGTCGTCTAGGGGATGACAGTGTACAGCGCAGATCTTTTCTCGAGGATAAACAAATTGGTCAGTAGGAAGAGGAAGCCCTGCAAGTTGAGGTTACTAGTTTATACTGAGACTTGAGAAGGTGTGGGAAGAGCGAAATGTACTACCTGGAATGTTCAGAGGAGTGTTGGCTGAGAAGATGGGACTTGAACTTGGTGTTGAAGTTTACTGGGCATTTCATGGCAGGTTTTTCAGTACACTTACCAACTTCATTGCACTTGTTTTGGCTTGGAATTATTTGAAGTCCAGAAGGAACTACCAGAACATAAAAATGGTGTCAGATTCTCTTCTAACCATTAAAATCACTTAGCTTTTAGTTTCATTACTTCTTTAATCTCTTTCCCAGAGCACCTATTCTATTTAATCATATTATCTTTAATGCAATTATTTTAAAATAATTACTTTTTAAAAACGCGTCCTTTACTATATCACCAACCTTTCTGTACATGTTTATAGTTGACTACAATACTCACTGGAGATGATAAAGGAGCAACATTTTTCAAAAAGTAAAATATTTCAGTATGAAGGAATCCTGTAGACACTTCTCTTGCCCATCAGTAAGATCATTCCCAGTTTCACAAAGTTATTCATGCATCCCTTCAGCTGTTCTTAGTGAACACCTGCTGTGTGCAGGTGCTGTGCCTGGCACTGGAAGTCCAGTGGAACTCAAGGTCTGTCAGCAGAGAAAGACACCACACAGACAACTCTGGGGAGAATTTAAGGGCTACATTTAAGCTTCCCACTGAAGGAGGGAACATTTTTCCGCCAGGCAGAATAAGGAGACTGTTCCAGAGAACAGAGTACAAAGGTGAAGAAACAGCAGGAGCGTGGCTGACTGGAAGTGTTGGGGGTGGGATGGGGGATTAGAATCAAAACTAGAGGTAAACAGATTGTAAGTCATGTTGAACATTAGAAATTATCTTGGACCATTGTGGAAAGCCACAAAAAGTTTTTAGGGAGAGTGTCATGACCTGTGTATTTGTTGTTTTAAGATCACTTTGATTGCGTTGTGTGTAGGGATACAAGTGAATAGAGGACACCACAGAAGAGGTTATTGTAGTAGACCATGTAATAAATGTTGATGACTTGGACCGGGAGTAGAGATAACGCGACCTGGGCAGGCTTGACAGACAATAGATAGAGTTGATGGGACTTGATGGTTGGTGGTGGGGAAAAAGCAGCAGCAAGTACAACACCCACAGGTTCTGTTGTGAGTAATGAGGTAATTGTTGGTGCATTTTCTTAGCTAGGGAGTGTTTAAAGATCAGGTTTGGAGGAAAAGACGTGTCCAGTTGGGTCATGTCAAAATTGGACATTCAACTGAATAAGCAGATAGTTGGAAGAGGATTGTGGCTTGGGGTGGGGGGAGGGGTGTACTGTGGTGGCATCACTGGGTGGAACTCTTTCCCCACTTCTGTAATGGGTGGGTGGGTGCATAAATGGGTGACTTTAGAGTAGAATGAGGAGAGTATAGGATCCTAAGCACCAGCTGTATTGTTTCAACTCAGTTCCTTTTTAAAAAAAATTCACTAGGAAGACCAACTTCTTAAACACCTCTCTTGAGACATGAAAAAGAAGTTAAAAGTAGAAGGGTTTTGCCACCTCTTTTTAGAACTAAATGGAAAAGTGTTAATGATGAACTGGAATAACTCTATGTGTGGATCATTAATTAAGGTCCTAAGTCTTGGTTAGAGTGATTGTTACTAAAAAAGCTTCATACAAAATGAAATCTGTGCCATATAATAAATCTAATAGTTTTTTTTTTTAATGAACTTGAAATGATGTTGGGTGTAACCAACTAAAGCTTTGTCACAGTTGAACAAAAGTATTTCCTTCATTGTGTGGTGATATATTTACAGTCTGTCACTCAACGTGGCACCCCATGAGAAGGGGTGTGCTGTGTCTTCACAGTTCTCCCTGTATGTAATTCAAGAATAGAAACTGTGGCTCTACGCTGAGTCTGGGTGAGTTGCAGTGCTTCTCTTCATTCAGGAGGGTAGAACTGGGCATCTTACTTAAAATAACAATTGTATAGGCACAGTCGTCAGCGATGGCCTTACTGGGTATTTGGACTTAACAAGTCTAGGAAAAGTATTTTAACTTTTGTGAAATAAACTAATAATTTAGTGTAAAATTGAAATTTATTAAAGTAAACCCAGACAATTAAAATGGCTAGGCCCTATAAACACCCTGAAAGAAAAATTTTGGTGGTTTCTAGACCCATTAGTATGTTATTTTATGTTGAGAACTGTTTAGCCTACCTCAGCCTAGGAACTTTGGAAGCTGTTTGAAAACCAGATTTTGTGTTCATTCATACTTGAACAATATTTTTCTTTTCAGATTACTCACTGACTAGTGCAGACCTGTCAGCCCTGCAGGGCTTCAGTTCCCCAGGAATGCTGTCTCTGGGGCCAGTGTCAGCTTGGCAGCAGCATCATTTAGGACAAGCAGCCCTCAGCTCTCTGGTGTAAGTAACTAAAAATTTTCCCCAGATCTCTCGTCCAGTCTGTGTACTGTCAGTTAAGTTCTTTGTTTTGTTGAGTTTCATGTGCATTATCTTTAATGATCCTTTCATGAAGCACAAGTGCTTATGGAAAATCCTTTCTCTACATAGCTCTAGATAATAGCTTGGGTACTGAGCAAAGTAGGCATTTCTTGAAGATACTCATGGAGCAGGTCATCTTGTCTGAACATACAGAGGTAGAGGCTCCGTGGTGTCTGGCAGGTGCCAAGACACAGACGTCACTCGTCTGTACCTCCTCATGCTCACCTGTACCCCCCCCCCCTTTTTTTTTCCACTGTGATGACGATCAGTGAAGGGATTAGGAGAATGAGCTCTTCCACTTTCTCCCTGGATCTGAGAGGAGCAGTTGGGGTTGGGTAGCTGTGAATGTATCAGACTATAAGGAGTCCGTACTGACCTGAACCCACTCACATGCCATCTCACTAAGGATCCACCAAAGAACTTAAGGACAGAGTGCGGGAATGTAAGTGGGTCACCCTTTAACAGTGGTGGTCAGATGGAGAAGGGCACACTAGTTCCACCTGCCTCCTGCCCTTCCCCTCCTGAATTCCAGAATAACTCCACTCTGCCTGCTACTTCACTGGTCTTCCTGTAAGTTATGTCAGAGAAATCTCTGCCTACACAGACAGGTTTTGCCCTACGGGCTTGTGCTACACATACTAAAAATAGTCGTGTGTAAGCAGGTGGCAGTGGCTTGACTTGAAGCTCAGACTGGGGGAAAGCCTTCCTAGTGTACTGTTCTCAGCACGTTAGCCTTTCAGAGGCTGTCTCCTCATCTGGAAAGCAGGGTTTATGACTGACTGCTTAAGAGTTGCCGTGAGACTAGGTGAGTTGATGTGCCTGTCACAGGGCCAAGGCACTGAGGAAACGGGGAGCAGAATGGAGGCTGTGAACTTGCTCCTCCCTGAGTTGCTTCAGGCACAGCCTCAGACGTTGCAACTGATGCTTCAGCCACAGAAGTGCCAAGGTTGTAGGGACATTTAATCACTAAGGTCTCCGCTGTGCTGGTTTATGTGCTCTGTGATGAGCAGGTAGGGAATGATTGAAAGCAGTCTTGGGGGACTGTGACAATGTCTCAGACCTCGGGCTTTTTTTTTTCAAAGTATCTGTGATACCCAGTTATGCAGATGCATTCACAAACCACTTAGCATCTCTCCCTTTTTCCTGTAGTGCTGGAGGGCAGTTATCTCAGGGTTCGAATTTATCCATTAATACCAACCAAAACATCAACATCAAGTCAGAACCAATTTCACCTCCCCGGGATCGAATGACCCCATCAGGCTTCCAGCAGCAGCAGCAGCAACAACAGCAGCAACAACAACAACAGCAGCAGCAGCAACAACAGCAGCAGCAGCAGCAGCAACAACAGCAGCAGCAGCAGCAGCAGTCACAACCCCCCCAGCCCCAGGCCCAGCCCCGGCAGGAAATGGGGCGCTCCCCTGTGGACAGTCTGAGCAGCTCAAGCAGCTCCTATGATGGTAGTGACCGGGAGGATCCACGGGGCGACTTCCATTCTTCGATTGTGCTTGGCAGACCACCAAACGCTGAGGACAGAGAAAGCCCTTCGGTAAAGCGAATGAGGATGGACGCGTGGGTGACCTAAGGCTTCCAGGCCGGTGTTTGTAATTTGTGTTACTGCAGTGAACTGCCCTACGTATCTAAATTGGTAAATAAGAACATGAGTTAAACATATTTATATGTACATACATATATATCCCTTTGCATATATATGTATGTGGGTGTGAGTGTGTGCGTGTGCGTGTGTGTGTGTGTTGCATACACAGAATCAGGCACTTACCTGCAAACTCCTTGTCGATCTGCGGACGTGCATCCCGTGGCAAACAAAGCACCCTGTAAGCAGAGTCTAGTATGGCACTTCCTTGGACTATTTGTTTCATAAGATAACCAGTTTTTGCAGAGAAACATGTACCCATATATAATTCTCCCACACTAGCTTGCAGAAATCTAGAGGGCCCCCTACTTGTTTTATTTAACTGTGCGGTGACTGTAGTTACTTAAGAAAATGCTTTGTAGAACAGAGCAGTAGAAAAGCAGGAACCAAGAAAGCAATACTGTACATAAAGTCATTTATATTAATCACCCAACCTGGCATGGGTCTCTATTGCAAAGGGGTGCATGGGAAAGGGCTGTTGATACTAAAAACAAAAACAAACAAAAAAAAAAACCAAAACCCCACACGTAACTGTTTTGCACGTGCAAAAATATATTGGGTCAAAGAAGTGATCTTTAGCTTAATAAAGAGAGAATAGAAAACACGCATGAGATATTCAGAAAATACTAGCCTAGAAATATAGAGCATTAACAAAGTAAATTAATATATTAAGTTATAATTGGAATATGTCAGAAGTTTCTTTTTACATTCATATCTTAAAAATTAAACTGATTTTAGCTCATGTATATTTTATATGAAAGAAAACACCCTTATGAATTGATGACTATATATAAAATTATATTCACTACTTTTGAACACATTCTGCTATGAATTATTTATATAAGCCAAAGCTGTATGTTGTTAACTTTTTTTTAAAAAAGAATAGCTTTATCTTGTTTTAACTCTTTAGTTTTATTTTAAGAGGGGAAACAAAATATCTTGCAAGCAGAACTTTGGAAAAAAAAAGCCATGAACACTTACTATTCTATATGTAAATTAAAAGTTGAGCCAAACTCTATGTGTATATAGCATCTTAAATATATTATCACCTTTGATGTAAGTACCTACGTATTGTATGGTCACCAGATTAAAAAGTATATTTTTGTGGATTGCCGCCAATTTAGGGGGAAAAGGCGAGGTCCTTATTAAGTAGAGTATTCACTGTTTAATATTTACTATTTTGTTAAATATACTGTACTTTGGATTTTAATTATTAGCCCAGTTTTTCCAGAGGATTGTATACAGGGGTTTCTCCCCTCACTGGTGGTGAGTGTGTGATGTTACATTGTACTCTCTGTGCTGTATGGGTTGAGCATCATTATATATTTTATATATGTACATAAATAGCAAAGTGGCAAAAAAAATTGGTGTTAAGTTCATCCTGCATAAATATAAAATGTGTTGTAAGATTTTATAAGGCATTATCTAAAACTTGCCTTTTGTGAGGAAAAAGCGTATAGTAGAAAAAGCTGGCCTAATTTAATATTAGAGAAAATGGCAAAATAGTAGATGAGCACAAAGGTTTTATAAGTGGTAAATGATTAGAGAAAAATAATCATGGGGAAGGGCTGCTTTTTCCCGCCTCTCTAAAAACGTGGTGCAGCTGCTCAGCAGACCTCTGGCACCGCAAGCGCTCTGCATTGAAGTGACACAGCCGTGTGGGGAGAGAAACCCAAGTGATGCGGGTCCCTGGCACAGCTCTCGCCATCCTGACGGTGCTGCCTCAGCGCGGATTCTGAACAAGGCCTTACTTTTACAGGAAGACAACCGGGTGGTGAGAGCGAGGTCATCCATTTCCTGGGCTTGTGCCATGAACAAAATTCAAAGTCACGTATACCTAAAAATCTGTGAGGATAGATTTTTAAATACTCCTTTTCCTGAGAAAATAAGGGTTTAAAAACTGCTGCTATTTTATATTTTGTATTTCAAGCCTAATACTGAGCAGCTACCTATAATTTTTTACCTTTGTTTCCCCCCTAAATTATGTTCCTTTTGATATTTTTATCATATGCTATTTGTGACAAATCATCAGCCAGATTTCCTGACTGACCACATGGGTATTAGGTACAGGATTACCTGTGACATTCACAGCTGCAACATGGAATTTTGTTCTAATGAGTTTGGGTAGTAAATCCTGATAGAGCCCCCCCCCCCCAAAAAAAAAAAGGGTGATAGACTCTTCTCTTTTCACTATAGACATTTGGCTCTTATTCAGAAAGGATTTGTTTTTCTTTAAAATGTACTTTACTGAACTACTTGAGGCACATTTCTTCAGAAGGTCACACCTAATTGAAACAAGACAGTCTCCCGACACTGAATTTTGAAGATAATCCTTACCACTTTGTAAACCATTTATAGCTTTGAAAGTGTTGAGTGATTCTTTGTTATTTATGCATGTACATGAACTTCTGCTGTGCATTGGATAGGAGTTACCACATTCACATTTACTGTCTATTTTCTTGTGTGCCTTATGAGATGGCTTTTCTGACTGTATCTCAATAGTCTTTCTTTCTATGCAGGTTTATAATCAGTACAACTACTGTTTTCTAAAATATCACACAAGGCTCGGAGTTTGTATTTCGATTACACTGACCAAGTAACAATATATTCCATTTTCAGGAACTGAACATTTGACTGTTAATCCTTTTCCCACACCCCCAGCGTGACTCGGAGCATGTCAGCTTGACAGACACGCCTCACCCAGACATCACGTACGAACACACACACAGCTCCTGGTGGAAACCAACTCAGTGGGGAAGACACTAACGGTGTTCACTTTACGACCTACTTTTCTTACCCTTTTAGACTTATGTGTTTTGTATGACACCATCGCAAGAAAACTTTATCCCTTCAGATGAAGTATTTTATTACTAAAAGACAAAAACAAAAAAAGCTCAGAGTATAAGCCCTGGCTCAGGTGCACAGCCCCGCGGCCACGCTCCCTTCGGTGCTTCCGCTGGCGTCACGCTGCAGTGGGAGTCAGTGTCTACAGATGGTCCCAGTCAAAACTCCATCTTTTGAGCCCTAATTCTGTCCATTGTTAGAGACTAAATCAGGGGTTTGTTCTAAAGAACAATATGTTTTAACATTTCCTTTAACTCTAAGGACAACTGATAAAGCATTAACATCTTTCTGTATTAACCATCATGCGCACAAGAAATACATAGTAAATAAGGAACCAGAAAACTCCTGGCATTGGATCATAAGCAGCTTAGATTATTAGAATGTGAAAAAGATTTTACAAATGTAAAACTTTTATTTCTCTGTAGAAACTTTCTTCACTTTGCTGTGCAAGAAGACACTGCTTTGCTATATTTAAAATGGCTTTTTTAAAAGAGATTTATGTATTTGGTAATGTTTGTAGTCAACAGTTCACACAAGAAGCTGTACGCGGTTTGATCAAGTAAAACCGTTTGGCGGCACAAGCTGGACTTTGTTGCCATCCTTGAGATGAACCTTTTAAACAAATTAAGTGAATTTCAATTTTTCCCTGAATGTGTTGTTTTTTCTTCATGATACAATAAATACTATAGTGAACTTTTTATCAAATGGTTAAGAAAATGCTAGAGGTTGTTGTAAACTCTTTGTATCCTGCACTCACTACAGTAAAGACGGACTGGCTTTTCCTGTGTACTGCAGACTCTGTCATGTTTGACACTTGTCCCTCGCCCTCAAGTCCCCTTGGCACCTGCAGGTCCCCTTTACTTAATGAGACACAGCCAAGAAAAGCAAGGCGGTGCCATATACCTCGTCCCTGCTGGCTCCTGTCTTCCTCCTGCCGGCTCTGACCTGAGGAAGCAGCCGGTGACCTGGGCCCCACATCAGCCACGTGCTGTTCGTGCGTGTCAGGTGGACTCAGCCCATCCACAGCCTCCAACACCTTCTCCCAGGACACAGATCAGAGTGTGGGCACCGGGGGGGCGGGGGTGGGTGGGTGGACGGTGTTAGATTCTACTTATCTGTAATGCTTAGGGGGTGGAATGATTTGTTTTACCCAAAAAGCTCAGGTACTACTGAGCTGGGGGAGAAGGCATTTACGAGAGTGGATTTTTACTTTCAAAAATGACTTCTGAAAAACCATCTTAAACTTGCAATGGCAAAGTATCTTCTTGCTCTGCTTTGCCCTCTAAGCCAGCTCCTAGCTAGGCAGATTCTTGCTGCCAATTAAATTAAAAGCTAACGTTTTGTGCTGGTTTCACTTGCTGGTTACAGTGAGGCTCTTATTAGCGGGTTTTGAAAGTCAGCTGAGTCCTGTGGCTATAAATACTCCAATCACAGCTGCAGCTGCTCAAAATCAATTCATTGCGATTTCCTAGTCAGCTCCCATGGGTGCCTTGCTCTAGGCTCTGTCTTGTTTTCAAGCTGATTCTGTGTCTGGCACCAACCAAGAATGATTTGTCAGTTGGAGCCCTCTGGCCAGCTGGATGGCTCCAGCCCACTCCCATCTGTCTGTCCAGCCCTTGGAAGGGGTCGAGGTACCACCTAATTGTAAAGCTGCCAAATGCACTTTCTTCCACATGAGCTAGCAGGTTCCAAGTCAGCACCTGAGGCATGACAGAGGGGCTAGCCAGTGCCGGAGCATGCTGATGCTGGGAGAGGTCTCCCCTCCTGCCATCAGTCATTTGCTCCTGCCACAAGTCTCCACCGCCTGGAGGACCCCACGCAGCCACCTTCGTGTCCCGCCTGACGGCAGTCACTGACACAAACCACCTGCCTGGGCTGTGCCACAGCAGAACACGGCCGCACTGATGGCTTCACTGTTGAATACCAGAGTTCTAGAAAAGGTGGAAGAAATTTGATACGTTCCTTACCCAGTTCTCCCCCATGTTTTACACGAGCACAGTGTCACCATCAGCCCAAAAAACTGAAAAGGTGCAGTTCCTGATTTGCATGTTACTTTTTCCACTAGTCTGGGCCGGTTCCGGATTCAGTCTGGGGACCCCCCCCCCCCCCCCCCCNAGTCTGGGCCGGTTCCGGATTCAGTCTGGGGACCCCCCCCCCCCCCCCATTATGAGGAGTCAGGTCAAGTCTTGTCTTTGCAAAGATGCTGCTGGAGCCTGGTGATTGGCGCAGTGTGCCTGCTGCTCTCTTCCTGCGAGTGGTGAGTGCGCCCTGCAGCAGGACTGCCAGACACGAGCTGCGTGCTGTGGGGTCGTGCTGTCCCTGTGTGGCCGCGGGCCACTTGGGTCAGTGGTGCTCTACTGTGAGGTGCCATCTCTCCCTCTGCAGTGGGTATGAGTGCCTCGCGGACACTGAGGTGAGACTTCTCAAACTTCTACTCACACCCACTCATTTCAGTTCGCAACGACTGTCACTGTGGATTTGGCTGTTTTCTGCAATTGCTAACTGGCCTCTCGCTGTGAGGAGGGGCTGTGCCCTCTCACCACTTGACCAGGTCATGCACTCATGTACTGAGTTGTCTTCCTAGTACTATCATTTTTGTTCCTGGAGTTCTTCCAGCTCTGTCCACTAGGAGTTCCATCAGGTTGACTCCTGTCTGTGTTGAAATGCCCACTTTTTAGGCGTTTCCTTCCTGTCTGACAAGTCACACTTGTATTTCCACACTCATATTTTACCCTCGTACTGGATCAGCCACTTCTTGAGGATCTCTAGTTTGGCTTACTGGAGTAGAATATAGAAACTAAGATCAGGCACCGCATGTGCCCCTGCTACTGGACTACCACTGCTTTTAGGCTTTCTCTGCCAATAAAAACCTGGGAAATAATTGTAGGTCTGCTCGCTCACAGATACCCCATTCCATAGCTGCACCTACGTATACCTGTACGAGAAAGCACGTTCACGCCACTACATCAGATTTCAGTTCAACATCACCAGGGTTCATTTTAGCTGGTTCTTTTTTATAACACAGCTTCTTTCTCTTACAGTCAGAAGCCAGCTCTCACCTGTGACCCTTCCACAAGATGCCAGCTTAGGCGCCTTCAGTTGGCCCTGTCCCTGTGCTTTGTGGGTGCGATCCCCTCCAGCTGTGCTCCCCGTGCCATCAGCCTGATCTGTCACTGGCCTGCACGTACAATTGGCGGGGGTGGGGGGTGGGGGAAGCAGCCACAGGTGGTCACAGCTACAGCCGGGGCCTCCCGAAGCTGCTTGCAGATACAGGGGGCAGCTCCAGATCAGGTCCTGTCACTGGCCAGCACCACGCCTACCTGTAACCTGCCCTCTCAAACCGTGCACCCATTGGCCCCCAGCCAGCCCCCACCACCACTCTTCCCGCAGCGTGCACCCCCAGGGAGAGTGCAGTCACAGGAGAGCACCCAGTGCCACAGGCTAACCAGCGTTAGCGTGCCCACTGGTAGTTGGTCTCTCCACCTGAGAACCTGCACACCCCTTCACACCCCGGGAAGGGCTTGCAGCTATAGGAGAGCTTCCATCACCAGGTCCACTCACATGCCAGTTAGCCCTGCCCCACCACTGCAAGGGTGTCTGCAAGAGGCTTTTCCATGTAAGACACCTGCAGCGCGACCCCTCAGCCCACCACTGGCAGAGTCACCACTGCCGCTACACTGGTGCCCAAGCTCCTGGCCTCTGTCGGAGGCGCTGTAGGAGCCCCGGAGCCCTGGCAGACACAGCAGACCCTCTGCAATGCGATGGTCGCAGTGCTGTCAGTGCTGTGGACACCAGTGGCCTGAGCCAAAGACGCTTCAAACTCCCACTGGACCCTGTGCTGCAACCTGTCATTCCCTTGTACCCTGACCTGGGTTGACAGCACAATCCAGCATGCCTCTGTCCATGTCTGAAGCCTCCACTACAAATGAGCCAGTCAGGACAGGTGACTGCCCAAAGTGCAGGCGTCTACAGACGGCACCAGTTGCTGACTGCAAAGAGGGAAGGAGACACGTCTCCACCAGAGGCGCACAGGAAACCACTATAACTAGCTCTGAAGAAGTGGAAATCAAGGATACGCCTCACAAGTAATTAAAAATAATTATTCTACAGAAACTCAGCTACAAGAGAACATAAATTAATGGTATGAGGAAAAATGCAAAACAAATTCAACAAGAAAAAACCTTAAAAAGAATTCTGGAACTGAAGATTACAATGAAGAACTTAATAGGCAGCTGCAGCAGCTATGTTGAAAAGAATCAGGGAGCAAAAAACGTCAACTCAAACTACACAATTAGAAGAGCACCATGAAAAGATAACGAGGAGTAAAACCTCCAGGACTTCTGTGACACTAACCCAAGAAAATCAGTACATACTGGAGTCCCAGGAGAGAGGGACAAAGGAGTAGAAAGCTCACGTAAAGAAGTCATGGCCCAGAACTCCCAAGCATGGAAAATGAGACACCTAAATACACAAAGCTGAAAGATGACTGCAAAACCTCAAAATGTTCTTCAAGATTCATAATTCTGACTAAAACTAAAGGAAAATGTAAAAGCTGCAACAGAAAAACGATTTTCTTACACAAGAGAAACCACCGTAAGGTTACCAGTGGTTTTCCCACCACATAGGGAGCTGACAGTTCAGGAGAGGATGGAATGATGTATTCGGAGTGCTGAAAGAGAATGGACTTCCAAATAAAAATACTTAACCAACCCAGCAAAGTTGTACTTCAGGATTGAAGGGAAATAAAGTCTTTACCTAATAAACAAGAGGGGATCCATTTTCACTCACCCACATTACAAGAAATGAAGATCCAGCATGAAACAAAAGGAAGCACATGAACAGCTTGAAAACATGGAAACAGGCAACACACCAATAAAATGTAAGCAGAGCTGGATTTAGAACACTCTGGAACATGCAAGTGTTAACTGCTGAACTCAAAGGCAAAATGTTAAAAATAGCTATAGTTTCAATTTCTGTGTGTGTGTGTGTGTGTGTGTGTAGAACTGGGGTACAGGCCAGAGATGCAGGGGGTGAGAGGATTCACCAGAGACAGAGCAGGGAGCAGAACAGGCGGATCTACTGGAATACACCGCTGAGGAGAGCAGTGGGGAGACAGGAGAGGTCTGCTGCACCATGTGTGGGTCAACCCCCTGGCTGAGGATCGAGCTTAGACTGAAGGCAGTGATAGCACTTAACCGACAGACTTAACTGCCAGGTGACCAAGGAGGCCCTCAATGTTAATGGATACACAGTAAGTTTAAATAGCGTCAAAAATATAAGAAAGGATAGTTTTGTAATATGGGATCAAAATTATGAATTGTTAACAGTTAAAATTACAGTGTCATAATAGTTCAATGTTTTATGTAAACTTTATGGAAATCCCAAAGGGGAAAAAAAAGATCTACCTAATACACACAGAAGACAAAGTATACTATAATGAAAATTATCAATTTATTAAGCAAGAAAGGAAGAAGGGACTTATAAACAGCCAGAAAATGGCAAGATGGTAAGTGAGTCCTTACCTAGCAGTAAATGCTCGGAACATTAATGGAGTGAATTCTCCAATAAAAGACAGTTACTGGGTGGATCAGAAAACAAGGTCCAACTATATGCCATTTTCAAGAGACTGCTCAAAGGACACAGATTCAAAGTGAAGGGATAGCGAAAGACACTCTGGGCAAATGCAAGCAAAAACAGACAATGGGGGTACGACCAGACAAAACCGACTTTGGTCTACATAGTGATGGGGGCAGCTCTCCTCAGCTCAAGAGGAGAGATCATTCATCATTTATGTGCATATATATGTGTATATCATGCTAACACCTGACAGGGCAGTTAAGACAACTAGGAGACTTCAATACCACCTTTCCCATCAATGACATCATCTAGAAAGAAACTGGAAAAAAAAAAAAAAGCAGCGGAAAACCGTATTTTAGAGCAAATGGACCTAACATATATACAGAACATGCCATCCAACAGGACAGAATACACATTCATCTCAAGCACATAAGCTCCAGAATATGAGAATAGCTGTCACCCAAAATAATAAACAGACGCTGGCAAAGATGTGGAGAAATGGAAATCTGTGTGCATTGCTGGTGTGTTATAAAGTGCTACAGCCACTAGGGAAAAGTACGGAGTGTCCTCCAAATATTAAAAATCGGGCCTCCCTGGTGGCGCAAGGGGTTAAATCTCAACACTATGAAGCTATCCACAGCCACTATAGAATGAGTTTGATCTCCGGCCAGGGAGCTGACCCACACACAGAGCAGCAGACCTCTCCTGTCTCACCCTCAGCAGTGTATTTCAGTCAGCCTGTCCTTCTCCCCACTGTCTCCAGTGAATCCTCTCACCCCCTGCACCTCTGGCCTACACCCCTACTCTTGTATGCATAATAAATCCTTAAAAATTTAAAAATACAAATACCATATGATCCATCAATACCAGTTCTGGAAATACATTTGAAGGAAATGAAAACACTATGTTGAAGACATATGCTCCCCTATATTCCTATCAGCATTATTCACAATAACCAAGACATGTAAACAACCTATGCCCATCAACAAATGGAAGGATGAAGTTATGTGTGCGTGTGCACACACATGTGCACTGCAACATGGATTGACCTTGAGGACATTGTGCTAACTGAAGTCAGACAAAAAATACTGTGTGATCTTATCTCAGAAAAACATCGGAGTCGTTATGCAGGTGGTGGGAATCAGATGAAAGGGGTCAAAAGGTACAAACCTCCAGTGACGCGGTGATAAGTACTGGGAATGTAACATACAACATAGTGACCCTAGCTCACCTCTCTAGCACATGACAGTTGAGAGGAAATCTGGAGTTCGCATTATAAAGGAAATAAACTTTACCTATAGGAGATAGGTGTTGCTAAATTTAACCGCGGCACTCATTCACAATACATAGAAATCAAGTCATTAAACTTTACAAGTCAAACTTACAGTGCTATGTCAACTGCAGCTCAATGAAACGAAAGAAAATATTAAAATCCCGAGCCATTTCAGGGCCCACAGGATCGTCCCTCAGCCCAGGCAGTCTTCACAATGAACAGAGGCAAACTAAAGACTGTCCCGGGAAGGGGCTGTGGTGAGGTCACATCAGGGCAGGCTTGCACAGGTGAGGCTTCTGCAGGCTACCTGCAGCCTCGTCTCCCCAGAGTAAAATGGGAGTGTCATGCGCCTGACCATGGAAATAGAAAATGAGCTTCACGGTATCGCGTGTTCACCCAATAAAATGATTTCCAAGCGCACAACGCAGACCCTTCAGTGAGGTGATGGCGGCTGCTACTCCATTCACCTTCTGGAGTAAACTTGGCCATCTGCTCTCTTCTGTCTTAATTCTGAACTACCAACCCCAAAATAATAAAAGAATCAGTTGTCCTTCACAGAAGAAATTGTTTTATTCCATTTGAAAAAAATAAAGGGTACATTCATTTTTTGTTTGGCAAGTCATTTTCCCATGGGACTGTGCCCTGACTGAAGTGAATGGCGCCAAATGCTGAAATACCAGTGCCCCTTGGGGGCAGCAGCACAAACATTTGGTTGGAAAAACATTCTCTGATCAGATCATTTCTCTCATAAAGGTTCACCATTTTATCCCGGAAACCACTTGGTCTCAAAACAAATTTTTTTTTTTAATTTTAAAAAAGATACTTTAAATTTCCTTGTTGAACTGGGGAAAACTTTTTTTCCCCACAAAACAGAGGAGAAATTGGAAGGCCATCAAGTACTCTTCTGCTACATGTTCCTTCCACTGCGAGACTTTTCCTGTTTAACCTGAAGCCTGATGCATTGTATGGCATAAACCATGCCCAAAGCTCAGTGTCGTTCGTTCTCTCTACAAACATGGCTGAGGCTAAGCCAGCCACCTGCGTGGGCCCAAGGTGGGCTCCTGCAAAGCATGCGCTCATCTCAACCTACCCCTGCTCTACCGGCAGGGTCTCAGTGGCCAACCCATGAGCCCCTCAAACTTCCACACCTGGCACCACTGTTGCCTTGCCTTGGGAGACGGGCCAGTTGCAGCAGATGGATTAGTGTACTCTTTTTATGGCCTTTCATCCAGGGCTACTTGTAGACCTCCATTAGGTTTCTCTGGTCTTTGAACATGAGATCCATTTTAACCGAGTCCTGTTCGTTCTCAGGCCGTGGCTCTAGGAATCCTAAGAAGTCCGGGAGGCAGCCGGAAGCAGCCCCGAGCTCCCTGCACTGCCCTGCCAGGTGCGCACAGGGGCTGCTGCTCTTGGTGACAGCACTGGCGACTCTCAGCCTCAGACTACTGGGACCTCGGTGCTGGGCACTCGTCCTTCTCTAGCTATATGGCGCCACTGGCCAGCCAGAGCACCTCCCAAGGACAGTTAGCGATCAGCTGTGGGCATGCTCCTCAGGTAGAGTGGGTGATGAGCCCCAATTCCTTTGGCCAGGAACTGGTCACACCAGGCAGAGCTTAAAACACACCTCTGTGTCAGACTAAGTAGCGAGTGACAGAGCTAATGCCACTCAATATTAAAGTAATTTTGGACTTAGAGGTTTTTTGATTTGGGAAATGACAGTGCCTCAAAACAGGCAAACTGGTGGAACAAGTAAGTAGGGTAAGTAGGGTTACAACCGTAAGCTGTCACCCTAAAATGGGGCAACATACCACTACTGCACAGCACTTCTGCCAGGAATGCAATAAACTGTAGGTGGCGGCCAGGTGACCAGAGCCACTCCCAGGGGTTCCTGTGCTGAAGGGCCACTCTCTCTAACTCGGGGGCCCCCAGTGCTACTGTGAAGATGCTGCCAGCCCACTAGAGGCCTTTAAGAAACGGCACCTGCCAGGTGTCAATGTCTCTTAGTGCACCTTTCGGGATGTAGGATGCTAAAGGCACTGCTGTTTTGGTTCCTGTGGTCTTGGATCAGGCAAGGTTCTTCCCAGAGTAAGTGTTATCAAAAACATAATATGGCTTCTAAAATGTGACCATATGCCAGAGAAAAGGAAATACAGCACCAGAAGATATGGCCGGGTCAGCTGATACACATCAGGAGCCCCACTGCTAAAACCATCTGATTCTTTACAAACTACGGCTAGTTCCCTGCCCAGGCAGTTGGACCAAACCTCCTCCCTTCAGGGGGGATGGTGGGCAGTGGAACCACAGATCTGGTGGGGGCTTGCTCTGGAACTGCACCCACTGCCATGGAGTCATTGGGAACAGCAGTGGTGTTCAAGTTACCGGAGACCTCACCAGCTGCCTGCATTTTAAAATAGACTAAATAAAACACTGGTAAAACAATGCCAATCAGGAGCATAATAAAAACCGCATTCCACCATTGAATTCCACAGTCCGCACCATTTGTTGGCATCTTCGGAGACGCCGGCAGCAGAGGCTGACTGGAGGGCTCTATGCAGTAGCTCTCACTGAGGAAGATCTCTGACTGCACCACATGCTCGATATTCTGGTCGATGTCCTTGAAGAACTCTGTCAGCGGGCTGGACAGGCCAGTGGGGCCTACAGCTGTCCTCTCTGGCTCTGGCTGCTCCTCGAAGGTCACTCTGATCTCTGAGGATGGACTCGAGATGGGTCTGAGTTCTTTGTGAGTCTCTGTTAGGATCCCGTGGTTTTTCACTGGAATCTTTATAGATTTCAAAGCATATAAGTCTTGTTCTCTGATGAAGTTGTTGACTTTCTTGATATCTGCGACCTAGGGAAGCCATGAAGACAAATATCACGAAATACGTAAAGTTCCTTCAAAGTGATATCCAGAAAGTGGCCCTTCATTGTTCTGGGTGAAGCTCTAAGCCTACCTCACTTAAGAATCTGGTGAAGAGTAAAAACCAGTACCTGTGTGATGGCAGACACCTACCTATGCTGTGAGGCAAAAGCCCGTCATAGGGGAACTTTCCTGAAAAATCAGAGGCTCCATAGCTGGCCCTCCTCAGACTCCTTTTTGTTTTGGTCAATTTAATAAAGTTTTATAAGTTACTAAAAAACGTGCTTGCTGGAATATCATCCGTGGGGGTGGTTGTACAATTGGCTGTTTTATTAAACAAATTGGTTGCTATGCATTTTGATGACATACTACTAATTGACTATTATAAATTCTAGAAAACAAATTCTAGAAAATTAATACCGTAAAAGCAGATAAAAATAGATACAATTGGAATGTGGTTATTCTACAAATTCTAAAGTTAGATATTAGGAAAACTTTTAGATTCAAACATTTTACTATGGGCTATAAGCCTCAGAAACCTAAGCATGACCTTCAGACTGCTCCATTGTGAAAGGCTTTGTATTTCTGCCTTTGTTAAAGGTAGGGGCTGCATTCCTCAGGTGATAATAATTTGCAGGGCCTGGCACCCTTCTTTTTGCTTTTGTGTTAAAAATTTAATCCAATACAAGACACCTTAGTAACATACATTATCAATCAAATCTAAAGACAAACTAATGATTCCTATTGAAAGCCTAAAGCAAGGGTACAGATACTATTCAGATGTTAATTTGGGTACCTTCCTCTTCTGCAGGCCTGCAGTAGAGTGCTGACACCAGTTTGACCTTAAACTAATAATTCATCTTACACTCAGAGTGAAAATACTTAGTTATGACTGCATAGAACCAGTATACCTGCCACAATATATATTAACCAATCGTAATAATTCTAACACTAGTGGGAAAATGCTGTCTTGGTTTTTTAATTGCCTATGTCATCTATCCTGGCTGAAGGTCACAAGACCCCAAGCTGCTCTTGAAAGAAAAAAAATTGTAGTCATTGTGAACTTCCCGATCAATGCAGGTGTTGATGTAATCCGCCCCTTTCTTGCCCGTGTATAAAGACCTGCTGAGACGTTTCCGTAGGACGCATACCACACCCCATTCGAGTTCTGTATCCCCTGAACCCCCCTCGCTGGCTTCCGTTCCATCCTTTGGGGACCTGGCTTTCAGCACCCATGCTGGACGGCAGCACCTATGTAGAAAATTAGCCTGAATAACTTCATTTTTTTGGCTTTCACTCAGCCTTATCGTACAGCTTAGTGGTCAGATTATCCCAGAGAGTAACAAGACTGGGTCTGGAAGAGACTTGCCTGACGCAAGACAAAATGCTTTCAGGTGAAATTTATAATAAAAAGTAAAGTGGGCCTTTCTACTTTCAAGGCAAGAGCGCCTCCATCTGCTGACATCAGAGCCCAATCCAGCATCTGCTGGAAATTAGCATTCAGGTTACAGACCCTCAGAACTTCCTTTGCCTAGAAGTTTTCAAAGGCACAGCCCTCATGAGCCTCCTTGTTTTCTTTCCCAGAAGTATGATACGTAAACTTGTTTTTAAAATAAAGCCACCTACAGTTAATGAACTGGGAATTTACACTTATGATAATTGGAAACATGCAAAGAATCAAGCTGAAAACTACCAACTTGAAATCTTCTACTCCAGTATTAGATTTAGAAGAGCACCTGTGTGAGTTTTATACCATAACAGTTCTTGACAAACACCTCATAATCAGATCTTATGATTTAAAGTGAGGGAAATTTAAAGATAAACCCTCCCTTCAGAGCAATTTGAAACTCACTGAAAGCATCAGATAGACTGAGGTTTGAAACACCTAAGTCCACTTAAGCATAGCCAAAAGATCTCACTCCAATCACCTCCATTATTTTAATTGTTTGGCAGCTGATTTTAATGTATTAAGTCCTAAAACTAATAAGGTGCTTAGACCTTTTTGTCTTTATCCCTAATAAACTGACATCAAAATGCATTTACTTCAAAGAAGGAGGCAGACTGCTTACCTGAGGCATTATATAGTCATGTCAGATTATTAAACATCACCATTTCAAGAAGCCCACTCTCCAGTTTTGAAGAGCAGGATTCATTTTCAACATTAATTCTAAAAACCATATAGTATGTGGCAAAAGCCGATTGTAAAAGTCAAATATAAATGTCAGGGCAACTTTGAGACCACTGAGTATTCCTGGAGACTAGCCTGTATATTACTTCTCTGAAGCCACCACCCCCCACGATAACTATTTGAAGTTTGTTAGATAAATGACAGAGGGACAAGATTTTTTTTTAAATAAGTAGTTTTATAGCCTTAGAGAAGGTCAAAGAAGTTTTAATTTATTATACTAGTACAGTTTGCTATGTTAACGCAGAGTTAACGTAGCATATTTTGCTAACACTATTAGCAAAATAAGTAGTTTCAAAGTAGGAAAAAACACAAGCAGCAAGTCTATAAACACTTTCCTACTTACTCTGTTATTGTTAATCACTCTGAATGCTAAAAACATAATTAAAGAGAAAAACAGGGTTACAGAGACAGGATACACAAGGCCATACATGCAGTTCTAAAAAAGACGAAACTATCAAATAAGCTATGATCAGCAAGTGAGGTTCTGAAAACGGGAAACAGCAAGCATAACAAAGAAACCTTGGATAAGTAATTCTGCCTACCAGCTCTGACCCCATTAGGTGTTAAATACAACGTGCTTTTTCAAAAACAGGGTGTTCAGATTTTCAGCTTGGAGGAGCGGGGAGGAGGAGAACACAGCAGAGGGAATGCTCCAGCGCTGAGACTCCTAATCCTCACTCCTTGTGAACTCGGGGTTCATAACTGAAAGTGCTTTCACCTGCCTTCCATCTCTGGCTAGAAAGGGGTATTCTCTACTTCCACAGACCACTCACCCCCAGCCATCTGTGGGGCTCAGGAAGGGACACTAGGGCCTCCCTTCAGTGGTCCTCTGTTCCTCTCCACTCAGAGGGGCCCGTACCTTCCCTGGGGTTTCTTACTTTGCAGCCATACTGGAGAGCAAGCTTGTTGAGGCTGTCCTCCTGGGCCAGCTCCCGCTGAAGCAGCACCACGTCCCCTGCTCCTGGCTGCTGAGGGTGGTGGGCACCTTTCTTCTGGCATTCCTTGCGCCGGGGTCGCAGAGACACACTGTGGGACTCATCCTCAGAGGAGTCCCCCGAGTCCCCACTGCCATTCTCAAACATGTAAACGTGGCTGGTCGGAGTTCTACAGACAAGGGCTGCGCCATGGAAGGGCTTGGTTAATGCTTCCTTCTGCCTCATTTTCTTAACTGAAAACCAAACCCCAGTGTTAGTTCCATAAGGCATATTCACTGCTGTGTCTACACCGCCGATAAGTGCCTTGCTGTTAGAGATCACGTCTTTCCCTGATTACTGTAAATACTCCATAAATACCATCAGTATGAAAACGAAAGGGTTCAGCTGGTGGAGATGGAGAGACAGGCAAACACAGCTTGTTTTCCTAACTGCTTACATTTCTACGCACAGAAAAATGAATTCCCCTTCTCCCCTATTTCCCCATTCACAGTTGCTCCCCCCCAAATCCACCAACAATCTACCACATCTTGGACTCAAAGCAGGAGCTGGGATCCCCACAATGAGGTTAGGGCTGTTTCCCAAGTCCTTACGCTCAGAACCATCAGCCAAAATAACTCAGTGTTAGGCATCCAAAGTATCTTATTAAGGTCAAGACTAACGACACCTGCTTAGGAAACCAAGCCTAAACTACATAACGTCAGACAGTTATGAACTACTCTTGTTTAAGAAACTCGTCCAGTTTCTCACAGGTCCCTCTGCTTTCGTTACAGCCCACGTCTGGTTTTTACTTTCGCGTCTAGCCAAGTGCAACAGCCACGATAACCCGTTTTCGCCCTCTCCAAGTTGCTCGGACGACATACCAGACATAAAATTTCAAACACAGGAACAGACAGCATCAATAAGGAGTTAGCAAGGGCACCCTCGGAAGCCACGAGGGAACGGTCCTTCTGTGACACCCCGCGGACCAGAGCGAAACCCACCTCTGCCCGGCCTCGCCCCCACACTCGGATCAGCGAGGTGGCGGGTCTCCTCGGGCAGCCAAGGGTAACCAGCGGCGGCGAGATCGGGACCGAACCTTCCCGTCCCAGCTCAGGACCTGCAAGGGGGTGAGGCCGCCCTCAGGCCTGTTTCCTCCCAAGCCCCTTCCGCGAAAGGGGGAGTGGTCCCCAAACAAGAGCTGACCGAAAGAAAAAAGGCCCAAGGGCCCCCTCCCAACATTCCAGAAAGCGCAACCTCCAACCTCTGCCCTCCAACCTCAGCACCTCGGGCCAGCCCTCCACGGTCGCGGTAGCCGCCCCTCGAGCTACAGGAAAGGCCCCTAGGAGATAAGAGAACCGCAGCTCGCCCCCAAGCAAGCGGGGAGGCGGACCGCGGCGCTGCGAACGGCCGGCGCGACCCGCCCCTCCCCACCAAACCCCCAAACCGGAGAGCGGCTCCCGCACCCCCCGCAGCAGGCCCCGGTACCTCGGCGCCCAGGACCCGACGCGCTCCGCAGCCGCCGCCGACGCCGCCACCGCGCCTGCCGATTGGCTGCGGAGATCAGCTGGCTCCGGGGGCGGGGCGGAGAGGCAGCCAATGAGACCGGCGGTGGGCGGGCACTGGAACGGGCCGCGCATTGCTGAGGGGTCAACCTGGGACTGGCAGGGAGCGGGGTCCCGGGGCGGGGCTCGGGGGTCTGGGAGCCCGAGAGGGCGGAGGCCCAACTCCTGGGCCTGACCCTTCCCCTGCTCGCCTCCCGGCTGAGCTGCACCAGCTGGCTCCCGTTTTGCCTCTGCTCTAGGCAGTAGAGTCCTTTTTATCCTCTCGCTTCTCGAGCTCCTAGCTTCTCCACTGATAACCTGCTTTCCACCTGTGGAGGGGCCTTTGGCCACTCCCCCAGTGGAGTGGGTGGTCATCGCCAGGCCGCAAGCAGAGAAGGGTCACTTCTGCACTGGCCGAGATGGGCAAGGAGTCTTTATGTAGCGGGTTGCAGCATCCTGCGGCTTTGCAAACTGAACCAGAGGAGAGGCTGGCTGCCTCCTCACAAGAATAAGAAAAGTTCAGGAATGTAGAACATGGAACAACAGCATGGGAGGAAAAAATATTTTTCATGTGTCAGATGGTGGAGGACTTAAGCTAAAAGGGATGGGCGAATTGTCTCACATGAGAACACAACTGTTTTAAACTTCAACTAAAAAAAACCCAAACCACCCCAAGTCAAAAAGCAAATGATATTCTGGGGAAAATAACTACAACAAACACCACACACACAAAATAAAACCTTTGATTGAAAGAGACCTCATCAAATAGGAGACAGTAGATGGGATGGGTGGAACACATGAGCAGAAGGTTCACTAAGGAACAGAAATGTTAACTGGGATGGACAGTGAAATCTGACCCGCAATCAAAGGACCAAGCAAAAGGATTAAAACCACGAGCTTTCAGTCTTCCAACCCCCAACTCCCAAGACTTTCCATCCCATTTGGAGTAAGAGTCAAATTCCTCATCTTGGCAAACACAAAATGGTGTGAAGTCTTTCCCACATTTTCTAGCCTTTAAACACCTGCACCTGCCATCTCTGGCTCTTCCCAGGAATGTTCATGGCTGCTGGCTTGGCTACATCTTTAAGCCTCAGACCTTACACAAGTTAGCTTCTCAGCACAGCCTTCCTGTCTAGGTAGGCACTCCCTGCCTGCCGCCACCCCCTGCTCCTCACACTTCCCAGTCAATTTACTTGTTTTATTGCTAGAATCCTCTTGCCTCTAATTATCATCTCTAGATCTTTTTGGCTCGCCACTCCCATTGCTCAACTCTGTGTACACCCAGTAGGTGCTTATTACATGTTGGTTCAATTGTAGAGACCTCCAGGAATACCCAGGAGGAAACTGGCAACACCCAAATCCAAATCCTGGTGTGTCTGACACCAAATACCCAGCTTTCAGCCACCAGCTGTATTTCTGCCGCAAAATTCTTTGTCATGGCTGGTGCATTTGGCAAGTCTAGGAGTCAGCATTTCAAAGTATGATTAGGGAGAAGAAAGTCAGAATAGAATGCAGAGATGAATTAAAAGAACCACTCTCTGATCACTTCTAGTTGTTTCTTCCATTCAGCACATCCAGCAAACAATCTAGACTTAGTGAGGGGAGACCTTTTTCACAAGGGTTGCTGCAAGAGGAGAAAGAATTATTGCAGTGGAAAGAAGGTCTGACTATAACGTCTGCAAGCATCTCAAGAGTTTGGCAGAAAGAGGTGCTCATCTATAGAGCGTAAACCAGGCTGGAAAGAACCAAGTGTGAGGAAGTGAGGTGAAAAGGGTGGTGGTGTTGGAGATAAGATCAGAGATATGTTTTAGGGAGTCTTGGCTGTTCTCAGTAGGAGATGTCTGCGGCTGCAGGCTGTGGATGGGCCAGGGTTCATTCAGGGGCCTGGAAGAGGAGAGAAACTCAGTGAAATTTGGTTGATAAGCATTTTGTTTTGATGGGTCTGTGGGAGAGGGGCTCTGCCCCATTATAAGGGAAAGAAAGGGAATTGGGAGAGCCTGTGTCTGGTGTAGTAAATAGGGCAGCAAAGGGGGCAGCCATTAATTAGTCTGATCTAAGTCACATGGGCATAGATGCGTGGTTCTTTACGCTTTCAGCACATTGGTACTTTTTCACCCTCAAACTTTTAGTGTCCTTTTCTTTGGGTTGTTTTTTCCCAATGCATTGATAGTTCTCAACATCAGCCAGTTAATTCAATAGGTTAACATCCTTAATATACAAAAGGCATTCAGCTGTCCCCAGAAACCTATAGAAAATTTGCCAAAAAATTTGTGAAATAGGTATAGAAAAAAGTGTTCCGTTTACAGAGAATCTAACCAATGGAAACACAAAGAGCTGTAAGAAGCCAAACACATATTTCTGATTAGATGCATGCCCCTGGATTTCTATCTAGACCTAGTCCTCAGTCTGGTGAAAGAAAAGGGGGTTCCTACCTAAGAGCCTTGATATCATCTACATTAGAGAAGGCAGAGTTAATCTCTACCTAGGCAGACCTTCAAGGTTCAAACTCCCTCCTGTCTGCTCCCTGACAATAAATTAGAGAACGTCTCCCTGTGCGGAAGCAGGTGCCTTGGGCTATTTTCAACCCCAACTTGCCCTACTGTGGTCCAGAGATGATTCACAAAATCGCTCAATGAGCGCCAAGGCTGGTCCCCAGACCCTTCCTAGATATTCCCCTCTCCCCTTCCCTAGGTTAACTCAGATGGGGTAGCCCCACAAGGCTTGAAGCACATCAGTGCCACCTGCCCATGATCTTCTATTTTCATAGAACACCACTGGAACATGATCCAAGAGGCAAAAATGCCAGACCTAGTGATGACTTAGGAGCACAGCTCAGCACCCTGAAAATGAACTCAACATGTTTTAAAACTCATCTCTGTGAAAAGGTAAATGAAGGTTGGGCCGTACTAATGACAGGCATCTTAGCACACCACATAAGCACACTCAGTCGTCCAGATCTGCTATCATGGAGACATCCATTTAATGAGAGTGGCACTTACCTGCACACACTACTTTTACCGAGGGAAAGTTATCACCAGGCAGCCCAGCACTGGCCCCCGTGCCCCCACAAGCCAGCCGTCCCTTCCCTGCTATCCCTCAGTCCACATCAACACCTGAATTTAATCCTTTCTGGAAATATAAGCATTCTGAATGTCTGCCTGGCTTCTGCTCTACTATCTTAGGGTAGAACATGAATTTCTATTTTTTAAAAAAAAATTACGCATACAAGAGTTGGGACAGAGATGTGGGGGGATGAGGTGATTCACTGGAGATAGAGTGGGGAGCAAAAAAGGAAGTTGACTGAAACACACTGCTAAGGGAAGCAGCTGGCGAGGCAGGAGAGGTCTGCTGCACCATGTGGGTCCCCTCCCTGGCCGGGGATCGAACTCGCGGGGCAGTGGCTGCGGAAGCCCCACAGTGAGGCACTCAACCCCTTGCACCACCAAGGAAGCCCACAAACTTCTATTTTGTCTAAGGCTTGACCCCAGGCTCAGCCTGGTCCAGGACTGACTTGGTCGCGTGAGGGGCACAGCCAGACAAGGCAAAGGCCTTGAAGGGAATCTGGGCGCCTGCAGCCTCCTAAGGTTCAGCAGATAGAGAAAACTCGCTCCCTTCACAGCCCACCCGACATCTGGGCTCAGGGCCGAGCTCCCGGGACGCGACGCGGAGCTCAGGCAATTTTGAGCGGGACGGGAAGATCCTCTTGAGGATAAAGAAACAAAGTTAGAAACCGGGCACTGATGCCGGGTTTTGCACAGCCCCCTGCGCTAAGGGGCCCAAGGGCCGAGCGTGCAGGCAGCCAGCGCCCTGCGGGGCATGTCCCTGCCTGGCAGCCGGAAGAGCGGCCGGAACTCGCCGCGCCCCGCCCGCGTGGCCTGTGCGGGGCCGGTGGTGCGAGCCCGGTTTACAGCTGTGTACGTAAGATAGCGCCTTCCTCTCCCAGTCATTCCAGAAAATGGCCTCGGTCGGCTGCCCTGGGTCTGGCTGGTCGCTTCAGCCCCAGGTTGGGGTGGGGCGGTGAGTGGGTGACCGGCCCCCGAGCATCCTCGGAAGGGCTGGGCCGCTGCGTGGGCAGAGCTACTTGCGGTCCGAGGGCCCTGCCCAGTGCACTCTGGGCGCCTGGGAAGGGTGGCTCAGGAGGGCGTGCAACGTACTGGGGGCGGGGGTGGGGGGTGCTGACAGGGCAGGAGGAGGGACTACAACTTTCCAGTAAATCCATTTTAGGGGGGAGGGCAGAGCCTGAACCTCCACCGACCAGCTGTGTAAACCAAACAAAGTTCTCATTGCTGACGCTCTGCTCACGGAGAAGCAGAACTAATAACACCTGATAACACCTGGTGGCCAGCAAGGGGGAGCAGGGGGAGTGGAGCACCCGCTTTTCCTGGGCTGCCAATGCAAGGAAGCGGGTGAAAGTTCTTACCTGGCTTCCTTTTGCTGAACCCTCCCCCACCAACATCTGCCACCTCCACCCAGCTGTTCATGGGACCGCTGGCCCTGATTGAGGAGGAGGCTGGCCTCTGCGCCGCTGTGGGCCCTCTCTCCCCTGGCTGGGATCTCTCAGTGTGGGCTGTGATGCCAGAGATGACAGTTGAGGGCTGGTCCCAAAGAAGCTTCCAGATAGAGGAAGTTGGAAGGTGGCGGCAGAGCCAGGACGCGCACATGAGCATAAGGACAGAAAATCGAAGGGTCCAATCCCTTCTTAGTTAAGAGGCCCCCCAGCCTGTCCCCCAGTATTGGTTAACACAAAGCATTTGCCCTGTGAAGGACCTGGAGTGGGGTTGTAGGGTTAGAGAAATCAGGTCTTTCCACCCTCCCACCACTGATGATGGACACCTGCGGTGCTGCGAGCATTCCGGGGTGGGCATGCGCAAGTGAGCGCGCGTGAGTTGGACGTGGGCTTACATGGGTGGCGTCCTGAGGACGCCAGGACCGACAGGACCGACCAACAGCGAGAGTACCAACGAGCAGCAGTGAGAGCAGTGGGAGAACAGAAGAGCAGCAAAGCAGCCAAGAGGGTGGGATGCGCGGGGGGCTGGGAGGCCTGCCAGCCTCCTGGCCCCCTGGCACTCATGCCTGCCATGTACCTGATGCCACCTCTGATGCAGAGATCAATAAAAGCATGAAAAGCCACCGAGGGCTCCAAGACTCCTTCCTTTACCCCCCATCTGCTAAGAACCAGCCCAACCCTGCCCAGTGCCGCCCTTCCTGCCACTACAGGGGTCTTCTGGGGTAGCAGGGCAGGGGGACTGGAGGGACTGTGGGTCCCTCTGTAGCCAGGTGGGGTGATCATAGGGTCCCTGAAACAGCCATGTAAGCAAGGGATGGAAAGCAGGCCGAGCTGGTGCAGGCCCCTGGCCTGTGCGGGAAGGCCCCATGAGGTAAGTGCAGGCTAAGCTGAGCGTCGCCCTGGGCACAGCTGGGGCCAGCACATCCTCCACTGTCAGGTCACTGCAGAGCTGGCGAGTCAGTCACCTACATCACGTCTGTTTCTTGACCCTTGCCACGTGAGTTTCTTGACCCTGCTTGTGAGGCCAGCGTTGTTCTCCCCAGTTTGCAGATGAAGACTGAGGCTCAGTGGCTCATGCCTGTTCAGCCCTCTGTTAACCGTGCCTTTGTCCCCACAGACTGACCTTGGATAAAGGAAGGCGTGTCCACTGGCCAGGGCATCCATGCAATACATGGGTGTCACCACACACAACTCCGTCAACACCCTGGTTTGCTTCCAGAACGGGGAGGCTCCCAGAGAAAAGCTTCTCTACACTGAGCCTGAGGTCTGATACCTCCTTCTCCAATGCTGCTTGGAGCAGGGGTGTGGTTAAGTCCTGGGTCCAGGTTCTCCTGGTGGAGGGGGCTTCCAGATTGTTCCTCCACTGAGTTTGGTTGGAGTGTCTCCCAAGAATCCTTTGGAGAGGTCCTCACTCCAGGATTCCAAAATGGCACCCCATTTTAGAAAGAGGGTGGTGGCAGGTGCAATTAGTTGAGTCACACTGGTTTAGGGTGTGCCCTGATGCACTAGGATTGGGATTCTTATAAAAGGGGTAAGTTTGGACTCAGAGAAACTCCCACACTGGGTGGGGGTTGGGGTGATGCTTCTGCAAGTGAATGTGGATGCGGAAGGTTGCCAGCAAACCACCAGAAGCTCAGGGAGGGGCCCACAGGCCCTCAGAGGACAGCCGAGCTGGCACCTGGGGCTCCACACAGAGGCCATGTATTTTCTCGTTCAAGCCACGCAGGTGGTGGCACCAACCTCCCGTGCAAGAAGAGCTGCACGCCGTAGGGGCAGAAGGGCATGGGGCAGGCGCCCTCAGTGGCTTTTTCAGGGTTTTATTGATCCTTCTGCATCACTTGTAGTGAGGCGACCAGGTACACAGCAGGCAGGGGCCCGGGGGGCCAGCAGGCTGGCAGGCCTCATAGCCCCAAGCAAATCTTCACTCTCTCTGGGCTCTCAGGCCTCTGCTTTTCCGTTGCTGTCTACTATTGGGATTGTCTTCTGCTGCCTCTGCTGCTTGTACTTCTGCTGAGCCCTGGGCTCTATCATCGATGCTAATGGCAGGAAGCGGAAAAACCTGGTAACTTCCATTTACCCCACACATGCTCACCACACACGCTGAGACCCGGCTGGTCCCGGGGCTCCTTGCAGCCGGGTTCTCTGCTGCCCACCCAGAAAACGCTCGACGCTCCCCAGGGAGCTGCCGAATGGGCTCCCGGGTGCTGTTAGCCTCATCTGCCCTGGCTCACTCCCCACTTCCTCTGCAAACCCTCGCCTGCTCCAAGGCGCGTTAACTGCTGTTTAGGTGACACTTGGTGTATAAACCTCTGGGCTGTCACAACTGCTGCTGCTTTTACCTCAGGGTTCTTGTGTCAAGTTAATTATCCTGAAAAAATTCCAGGTCCTCCCTTTCCAAAAGACTGCCAGGCAGCTTCTGGGGGTAGCAAACCCTCCAGAGGTGTCTCCCCAAAAACCAAAGAGCCCCAGAAGTGCTCTGTTTCTCGCTCACACACGTTGCTATGACAGTGACTAGGGGGGGTTGCTGTTAGATAAAGGGGTGCCAGGCACTTACCTGAGAGGACAGAAGAGGTGAAGGAATGGAGCTGTAAGGGTGCAGGGACCCCTGTGGGGGCCCAGGGATACCGAAGAGGTGCAGACACAGCAGCCTGCTCTCACACTCTGCTACCTAGGACTGACCATCAGGGTGACCAAGAGGAAAAGTGGGTGCGGAAGGAGGCATGAATTACTTGACTCCCACCAAGCCGGGGGCGCGCACCCAGCTGTGCCCCCTTCCAGTCTCAACCTAAAAATGGTTCCCTGCTTATGTCCTTTTGCAGCTTCTGGAAATTTCCTGAAGCCACAGCTGTGCACTGGAGAGTCTGGCTGGTGTAGTCTAGCAGTTGGGAAAACATTTGGCAGTGCTTAAAAAAAGTGAGGCCTGTAGTTAACCACATGCCCAGCAACTCCACTCAGGTATATAACCAAGAGAACTGCTCACCTCAGAGTCCTCACCTGACCAGTTGTTTCCTTGTGGTTTCTCTCCTGATCATGTCCCTTTACTGCTAACTCAGCTGAACTTAAAACATAGGCAGCTATAATTATTTTATTGTGATTTTTATATGTAATGAGTTGGGAGGGATTTTTAGCAGATGCAGCCTGTTCCTTAACTATGATTTTCACTATGTGAATTCAACATTTAAAATTAATAAAATTAAGAACAAGCCTGAAGACAATGGTTTCCTTTACTTCTCTCTACTTTTTTCATAGTAATAGACGATGTGGGAACAGACACTTTATCCTAGAGCACAGCATCTAGCGTCAACAGGCCCCTCAGCTCCACCATCAACAGTCAAATCATTTCTTAGTTTTGTCTTCAGTAAAACAGAGATAACACATGTAAACTTAGGGAACTTTGAGTGATAAATCAGATGACTAAAGTATGAACTCATTGGGTCAACAAACCTTCACTGAGCACCAACTCTGCAAGATTTCTGGAAGCACCTTTCTGCGTGCTATGGATACAACAAAAGTATTTGTGTGTGCAGATGTGTTGTAACATAATAAGAAAAAATGAAGCAAAAATAAGTAGTGTTTTTGATGATAAGTGCGAGTCAAAAAATAATGCAGGTGATATAGTGTATGTGTGTGATTATCTCTATATCCAGTACAAGACCTTACAGAATAGATGCTCAATAAACAATTAACAAATAATTAAACACTCATATGATACTACTGTGTTTGGCAAATGAGAAGCCTTTTATTTTTTAAAGAGTTTTGATATTTATTCATTTTTTTAAAAAATATTTTATTTATGGGGCTCTTCCTGGTGGCACAGCCAATTAAGCACCACACTGTGAAGTATCCATGGCACAGCAGAGTGAGTTTCATCCCCGGCCAGGGAAGGGACCCACCTGGCGCAGCAGACCTGTCCTGCCTTGCCCGCTGCTCCCCTCAGCAGTGTGTTTCAGTCGATCTGCCTGTTCTGCTCCCCGCTCTGTCTCTGGTGAATCCTCTCACCTCCCATAGCTCTGGCCTGTACCCCAGCTCTTGTGTGCATAAATCTTTTTTTAAAAAGATTTTATTTATTTGTGCATACAAGAGCTGGGGTACAGGCCAGAGGCATGGGTGGGGGCATTGAGATGGAGGCGAGGCAGGACAGGTCTGCTGCGCCATGTGGGTCCCGTCCCTGGCCGGGGATGGAACTCGCACTGCGGTGGCTGCAGAAGCCCCACCTTGCGGCGCTCAGCCCCTTGTGCCACAGGGAGGCCCAGATATGAGAAGCTTTTGTTTTTAGGATGGATGTCATCGCTACCGGACTCCCTTCTTTATGTCCGTTTGATGGCAGACTCAGGGTTTTCCAACACAACAAAGCTGTGTTGGAGTCAGGAGCTCGCCAGGTGAGAACTGGGGTAGAAACGCAACTCTTTTCCTGCTTCTATCTGCCAACTCATGTTTACCGAACGGTCCATAGAGTTCTCCTACACAGGGGGCATCATTCTGGCCGATGCCAGACAAGACGACACTTCTTGTCTGGACCCTCCTTCTCCTCTGGGGCGAGGCGGGAGGCGTCAGGTCCAGGCGAGGGCAGCAGCGTTGCCAGTCCAGGGGCGGCCAGGTGAGCCCCTGCGCCAGGAGCGCCGCCGCGGTCTGGCCGAGCGCATGGAGTGAGGACACCCGGCCGGCAGGGGGCACTGTGACGTCGCCGTGGGTCGAGCCTGGCCGAGCGCTTTGCCAAGATCGCGCTGCTGGTGAGTGACAGAAGTTGATTTAATCTCGCCACTCTTCGACACCAATGGTTATGGTTTCCCTTTGTCTATGGCTCAGTTTCCTCGAAGGCAGGCCGAGACTTGTCACTGAGAGGCCCTAGAAGGCTCCGGGCTTTGGCACAGGTCTTAGAGAGGGAAGAAAAGCTGACAGAAGCAGCGCCGCCAGCTTGCCAGACCGTCCACCCTTCCCGTGGCTCTCGCTTTAACTAGGGAACTGTAAGGAAACGTGAGGCTGTGAGGCCTGCTCAGGACCTCCGATTTCTGGGATGGCCCCGAGGCCCCCTGGTGAGAGGCCCGGGAGGCTGCACGGCCAGGTGGCCGCGCTGGAAGGCCCCAGGCCGAAGCTGGACGCAGAGGCATCTAGGGTGGCAGCTCCAAGCATCTGGCCCACAGGGTCTGGAGTCCCCCGCTGTGGCTCTTCCCAAGCCAAGAGTCTGGACTTAAATAAGAAATCTCTGTTGTGGATTGGATGAATCAGCCCCAAGCCAGGGGACGGCTGACGCTGGGTACCAGGGTAAGCGGGGACCGGAGGAGAACTCGAAGCTCTGTGAGGAGCCCATCACAGACTCCGGCTGGTTCCACCTCTCAGTGGCTTGGGACCAGAGCCGGTGCACCCTTGTTTGTGTGCAACTGCTGGCCTGGCTCCTCCGTTCTGCCCCTCTGCCCCTCTCTCTTCCATGCAGAGCAGCCAGCTGCTCCCCCCTCAGCCCTATAGGACCGGACCCACATGCCAAAGAGGCCAAAGGAAGTTCGGGTCTTAGCCTCTCCCTGAAAGAGCATCTCACTTGGAAGGAGCGCTTCATCTTTTCACACTCCTGTCTGTTAGTCTGCTGTGAGCTTCAGATGGAAGATGGGGGGGCGGGGGAGCATGGGGCGGGGGCTGTGATGACTTCTCCTAATGGCTCATCCAGCCCAAAGTGCCAAGGCCACCATGCTGGCCGCCCACCTCTGGGCCCAAGTCTGCAGTGGGGAGGTGGGCAAGCGAAATGCATAGTTTGAGGATGGGAAGGAGAATTATTTTCTCCAGCGTGAGGACGTCTGCGCAGGAAGTGCTGCCTTTCAGATGAGGGGTGAGGGCAGACATCCTCGTCTTGTTTCTGATCTCAGTGGAGCGCTTTCAGTCTTTCATCATGAAGCATGATGTTAGCTGTGCATTTCCAGATGTGCTATGTTGAGCTGAGGAAGTTCCCTTTTACTCTTTTTGCTGAGTGGTTTTTAATCATGTAAAGGTATTGTATTTTACCAAATGCTTATTCTCAATCTATTGAGATTATCATGTGGTTTTTTTTCGCTTATGATACTGATATTTAATCCTTTTAACATTTAATAATGTCCTTTTAGTATTATCCTACTAAAATATGTGGTATGCTAAATAAAGAATGACAGCTCAAAGATGTCCAAGTCCTAATACCCAGGACCTATGACCAAGTTCTCTTACGTGGTGAAAGGGAATTTACAGATGTGGTGAGGTTAAGGATGCTGAGATGGGGAGATTTTCCTGGCACCAATGTAATTTCAAGGATCTTTCTAGAAGGACAGTAGAAAGATCAGAGTCAGGGAAGCTTGTGTGATGATGGAGCAGAAAGATATTCCAAGATGCCAATCGATTTATGTTGTTTTTAAGCCAGTAAGTGTGGTAATTTGTTACAGCAGCAATAGAAGTGAATACAATTACTCTGACTTTTATATGTTGAACCAACTTTGCATTCCTACGATCAATACCATTTAGTCATGGTGTGTAACTCTTTTAATATATTGCTGGATTCTGTTTGCTAATATTTTCTTGAGAACTTTTATATCTATATTTGTAAGGAATACTGATTGTTTTTCTCGTGCTGTCTTTCTCTGGTTTTGGTGTCCAAATAATACTAGCTTCATAGGATGAGTTAGAGAGTATTTCCATCCTCTATTGGGAAGAGTCTGTGGCAGTTCAGTGTTCATTTTCTTAAACATTTGGTAGAATCCACCAGTGAAGTCATCTGGTCTTGGCTTTTTCTTTGCTGGAAGTTTTTTTGTTTTGTATTTTATTTCTGGTTTGGTCTCTTTGTATATCTTTTCAGATTTTCTACTTCTTCTTGAATTAGTTTTTGGGAGTTTGTATTCATTCTAAAATTTGTCCATTTCATCTAGGTTGTCTAATTTTTTGATATTCAGTTACTCCCTTTCATAGGTTGATAATAGTCACCTCTTTCATTTCTGGTTTTAATAGTTTGAGCCTTGTATTTTAATTGGTCAGACTGTGACAGTCTAGCTGAAAGTGTCCATTTTGCCAGTCCTTTCAAAGAATTTTAAATTTCATTGAATGCACCTTATTTTCCTTTCATTTGCATTCATAGCATTTGAAACACTTGCTGCTGTTGGGTAGAATAGCTTTTAGATATTTGTTAGATCTAGTTGGTTAATAGATCATTATTGTTTATCTCCTACATTCTTGCTTATTTAGTGTTTAGTTGGTCTATCCATTATTGAAAGTAGGGTATTAAAATCTCCAGTTATTATTGTACTTCTAGTTTTCTATATTCTGTCAGTTCTACTATATGTCTGTTGGGACTCTGTTGTTAGGTATGGATGTGTTTATAATTGTTAGATATTGTTACACTGGCCCTTTCATCATTATAAAATTCTTTCTTTGTCTCTAGTGACAATTTTGTCATAAAGTCAATTTTGTCTTATATTAGCATAGTCATTCCAGCTTTCTTTTGGTTACTTTTGAATTTAGATAGTTTTTTGCCCTTTTACTTTCAATCTATTTGTGACTTTAAATCTAAAGTGTGTCTCTTGTAGACAACATAAAACTTAGATCATGTTTTTAAAAATTAATTCTGACAACCCATGTCTTTTAATTGGAGATGTAACAATTATTGACACGATAGGTTTTATGTCTTCCATTTTTCTGTTTTCTATCCTTTATTGCTTTTTTTGTGATACAAAGATATTTTCTATGTGCCATTTTAATTTTATTATCTAATTTTGAGCATGTATTCGTGATTGTTTTGGGAGCTCCATAACATCTTGATTTATAACAGTCCAGTTTGAAATGAATACCAACTTAATTTTAAGTATATAAAAACTATGCTTCCTTCTTCCCTCCTTTATACTCAGCCACAAATTACACTTCTATACATTGTGCACGCATCAACACAAACTTTAATTATTGTTTTATGATGTTGCTTTTTAAATCATACAGGAGAAAAATGGAGTTACAAAGGAAAAACATCTAATTACACTGTTGCCTTAGGTTAGACTGCTGTGACTAAATACAGGTGGGGTAGTCTAGTATCAAGGCTGAGAAGTTCCTGTATCAAGATGCTGGGATGGGTGTATTTTGGTGGGAACCTATTTTCTGACTTGTAGAAAAGCACCTTCTTGCTGTATCCCATATAGTGGAGCTCGATCGCTCTCTCTCTCTCTCTCTCTCTCTCTCTGTTTCTGTCTCTCATCTTCTTGTCTCTTATGAAGGGGTTTATCCCACTTTTTATAAGGGCCTTATCCTCATGACCTAACCCCAATCTAACCCAAATTACTTCCAAAAGCCCAATCTCCAAATACTACCCCACCGGGGACTAGTGATCTAACACTCATGTGGACACGCATTCATTCCATAGCAACTGTTCTTACATTTACCTACAGAGTTACCTTTACTAGTACTTTACTTCCTCAGTGGGTTTGCATTTCTTGGCCACTTGTCTCTTCTGACTTCTTGTTCATTCCTCTTCACTGTGTAATTTATCTTCATTCCCTAGCTTCAGACATCTTTCATTTTGTGCCTATGAATTTCACTTCCCATCAATGAAACCATTGACCTCTGCCATATTCTAAGGTCAGAGTTCACAGGCTGTCTTCTCTCCCTGCCCTCATCTCAAGTGCAATGTGAGGGCTTCTATTTTCTAAGCTATAGGAACATAATTCAATGTAGGGGAAATTGACTTCCAACAATATCATATTTTCCATCTTGTCTCTAGAAGTCTAATGCAGTAACCTCTACCTTGTCTGTTCTAGGGGAACCAATTACACATAGTTTAGCAACCATTTAATAAAGCAGCTGTCTTCTTGAGCAGATACTGAGCATTAGTAGGGATGCTATAAAACACAGTCGACTTAGTAATGAGTTTCTGGTAGGAACAGACCACCAGAGCTGGCCATTAACACCACATTATTCAGGGTCATTGTTAAAGGACTAATCAATTGCAAATTAGAGTTTCAGCCACGTATAACTATGTGGTGTCACCATTAATCATGTTCCGGAGTGCTGAGAAAAGACTGAAGTGAGCTAAACATTAAGGTTTAAGGTTTCTTGAAACAAAGCTCATTTAATGATATTCATGAGTGGATGACGTATTGTGGTAACCAGTCCTTGGTATTAATCCAATCCCATCGGTGATCCCAGGGGCTAGATAGCTGCCCAGATGCTGAGCTTTCTGGAAAACAGTGATTAGTATTCGGCATGTGTCTGGGGAGAAACCCTATATAGCACATCTTGTATTTTCAAAGCTCTAAATGGAGACCAAATGAGAAGGAAAGGTTTAAGATTTCCACATAAAATTCAAAAGTTGTATTAAGCTGGAGAGAAGGGCCAGATTTCCTTGCAACTGGGGCCTCCCTCAGAGCCCCCATAGGATTGGAAACTGACCTCAACATGCAAGTCAGCTTTGGAGGGACAAGACACAAAGTAAGCTTAGACTGGCAGAAACTGCTATGGCGCTTTATAATGCCATTGGTCCAATTACTATTATCACATATAACAATAATGACACTGGCTACCATCTCTTTGGGCCTACTGTATACCAGCCTCTGTCATTAAGTGTTTGTATTCACTGACATACATAGCTTGATTTTCATGGAAATCTTTCAAGGTAGGTTATATTAGCCCATTTTAAACTGAGAGGACCATATATTGTATGTACCTGTGGCACTGGGTATATAAAAATTCTGGGGTTCAGGTAGGGTTCAGGAAACATCCTATTGCTGCCTCTTCTCGCTCCCTGTAAATCCACTTTGAGATTTGTTATTCCCTTGGCCCTGGATGAAAACTTTGGCCCATGAATTTTCTGGTCTCTCCTTGGTAATAAAACAGTTCTCTCTGGTCACTTTCTCAAGTCAATTTAAGTTGCAAAATATTGCCTCAATTCAGTAATAAAAATATCTAGTTCCACTTAAGAACCCAAGCCCTGAACTTATTTAAAGTTGAGTCTGCTCTGCATTCTCTGGGCTTGGGGTCTGCTTGGGGAAGGGAGCCCATGATAAGCCTCTTTGAACTTTTACTACCTGGGTCTCCTTCCTTGGGTTTTAGATAGGGGGAGAGGGAAGGAGAACAGGAAAGTTCCTACTTGCCAGGTACTGAGGTGGCTGTAGAATATAAGCTTTTATTGGGCCTTTTGGGTAGTCAAGGCTGACTTTCCTCCTATAGCACTTTCATAGGCTGTTTAGGGATACACACCCATTGCCCCATCATCTGCGGGGATTTCCTACCTGTAGGGTGTGGGAGACGCGCTTTCTTCCATTTGTGGCTGCTGCTCCTTTTCAGTTCCTGGGACACTGGTGGGTCACAGTTGAGTTATTACTGTGGTCCCCTCATCACAGTCTTCTTGGACAGGATACAAGCCATCCTGCACTGGCTCCGTCACGAATATCGTCTGGAAACACAGGCTGATTTGGGTGTAGCTATAGCTCTCCTGTTCTGCCATGAAGTCCTATCTCTAATGTGGCTGAATTTAGAGACAGGGCCTCTTAGGAGGTAACCCAAGGTTCTGTGAGGTCATAAGGGTGGGGTCCTGATCCAATAGGGTTAGTGTCCTTGTAAGACAGCTATCATAGCATCTGAACACTCTCCTTCTCTCTCCCCTTCTTTCCTCTTCTTTCTTCCCTCATCCCCGTCCTCCTCTCTCCCTCTCCAGGAATATCTGAAAAAAGGCCATGAGAGAAAAAAGTGGTCCTCTGCAAGCCAGGGAGAGGACTCTCACCAGAAAGTAAACCTGGCTGGCCCTTGATCTTCTCCAGAACATGGAAAGTATATGTCTGGTGCTTACACCACCCCGCACCCCCACAGTATTTTGTTATGGTAGGCTGCGCAGGCCAAGAGACAAGCCCATCTTGCTACTTTCAGATTTCTTTTTTTTTAAACTTTATTTACTTTTGCGTAGAAGACTTGGGGTGTAGGCCAGAGGTACAGAGAGGTGAGAGGATTCACCAGGGACAGAGTGGGGAGCAGAACAGGCAGATCTACTTCTGAGGGGAGCAGCAGGTGAAACAGGAGCGGTCTGCTGCACCATGTGAGTCAGCTCCCTGGCTGGGGATTGAATCCAGATCACAGCAGTGACAGTGTGGCGGCTTAACCCCTACGCTATCATGGAGCACTCAACTTTCAGGCTTCTTGGGTAGCAGCCAGACCCCAGTCTTCTAGGCCACGCTAGCTTTGGGGTGCATGCATTAAATCCTTTAAAGTCCCCCATGTTGCCCCCTCCATTCCGATGGGCAGGACTGGGATGAGGCTCACAAGTTTTCCCCAAAGAAACCTTTCAGCCCTTGATGATTTCGATCCAGAAAGTGAGTGAGGGGCTTAAGAAACATATTGCTGGATTTGTCACTTGGTCTGAGCATTTTGATCAGGTAGCGACTTGGGCATGCAGGCTCTCTTGTATTGCTAGCAACTGGCACTTCCATTTTTAATGCCATTGAACACACAGCTGGTAAGAAGCTAGGTCTGTGTCTTAAATCCAGCTCTCTTTAAGATTTACGGTCCTTGTACGTGATGGGCGTAGTGACTCTGAAAGGGTTCCAGACTCAAGCACACGCGGGCAGGTGGTGTCCGGCATGACTGTGACGGCATCCTTCGACTGCCAAGGCACTTGGCGCAGAACCAACACTGCGTGCAAGTGGCAACGGTCAGTAGCGTGCCTGGCACATGACAAGGGCCCAATAAATACCTGTCCAAAGGGCTAAATGGCCCTGGGAGGCCAGTTTTCCTGCCCCAGAAGGAGGGATGGGGAAACTGGGTCTTCTGGAAGGGCTGAGGAGGTATTGGGGAAGGGGAACCCTATGAGACACCGCTGGGAAGTGTCACTTCAGGCCCAGTCCTTTGTTCTCCCTGCTTTGTTCCAGCCACACATAAGCTACTGCCTTCACCCCACAAGGGCTGTGCCCCCAAAGAGACAGCCCTGTGCGAGGACTAAGGAGGTGGGATACAGCCAGTATCTCAGTTGCCTTGGAGGAGAGGCACCCCTGCCCCGGCCCAGACATCAGAAAAGGCCCCAGGCTGTGATGTGATAGATCAGACTTGGCCCTTGTCCAAAGAAGAAAAAGGAAAACCGAGCAGTACAGTTAGGACAGGGACTGAAGGTCATCACTGCGCTCAGTCTCACCCCTCAGGGCTGTGTGACCTTGGCAAAGAGCTTGTGCTTTAAACAAGTTGGAGAAGGGGGTCTGCTGGCTAATGCTTTGCATATGTATGTTGCAAGGAATAATGAGACAGGCTCCCTGAAGCATATTTTGTCCTTGAGGGACAAACAGTACAAGCTATTTTAGGAGCATGGCCTAACCAGTTCCTCCCAGGGACCTCCCCTTCCCCCCTCAGCCATCCCGCAGGGTCTCTCAGAGCAAGAGTCTAATTAGGTGTCCCTTCTGCCTGGAGCCCTGGCCTTCTGCTCTGGGCAGAAAGCAAGATGCGGTGGGTCTGGCACTCAAGGTCCTGTGCATCTGACCACGCCAGCTATTGTCCTCGGTCATTCATCCGGAAATCTTCACTGAATCCTTCATCTGCACCAGACCCGGTGCTGGGCCCTGGGGTGGAGGGTGGGGTCCTGGCATCTCCAGGTTCCTCTCCCAGCACTGCCGCCTCACAGCGCGTGTTCCAGGAGCTTTCTGTCTCCATGTTCCCTGTACAGCCTGTCCCTTTGCCTGGAATGCCCTCTTTCCTCCCTCTCTGCCAAGTCCTTATTTCTCCTTCAGTCTCCTCTCTGAGGCTTTCGTGGACTCCAAGAAGCACACAAATCCCTCTCTGTTCTTCCTGCTGTGAGTGGTCAAGTCAAGCTCGCCAGCGACTTCTGTCTTTCCGGTGGGGAGTTTGGTGTGGCCATTTGTAGCGTGATTGATGGCCTGGGATTACTCTTGATTATTCAGAGCCAAACAAGACCTCATTTCAAGGTGGCTTCACCCATAAATCTGCCTCAGGACCTGGACTCCGCAGCCAGCACTCTATCAACCCAGGCCAGGGAGGGGCCGTTTTTAGCTCCGGTCTGGTGGTGTGTGTGACAGCCTCACGTGAGGCTGGGGCCCAGGGTGAGTAGACCAGAATAAATATTTTGGTGTTTGATTCCTTTGTTTTCTCTTACAGAGGAGAGTCAGGCCCGTTTCCCACTTGAAGGGCAGTGAGGGCCAGGCGCGGGCTGGGCTGGTGAAGTGGGGGTGGGGGCAGGGAGTGGTCTCTGACCACCTGCTCAGACACAGCCCGTCCAGGCCAACAGGCCCCAGAGTGGTCACCTGTGAGTCTTGACAGGACCACTTTCCTCCCTGTCCTGTGGTAAAACAGTGTGTTCAGGGGCTATGTGAGGTAGAGTGAGGGTCAGCGAGGCCCCAGTGCCAAAGTGCAAGAAACAGAAGATACAAGCCAAGGATGTCTGCTGGGGGCGGGGAAGACAGACAGATGAAGAACATTGAAGACAGTCGTGACAGGACTTGGAGATGCCCGGGCCACAGCTGATGCTGAGATTTCTGGCTGTTGTAAGAATGGACGGATGCCAGGGCCTTCCACTGAGAAGAGTTGGCCTCAGGAGGGAACTTGAACTTGAGAACTGACATTCTATTGTGGGAGACTTGAAGACGAGGTTGAGATTCCTGCCCTTTGTTCCATGCGCACTAACAGGCAACCTAAGCAGGGCTGCAGGTGTGTCTTCTCCAGCTCTCTGCCATGTTGCTCTATCTTCTTCTGGCATCTTCTGCCTGGTAGTTACTCATTTGGGGGCTATCTGTCTGTTCTCTTTAGTTGCTTCAAAGGTGGCCCCTTCCTTCTTGATTTCTGTGGATTCTCTGTGTGGTATGAGGGGTGGATTTGTTTCTACTTATTCTATTCACAAATTGCAGTACCTTTTGATGAAGGACATGCCTTTCTTCAGTTCTTGGCCATCCTCTTATATTTTCTCTCAAGATAAACTATGACTACTTGGCCATCTCTTGATTTCTCATCTCTGGAGCTTCTATTAGACAAAAGTTGTCACCCTTCGAGCCATTTTCACTGCCCCTTAATGACATTTTCAATTTTGAGACAAATTCCTTTGTCTGTACGGCTTTGGGGCAACATCCTCCAATCCTACCTCAGTTCATGAGTCCTCTGTTGGATTCCTTTGTCTCTAGAGCTTATCCGGTCGGTGTTTTGAATTTTTTTGTATTAATGACTTTGCTTGGCAGCCTCAAGTCTTCCAGTTTGCTCTTTTTCTTATCTACTTGATTTTGCTTCATGATTTCCCATGCCTTTAAAATGTCAGTTACTCCTTGATTTATCTCTTTGAACATCCTGAAAAGGGCACATGTCCGGCTTACACCTGGAGTGGCCACGTAGCGGTACATGCATGCAAGCCCTGCCCACCCCCCACGGCCAGGTAGCTCAGTCTGGACAGAGAAAACTGTGTAGGACCATTTAATATGGTCTGACCTGTCAACATGCTTGGAAAACACTGGCACTGTCCTTAGGCAGTGACATAGGTGATCACTGGCGTGTCACACAGGGCACTCATCTGAGGCGCTCGCCAGGGAGGTGCTAAGACTTTGAGAACTTAGGTCAGAGACAGTGGATCTGATTTCTCCTTGGGAAGATGTGATTTGGTTTCTCTGGACGCTTATCCTGCATTCAGAGCCAAGAACCCTATTAGTTTTGAACTGACTTAAACATTTTTTTCCACATTTGGGCAGAGCCACTCATTTGCCGGAGAGGAGCACAACAGCATTAGGGTTCTCTGAGGACGGGGTCTGTGCATCACTCATCTCATCTTTCCCTCCACAGTCCATCAACCACGCTGCTCAATAAAAGTTTACGGGCTTACATTGTAAAATGGTTATCTAATATATGAGTCATGACATAAATAAAGGTTCTATACCATGACTTACACAGCCGAAGGATGCTGCAGTTAGTTGCCTTGGGAACTGCTTGAACTGAGCGATGTGGCTGTTGCTCCAGAGGACATCAGGACCCCCTGCGATTGCTTTTGGGCCATGATATAAGTCACAATAGACTGTCCCAAGTCAACCCTGTGGCCAAGTCAACTTCACATGTGTGCACCCTGGGTGTATGTATATGTTCATTGTGGTAAACATACATAAAATGAATAAAAATGAAATGTGACGTAATATTTGTGGTGATATCATATACTTATATTGTGAAAGTCAACATTAGCAAGACCTGTTAGCACATCAAACCAATGCTGTTGCAACATTTGCAAAAATTTCTGTTCCCTTTACTGTATCCCAGTTTAATAAAACAGCACTTGGCTTCCACTGAGGTTTCCAAATCTTTCAGTATTTGATAGGTCAACAATTATAATTGCATGTTGACTTTGCATTATAGTGTTTTAATGATGTGTTAATACACAGAAATCCTTGGATGGGACTTCCAACATTGCTGTTTTATAACTATCAACTGGCGTATTAAAACTAACCTCAGTGGAGAGAAAGCCAATTGCTGGAGATACCTCATTAGCAAGAGGTCTGTTGAACGTGTGATTGGCACACATGGAATTAAGCTGGAAGTGAGCACCTAGAGACCTCTAAAACGTCTAGTGAACAGTTAGTTTGCAAGGATGCTGGGTGAGTGGAAATATCTCCTAGAGGAGTTCGCCATTTTCTGGAAACCTGTGTGAGTGGGTCCTCAGTGCAATTTCCTCTGTGTGTGATGGGATCAAAGTCAGAAGTGAATAATCATCTGAAGTTGGAGAGTGGGAAAGTGGATAAAGCGAAAGTGGAAAGGAGGGGAGAGGGAAGGGAAGCTGGATCTCGGGAGAGTAAAAGAGAATAAAGACTGGCACGAGGAAATAGTGAAGCAACACAAAGGAAAGCATAAAGAAGAATTTGGGGGAGAGGAGAAAGAAGAGGGGAGATAGAATGAGAATGAAAGAAATGGGAAGGACCTTATGCAGGGCACTCCTTTTCTCTGAACCCCACATAGACTCAGAGCGTTACATAGCACTAATACATGTTACTTACGTGCATGTTGAGCTAAGCGTCACACAGCGTGTTTCGCTGCTACAAGTTGGGCTGTCTGCCAATATCAGTAACGGGGAGCACCTTGGGCAGCCCTGGCAGTGCGCTGACCTTATCCCCATTTGGAATGGAGTTTTGCTTCCCAATCAAGGAGCCCTTTAATTCACTGGATCATGCATATTTTTCCTATAGTTGGGATGAATCTCCTAACTTGGGTACCTAATCATCCAAGGGAAATCCTAAGAAATTCCAGGAGGAAAACCTTCGAGTTTCTTAGTCATTTTTTGAATAGTTCTCCTACAATGCTGAAGCTGCTTGGGGTCTAAGAGGGGCTATTGTTCTGAGGAGTGCTTTAAAGTCAAGGAGATGACAATGAGGGCAGGGAGAGTGGTCCCTGGTGAAACGAGCACCCATATAATAATACCCATCCCAGACACACATCCTTGCCTGCACAACTCCAAGAGTCACGTGGAGAAAGTGCTATTCTAGCCACACCCACAGCGGCACCGCATCAAACTTTACAAAGATCCTTACCAAACTGCAGACTTGCCTCCCGAGTCTGTCACTCTACTGTTCCAAAGATAAAATGAAAAGGAGAGAAAACAGTTTCTGGATCACCATGGCAACCACGTGCAAACACCTGTGGCAAGGGAGAATTTGAAAAACTGCAAACATCTTGTTTTCATCAACTTATAGCTAGCTGTCCAAATATTTGTATCATAAAAAGTATGAGCGAAAAAAAATTGAATTTAGAGTACACTTTTATTACTCAGTATATACGTTCTCTGGTGTAACCCCAGATTTATCGGAAAACAACCTAAAAACTATAAGTTAAAAATGTCAAAGGGTAAGTATGTAATCACATGTAGCTAACTATGGGCATATGTTCTGAGAAAGGCACTGTCAGGGATTTTGTCATGTGAACATCGCTGAGTGTAATTACACAGAGCAGAAGGGATATACAGCCTACTACACACCGTGGCTGTATGGCATAGCTGACTGTAATAGTTAAGTGACACATGACCATCTTCACTTATCCTTTGCATGTGATGGGGAGTCCAGTGATACAGAGGAAGAACATGTCTTCTGCCTTGGCAAAGCTTACTTTCTGGTGGGAAAAAAGACAAGTGAAACATTAACAAGGTCAGCTGACAAACCCACAAAAGAAGCCACCACCTGGGTGGCAGCTCCCCCTCTCTCTGGAGTCTGGGATTCCAGGTTTGTCTGCCCAGCGGGGCTGTGGCTCCTAAGCAGGTCTTGTTCCTTTGTGTTCTCTGGGTTCAGGAAGTGCCTGTTCCTAACAGAAGCCCATTCAACACTCACTGATGGAGGCAGATTAGGAGTCACAGCAGGGAGAACTTGTTAATTTCATCGAACAATCCGGAATGGTCGAGGGTCACCCAGAAATTCAGGCTGCTTAGGAAGAAATGACAAAGCGTTGGGGCACTAGAAGTTAGCTGCCAGAGATCAACCTCTCAGAGAAAGAGGGAGAAACCGGGAGGTGGCTGGCAGCTTGAGAACTAACACAATCTGCAGGTCTCCTGGCAACCTGGGGGCAGTTTGTTGTCTGTCAAACAAAAGGTCTTTATTTGTGAACTGTCTGGGTGTTGCTCCAACATGAAAAGAAGTGCAGAGCTCCAAGTTTATAGGTGGGAGCTGCTTCTCCTGAGGCTAGGAAGGGATGAAACCGCCACCTCCAAGCAGGGGTGTCATACCCCCAGCCCATGTCAGGCTGCAGCAGTCCTGGGATGGTAGTGGGGTGTCCTTGCTGTGTCCGCCATCTGGGTGGCCGGCAAGGCCTCTGGCTCATCACTGCAAGGGCAGAGAAGCTGTTCAGATTGTCAGCAGGGAGGGGCTGGGCACTAAGGGTCGGGAGGTTCAGGGAGCAGGTATCCTCTAGCGGAATGTGGTCCCTGCACCAGAAGTGGCTGCACCACCCTGGAGCCAGGCAGCTTCGCCAGATGCTCTGTGTAGACCTTCCTCTCTCCATTCAGTGTCGTGCCACCGCGCTGGGCTATGGCCCAGGCTGAGTGACTTGCTAGCGCTGACTTGGGGAGAAGCCCCTGCCCCGCGCCAGAGCTGCATTCCAGTGACCTTGACACTGTCCACAGATGTGGCTGGCAGCTGAGGCTTCCTTGTGGCCAGCTCCCCGGCCAGCTACATGCCCACTGGGGGGCGATGGGGGGGTGGGCAGGACCAGCCCCCCCACCCCAAGTGTCAGCCCACGAGGACTGGTTTTTGTCTTTACTTCACAGACAGCTGAAAATTGTTATGGAAAACATTTTATTAAACATATTCAACTTGCTTCCAATGAAATGATTAAGTTTTCATTTACAATGGTGTTCCATGCTTGTCTTCTGCTCTTTTTTTTTCTTTCATAACCATCACCAAGAAGTACAATGAAAATACCACGGCTACAGAACGTAATGCACGTTAACTAGTGGAGAATATATACATTTGCCTCTGCACTGAGGCAGCAGAGCAATGACAGCTGTGTTCTTCCTCCCTGTGTTCTGGTAATGACAAGCCCCGCTCAGCCAACAGGGGTTCATCTGCACCAGTGAAAATAGCACCGTAAGACTCTGCAGCTCCATCCACGCCCGTAGCACCGGAGGGCACAGCACGCGGCTTGACAGTACAGGCTGTTCTAAGCATAAAGGGACGTCACGGAGATGAGGGTCTTCTGAGAAGTGGGGCGAGCGGTGGCTTCACCGACACCCATCACGACCTGCGCCATCATCAGGATTTCTGGTAACGGCCGAGCCCAGAGCTCAGAAGACACTGACTCTGGAGAGCCAGAGAGGGTAACTGTGTCCGAATCCGTCATCTGCATTCTGAGGGCGCGGGGGCCTTGCCAGTGGGGAGGGCGTGGGGGCAGGTCACAGACACCAGAGCAGCTGCTGGCCCACTCAGTGGGCTCTGAGGCCAGCAGGCCCCGCTGCCTGGGTTTCTCGGCCTGCAGCCCTCCTCTGCTGCTAGCTGCACGGAGCTGTGAACTTTCTGGATTTGTGGTGAAGGGCAGCCCACCTGGGGCTAGGAGAAAACTATGACCTGCGTGTTTTGTGGAGACGGGGGCTTGGGGTTCTGCAGGGGCCAGGCCTGAGCTGGGAGGGTGATCCTCGTGCTCCCCACAGAGCACCTGCCAGGTCGCTCAGGGCTGCTCTTTGAGTCACGTGGAACTGAAGAAATTCCCTGCCACGCAGCTACCTCTGACTCTGGGGTATTAAAACTGCAAAGAGCCCAGAATAGAGCAGGGTTGAGAATGGAGAAAGCAGAGAGTGGTTTTTCCCGCCCTTTCTGACTTAAGCTAACCCTACAGTTGTGACATCAAAAGAACAAGAACAGATACAAAAACACAGCACCAATAAGTCCAGAAGCACTGGGGACAGTCCCGGGGCGTGCACCTACGCGAGGCCCCCACGGCACCAGGGCGGGGGCGGGTGGGCTCTCACAGTGAAGGCCTTGAACAAAAAGCACCCATCAAACACCCACCGCGCTGCGAACAAACCCGGCCTCCTGGCATCTGGGGTCACATGAAGAGGGCCCTGGCGTCTTCACCTGGCGAGGACAGACTTCTGCTGGGGGAGGCCACGCTAGGAGGGAAGGGCTCTGCATTTCTGATACTGCTGCCATCCCACTGAGAAGTGGTGACAGAGTGGCAGCAGTGGGCACCGCGAGGCCTCAGCCAGGGCCGGCTGAGTGGCTGTGCAGGGATTTGGGCCGTGACCCTGGTCCAGCAGGCTGACCAGCACCCGGAGGACACCCGCCCCTGGCCAGGCCTTCCTCTGCAGAGCTCAGGCCCGAGCTTGAGTCCTCAGAGGTCTGAAAAAGCACCAACTTCAGAGAGATGGCCAAGGTCTCCGGGAAGCTACCTGCCAGGTGCAAAGCTTACTGGTTAGCGGGGGGCCCCCGGAAGGCAAGGCAGGAGTGCCCCAGACCCTGACCACACTGTCCTGAGCTCACCTGCAAGCCAGGAAGCAATCCCACCGCCAGGTAAGCATGCTTCCAGTCTCATAGCACCTTGAACAGCAGAGATCTGAAAACGAGATGCCGCCCCAGTTCATACCTGACGAAACACATGGCACCCGCTGGCTGGCAGCCTCAAGCTCTCAGGACGGGACTTCCAAGCCCACGGGGCCCGAGAACAGGCCCTCAAGAGGGGCGGGGGCCAAGCGCTGATTCTCGGGGTGTGGCCCACCCAGCTCCTGCTCCTGGCCTTCTCCAGAGCAGCCGTTCGCAGAGGTCCACGGCCGTCTGTCTGTCTGCCCAGGGTGAGGCCGGCTTTCAGAATAAAGCCTGTTTTAACATAGAATGTCTCCTTTTGGGGATATCATCCCCCTGTGGCACCTCAAGCACCAGAATTCAGATGATGAAAGGAAGGCAAGGCAGCAGCAGAGAGGCCGTCTCTCCCTCCGACACCCTCGTCGGAGGGGTCCCCTTGAGGTCCATGGAACCTTCGAAGCGGCACTTTGTGACTCAGGCCTACTTTTTCCTTACTGCAGAAAGCCATCCGGTGGCTGTGAACAATATATTAAGTACAGAAGCACCAGCGGCAGACGTCAAGTCCACTCGCAAGGTCTATGCGTCGATGGGAGTCCTGGGGTGGCCTGGGCCGTGGCCGTGTGCCCGGGGGCCTGGCCGCAGGACTGGGGTGCTCGCGGGGGTGGGCTCCATCTAGCCTCGTCATCGGGGCCCAGACCTCACGCAGAGTGTCACGCAGGGGCTCCGGCCGGTGTCATGAGCTGGGCGGCGGCGGCTGGCGCATCTTGCTGGCGTAGAAGTCCCTGCACGTCTGGCAGCAGCGCTGGTACCACCGCATGTCCTGGCAGAGGTTCTTCTCTCGGATGACCCGGCAGTACACTGTCCACTGGTCCCGCGTGCATTTGTAGGTCAGGGCAGCTAAGGGGCAAGGAGAGAAAGCCCAGGGCGCGGGAGGTCACGGAGCAGGCCTGTCAGGGGCCTGGGGCCTGGCGCTGCCTGGCACAGACTTGGGAATCAGGCCCCTGCCAGGGAGGCTGCCATGTCGTTTCTTCTATGGAGGATACGCCTGTGTGTCCAACCACGTGGTAGCGTTTTCGTGTTTGGCCCCCCCGCCTCTGAACTAAGTGGCAGCAAGCGCTAGTTTGTGGTGCCCTGTTGGCATTTAGGAAATGCCACCCGCATAGGCACGGGCCACTGGATCTCTGCCCTGCAGACGTGCAAGGACGCAGCACAGACAAGCGGCCTGAGTTTCCTGAAGGGTGTTGGCAGTGCTGGGAGAAGGCGCTGCCCAGATAGCAAGGAGGCTTGGGCTTGTGAAAACCCTGGGGGCCCCTCTCCAAGATCAGAACTCCCCAATGAAGGTGCCGAGAGACCCCCTTCGTGGTGGCGATGCTCCTGCGTCAGGGGAAGGGGCTACCGATGGGAGTGTGCCCTAGTGAATTCCCTTTGGAGAAGCAGACGCTGCACAGGAAGCATCAGGTCAGCGGTAAGCGTCCCTCTTCCTCACGCCGCCGCCACCGGGGCACGCCTGGTGAGGACAGGTGCGGAGCACCCAGGGCACCCTGCTCTCTGCCAAATTACAGCCTGCGAATCACCAACCCCCGTCTTCTCAAGCGCCAGCTCCAGGGACATCCCGGGTGCACGTCACCAAGGCTTCACGAACGACACCCCCAGACCTGTCATTTCTGGAAGACAGCCCCCTCGGCCCTCCTCTCGGACAGGAATCCTCCACCATTGTCCCGTGTTCCCCATTTGCTGGCAGAGAGGTTAGTGGGATGAGATTGCAATTAACGAACATCTTTTAGATGGCAAGGGATGAAAGCTGCTCACCGAAACCTCCGATCTTCTACAGAACTGCCCAGAGTTGGCCTCCCGGGGCAGGAGGGCGTCCCTGGCGGGGGCTCACCCACCGCGGGCGCAGCCCTCTGGGCAGCTGGGGGCACTCACCGAGGCGCGGGGAGGTGATGGTGTTCACGTTGATCCTGTCGTTGCAGACCTCCTGGTGGCACTGTCTGTAGGCCGCGGGCTTGGCGAGGGCGGGGCACTCGTTGCCATGGCGCCCGGTGACCTTGTGCATGCACTGGACCACGCGGGACTGCAGGCCCTTCCCGCAGGTGGCGGAGCACTGCGGAGACAGGGACCGCCTGAGTGGGGGGCGTCTCCTGGGCCCGGGCCCCACAACGGCAGCGCCAGCACGTCATTCCCCGTGCTGGGAACTGCAGGACAAAAGGGAGCGGCTGCAGAGGGGCTGCTACTGTGCGTGCATGGTTTCATGGCACACGGAGTGCGTGTGTGCGGCTCCCAGCCACGCTCTGCAGCCCCAGCCTCCACGGGGTGATGTCTGGAGCACCCTTGGGAGGAAACTGGGTGTAGATGCGGTCACAGGGATAGGGCCCGCGACAGGATTCGTGTCCTCAGGGGAGGAAAGAGACCAGAGCTCGCTGCACCCTGCGTAGACACAGGAAAAGGCGGCCTCTGAGGGCCAGAAGCTTCATCAAGAAACGAACTGGCCAGCGCCTTGATCTCGGACTCCAGCTCCAGAACTGTGAGAAACGAGGGACTGTTGTTTAGGGCCCACGGCCTGCGTGTTTCATCCCAGCAGCTGGTGCGGAGACGTGGTGACTGCTGAAGTAAGTGTTAAGCTGGGTGCATTTTACTCCTCCCTCTGCCCTTGTTCCGAGCAGAGAGCGAACTCTGAACTCCTGAGACCGTGGCCAGGTGGCGCGGTGGCACCCAAAGGAACTGGGCCTGATCACCAGGGGGCCTTCTGTATTAATGGGGTTGAATTCCCCACAAGCTGGGAGGGTTGAGACCCAGAATTAAGGAAATAAGGACTTTTAAAAAAAAGTCTCCAGGTTGCAACGGGACAGCCAGAGGTGAGAACCTGTGACCTGCCCCGAGCCTCTCCCCAGTGCTCCCGCGCGGCGCGTAAAGAGCCTCTTTGCTCACAACAAGCAGCTGAGTGTCCTGTGCCGAGCAAGAGTGGGTCGCCAGGTGTCAATGTCTGCAGGACTCAGCCCCAGGGCCTCCTCTGCTGACTCCACAAGTCTGTCGCTGCCCGGAGGTTGGACCCGGGTGTCTGGTCCACCTTGGAAGGGCCCCAACTCCTTGCCTCTCCCAGCGGTCAAACCACCCCTGTAAATAACACTAGGCCCCAAAGAGAAGTTCTGAGAGCTAGCTAAAGAGGTGGTAACCATCTCAGGGAGAGGAGTGTGTGGTTCATGCAGGAATCTTGGCTCCTTGAGCCAGGCACAGTGGGGTCCCCTCCAGAATTCTGGGGTGAGCAGGAGACATGACCTTCACTGCAGCGCCACCACCATGTCTCCAGAGAGGCAGGGAGAGAAGGAGGGGGAGAGAGAGAAAGAGAGGGTACCCTCACAGGAACTCCCTTCTGTTTGATTCTGAAAGGCGCTTGGCTGGTGAAGCGTCAACAGCTCTTCAAAGGCCTTTTTGACAGATTCTCCCAGACTTGGCACGAGCAGTGCAAACCTTAGAAGCTGCTGAAACCTGAAGAGCAGGTTTAGACAATGACGAAACCCCCACTGTCTCTGCTCCAGTCTAGAGACTGGAAATGCTTTCGTAGACGTAGACACACACGCGCGCGCACGTGCACACACACATACACGCACGCACACATGCACACACACGCGCTTCCACTCAAGCTTCCTCTCAAGCCGCTTTTCCATCCCATCCCACCCTCGGCCTTAGCTTTAGGGGCCCCCAGCTCCCTGAGTTCACAGCCTCCCACCGACAGATTCTGGGAACCAGAGGCCAAGACGACTCCCAGGGACTTGCAGGGCCGGCTGCCCCAAGAGCTCTTGATTCTGGGTGGCAAAACCGGGCCCTGGAGGGGCCAGCAGGAGTTCGTGTCTTAGCTTTCCTGCCGGCGACTCTGCAGCACCCGCCCTGACGCAGGGGGTCACTGCCGAGGCCTTGTAACTGGGCCCGCTGCCCTCCCAGAAACACAGGAGGGTGTCGACAGCCCGGACAGTCGTCTGGGGAGGGCACCCACACGGCGCTGCTGTGGGGAGAGGTGCTCCTTGACTTCGTCCCACGGTCTGCTGCCTCCTTGGGGTGCAGAGATGCCTGGGCGTAGCTGGGGTGGCCTGGCCAGCCAGACGAGCCCCTCTACCAGCCTCCCGGGGCAGGAAGTCACTGGCCACTTTGATCTTTGCAGTGAAAGCGAACGTTTACTCTTAACACGGATTGCCGTTTCTTGAGAAACCCATCTACTGTCATCGCTCCCAAAGCAGTTGCTTCTCATTAGAAACACCCCGCCAGCGCAGGGGTGACGAACGCGTCTGGTTCAAAGTCAGACGGTTCTCGGAAGAAACACAATTTCCTCCCCTCTCATGTGATGTGACACCTCCCTCCCGCTGGGTTGGTGAGTCCTTGGACCCGGCACTGAGTGGGAAACGTGGTGATGTGCGCTGAACTGGAGAAAGCTCCCCGGAGGAGGGTGGCTGGGGGCACCTTGGATTCTACGGAAGCCCAGGCAGCCCTGAAGAGACCGAGGCAGAGATCAGAGCAGGCTCTGGCGGTGACTGAGCGACGTCCCGTGTGTGAGCGCTGGTGGTGGGTCACGGGCAGCAGAAAGGGCTTCGTCAGCAGAGACCTGGTCCCGGCTACCAGCACCTTGAAAGCGCTCATCGCTGAGAGGCACGCAGGGCCGGCATTCGTGCCCGCTTCAGAGATGGACACGGGATCAGAGAGGCCCACTGCGTAGGGGCGGTCAGCACTGTAACTCAGCCCCCGGTGCCTCTGGCATGTGATTCCAAGTTCGGTGGCATTTCCGCAAGAACCTCCAAGTGAAGTTCCCCTCCAGCGTCAGGTTCATCCCCGCGGTCCCACAGCAAGTCCTGTCACATGCATGTGTTTGCTTTTTGGAGAAACTGAACAGCTGGCCTTGGTTCTACCGCTTTGGTCAGATTTTCCTATCAGGGAGTAAATAGGAAAGAGGTGCTCTTGGTGCTCCCCAAATTCACTGCTGTCCAGATGCTGCACTTTAGCACAGCCAGCAAACGAGAACCTGAGACAATGGGCTTTTACGCGCGCCAGGGTCTGGGGGCTTTTGTATTCGGACTGGCGAGGATGGGGTTTCCGCAGGAACCAGGTCTCGATGAGCTTTGCTCTCCAACGTTCAAACCATACGTCTTTCCGGAAAGCAGACACACAAACCAAAGCACCTGCCCAGGCCAGGCAGGTGAGTGGAAGCGTGACGTGGCTGCGGGGAGCCTGGGGAGGCGGCAGCCCCAGGCCACGCTGTCATGGGGTCAGGTTGCTGGCTTTCTGCAGACAAGTCAGAGTCCAGATTTTCAGGCGAGATGTCCCCATTTTGGAATGCTAACCCACTATGTCCAAAGTGTTTAAGGTGCTAAGTGGGGCCGCAGAAGCCAGAGGCCCTCAAGCCCCCAGTTCGCAGCCTGTGCGAAGACACAGAAACAGAGGCTGATGGGGAGCTTGTAGGTGCTAAGCCCATAGGAAACACAATCACGCTGCATTTTCTTTGGGTAGCTTCAGAAATGGTGCCGCTTTTGCAGGAGCTGGAGGACTCGCGCACGTCACTGTGGGACTGGCCACGCCCAGTAGCAGGTGTCAGGAGATACCAGGAGAACGAGCAAAGAGAGGTCAGACAGCAAAGCAGTTTCCCCTCTGGTGAGGCCCACAAAGCTCCTGCTCCATGCGGTGGCTCAGGGGCTCCCCGAGATGACTTGTCCCTTCTCCCACCCCGGGCGTCCTGGCCCACCCCACAACCTCCAGGCGCCCTCCCAAGGGTCCTGAAGCAAGTGGACTTCCTGCTTGGCCACGCGCCCCTTCTTCTCTGCCAAGGTTTCCCCAGGCTTGGAGGTTTTCTCCAGGGCTGGGTGGTCCATTCCACCGCAGAAGGCTGGGGCGCAGCTGGTATGCTGCATGAACAGCAGACGGGTATCTGGAGCACCCCACTTTGTGTTTGGGGGGCATTCAGCTTCCTGCCAATTGCACAGGCAATAAATAGGTGCCGTGACCACTGGCAGGTACAGGGCTTCAGAATGCAGCCTCCTTATCGAGGGCTGACTCTCTGCCTCTTGGGTACCTCGTGGCCCCGGGAGGGACGGAGAGGCACGTGCGCTGGACTCACCTTGGACCAGTCCCCAGTCTTCCACTCGTAGCAGCCGGAGTAGTCCTGGCACTCTTGCTCGGCCCGCGGCCTTGTGGCCGCGTCGCATTTCCCTTGGGAGTTGGTGCACGTCACCTTCCGCTTCTGTGTCCCTTTACCACAGCTGACAGAACACTGCAAGACACGGGTGGACATTTAACCTGGCGCGATTCAGCTCAAGTCTACGGCTCCCTGTCAAGTCCACGCGCCAGACCCAGCGCTGCAGATGCGGCTGCTACGATTCCATCTTCAAAAAGCTCTTGGCCTTCAAGAGCCTGACGCACACGGTCCCTGCTGGGACACCGGCCAAGTGGCCGTGATAGGGACAGGGTCGCAGGTGTCAGGAGTGGGATGAACTTGGGGCACTCAGAAGGTCAAGGTAGGGGAGGGAATTTAGCACCCATTGCCAGGTTCAGAGTAGGTCAATCCCAAGGGCAAATGCTGTTGGACTCCTGGGTGGGGCGGGGAGTAGTGGTGGGGCTGGGGGATCACGTGAGGTAAAAGCAAAGACGTGTGGGGCCTGCTCCCCCAGCCCACGCGCTCCGCCAGGTCAGACCGAATGGTGCAGGGTCCGTGACAGCGTTGGGGCCAGGCAAGCGCAGAGATACAGCAGAGATACAGAGGCAGTTCTTTCAGTCTTGCTCCAATAACCTCACATTTTCTAGGACTGATAGCCGATAATATCAGGCTTGGTATTTTGGTGGGGAATTTTGTTCTTTTCATAAGAAAGAGCCTGAGTGGAAAATTTATGGTTTTGATCTGCTGAAAGCATAAATCTTGCCTGGATCAAAAGCCAGGTGATGAAGGCCCCAGGGCTTGCAGTGGGGCGAGAGGGGGAGCGGCTGTATCTGCCCCTCTGTAAGTGTCTCCCACCCCGAAAAGGTCTCTGAATGTCGAACTTATAAACCTAACTACATATAAATGAAACAAAGTCAAGAGTCTACCTTTTCCTAGCATTTCATGAAGACTCAGATCTTGAAGTGGACACATGTCAAGCTCTGCCTGAAAACCTGACCCAGGTTTCCAGCAGCCAAGGGCAGACTTTTCGTTCATTAAAAATGGGTTGAATTCTTTCTTACTGAAAATATTCCAACTGTTTGGCAATAAGAAAGAAACTCAAAAATATTTTCCACAGTGAAGAGTGTCTTGGATTTGCCTTTTCTGACTTTCTTAGAACACGTTTGATGGAGGACCTGAGGGAAGCTTGTCCTTTGTTCAGCTATTTTTCTGTTTTATAGCCAAATAATCAAAATCATTAATGCAAAATCACTGCGAAGCCTAGAAGGATGATAATACCAAAGATAAAATGATATTTCCAGGCCCTGCCTTCAAAGTTAAGACTGAAAAGTTAACTGACCTCTTTCCAAGCTGTTTCATGGCATGAGCTGTGAGTCTGCCGTGCATACTAAAAGCTGGCCCTCCCAGCCTCTGCCTGCCCCTTGCCATCTGCAGCGGCCGCTGTGGAACTAAAAGAAGGTTTTGAAACCGGCCTCCCAAGCTGACCACACCACAGATCCAATTAGCTAAAGGAAATGAAATGGTACATCTCTGCCTATCTATCTGTCTACCTATCCATCTTCTCTGTCTGTCTGTCCATCCGTCCGTCTGTCCACCCACCCCCTACCCATCCATCTTTACATAAAATTTTCTTAGGAAATGGAATCAACATAATATTCTTCACCAACACATAAGTGCATCTCCAGAAACAGAGGACCCTTCCTCTCCGGTCACGCTGCTGTCTCCGATGGAGCGTAAGACCATGTGAGCTGTTCACAGCTTTGAGCGAGGACCGTGACATGTGGGGGTCTGGCACCAACACAAAGGTGGGAGGGATGGTGTTGGGGTCGCCGCGCCTCGTCTCGGGCCCCCGGTCACGACTTCGGTGGCAGCGGCAGGCCAGCACGCACCTGTGACCACTCGGACGCCTCCCAGACGGACAGGCAGTCCTGGCCATCACAGCTCTGCACGGGCGCTGGGCGGGGCCCCTGGCAGTACAGGGGCCGCGTGGCGACGTGTGTGCCGTTCTGCAGCTGGTACACGCAGGTGACCTCTCGGTGCTGCACGCCCTTCTCGCAGGTGGCTGAGCAGGAGCTCCAGGGGCCTGCCGCCCATCTGCCAGGAGGAGGAAAGACAGTGAGAAAACCGGATGCTGGGTCCCTCCAGGGCCCCCCAGATGGGTCATGTATCTCCATCGTGGGGGGAGGAGGGGCTGGAAACAGAGCAAGAGCTTTGCAAGCGACACAGATACGTTCGCAAATATTTGAAGATAAGATTGATTTTACATCCGTTATAATTTTTTGCTCGACCAAAAGAGTTTTCACGTAGCAGACTCTCAGTCCTTCTCATCTGATTCTCTAATCAGCCACTGCTCTTCTTAAAATGGATTGCTTTATCATGGACAAAATGGACCAGGTGGGGCCATTTCCTGCCCCTCTCAGGGGGGTTCAGGGTTCCTCATTGTTACCCAGGTCTGCACCGCTTCCCTTCGGGTGCACCAGACACAGCTCTGCTAGGCACAGGCTGGCTAACAAGCAGACCGCCCCGGACACTCTTCTGCGGTGGCCTGGGTGACCACAGGGCCCGGCGTTAGCTGGAGAGCTGCATCCTGCTGTGTGGATCCCAACTGGGCAAACAGCCATCACTCCAGCTCCTGTCTACACTCGCTGTCCCGGCCTGGGAAGAAGCGGGGCCTCCATGTCCTCTCCCAGCAGAGCCCCTGCCCAGGCAGGGCCGGTACGTAGCCGGGCGTCCGTTTCTATTTCTGGACACAACCAGACTCCTGCCTTGGAGAGCAGGGTGGACTCTGTTCCACACAAGGGCCACATCCAGGGCACCCAGCGTGCGGTGGGGCGTGGCGGGGAGCCAGACAGGGGTGCTGCCTCCTGGGACAGCCTCCTGCCCCATCGCTGCCTGGAAGAGTGAGGTCTTTTTTTTTTTTTTTTTTCAAGTAGGAGGAATACAGGGAACCCAAACAAANGGGAGGTCTTTTTTTTTTTTTTTTTTCAAGTAGGAGGAATACAGGGAACCCAAACAAAGGGTCAGAGAAGAAAAAAAAAAACAAAAACCAAAACACAAAACTAGCAGAGACAAAACTAGACAAAAAAAGACAAAATTATAGAACTGAGACATACAGCAGGGGGGGTGGGGAAGTAGAGGGTCAGAACCCGGGAGGGATGAGCACAGGGACTGTGGTTACAGTTCACAGCTGGGTAGTGATGGGAGATTTATGGGGATTACACCTGAGGGGAGAAACCAAACACTGTACAAAAATGAACAAAGATATAAGGGAAAAGACCAAACAACTCAGATCTGTGGGGATCAGATTCCTGCAGTGCGTGAGGGGCTGCTGGCCTTCCAGATTCTTCTGTCCTTTACCCCTGGCACCTCCCTTTGACCCCTGAGTGTGCTTTGCAAAACTATGACAGAAATAAAACAGCCCATGCATCCATCCTTCCCTTTCCAGAAGAATTCTTTGACCCTTTGCAATTTCCCTGTCACCGGGGCCCAGGGTCGAGCAGCGGAACAGATGACACGGCCCAAACGCACACAGATGTGTGTGAAACCCACCTTTGGCTGCCCTGTGCCCCCACAGGGACTCCCTGCCTCCCAGAGCTGTGAAAAGGGGCTGCCCCTGCACCCCTCCTCAGAGCACTAAGATGTACTCAGTTCTTGGGGCCTGCTGGGATTCAAAACATGATCCGCCTGCAGCCAAGGCAGCCTGCTGACCCCCCGTGTGAGTCTTGGATTCTCACAGCTGATGCCACGGGGAACAGGAGGGAGCGGGAATGAGCCCACGATGAAACGTGAGGTGCAGGGCAGCTCCTGGCGCATCCCAGCTGCACCCCCTCCCACCTTCCCTGCTCGCACTTGCAGCTGTGCACAGGCTCTGCACACACAGATGCAAATACAGCAGGACGCCCTGGGCGCTGGAGGTAGCTGGGCCATCAGCATCCCAGGCTCTCTGCTCAGGCGGAGGTGAGCACAGGGTGTGTGCGTTCGTGTGTGTGTGTGTGTGCGTGCACGTGGTGTGGTTCTAAGGAAGCACCTCACTCTGTCTTGGGCCGGGAGTCTGGGAGTCAGGGAGGTGATGTTGGAGCTGAGTCTTGAAGTGTCAGCAGGGGTGGCCAGCTGTGAATGAACTTGGCCACAGTACACTGTCTCACTTACGGGCTACTTGTCACCTAATGCTGGACAGACACAGTGAGGTTGGAGCAGAGGCCCGCTGGTTCCAGTCCAGCAACTTGGGAAATGAACTATAGTTGAGTAAAACAATTTATATGACAATTACAATGTAAGTCTGATTTTTTTAAAATTGTGTCCCCTAGGGCCTCCCTGGTGGCGCAGTGGGTTAAGCAGTGCACTATGAGGCAGTCCGCAGCCACTGCAGCACGAGTTCAATCCCTGCTGCCGGCTAGGGAGGGGACCCACATGGTGCGGCAGACCTCTCCCGCTGCTCCCCTCAGCAGTGTACTTCTGTTGATCTGCCTGTTCTGCTCCCTGCTCTCTGTGGTGAATCCTCTCACCCCCCACACCTCTGGCCTGAACCCCAGTGCTTGTATGCATAAATAAATAAATCTTTAAAAAAAATTGTGTCCCCTAAAAACCTGAATAGCAACATTTATTAGCCAACTTTGAGCTAGTGGCAATTCTTAAAAGCAGTGAAATTGTAATTCTGGAGGAAGACACCATTAACACGTCCCTAATTCAGGTCACACTTTCCCTGCTCCTCTGGAGGTGGGGTGGACTGGACTTCCTTCTCTGTCCAGCACAGACTCAGCTCCTCTGGACATACTTCAAGTTCAGTCATTCTAGTCAGACCCTTTGGGCATCTCTGTCCCTGCATGAGATCTTTTTAAAGCTGAGGCTATAGCCAATTACCATATACTTAGTGGCTCAAAATAACACAGGTTTATTAGCTTGATTTTTTGGAGGTTGGAAATCTGACACAGATCTCAGTGGACTAAAATAAAGGTATTGTCAGGGCTGGGTCCTTCTAGAGAATGGGAGAATCTGTTTCCTTATCTTGCCCAGCTTCTAGGTGCGTGGCTCCCCGTTAATTAGGTGGTTCCTCTGCTATCATCAAGGTAAAAAACATCAGGTTGAGTCCTTCTCATCTCATATCAATTCTCCTCTGTCTTCCTCCTTTACTTTGAAAGGTCCTTGGGATGACACTGGACCCGCTCCGACAGTACACCATAATCACTCTACTCAGGGCCAGCTGAGCAGCAACCTGTATTCATTTGCCAGGGCCGCCAGAAAATGAACCATAAAATGGGAGGGTTACAGCAACAGAAATCTACCCTCTCACATCCCTGAAGGCTGGGAGTCAAAAATCAAGATGTCGGGAGGACAGGTTCCACCTGAAGGCTCGGAGGACAGTAGCGTGCTGCTCTCCCAGGTGGGTGGTACCCGCAGTCCTTGGCTCATAGGCGCATCACTTCAGTTTCTGCCTGTCTTTACCTGCTGGTCTCTCTGTATCTCTGTGTCTTTCGTGACATTTCCTTTCCTTTTCTTTTCTTTTTCAAAAAATATTTATTTATTTATGCATACAAGAACCCGGCCAGAGGTTTCACAGGACAGAGGTGTTGGGGTGGGGGAGGTGAGGATCCACCAGAGACAGAGTGGGGAGCAGAACAGGCAGATCAAGTGAAGTACATTGCTGAGGGGAGCATCTGGTGAGGCAGGAGAGGTCTGCTGTGCCCTGTGGGTCCCTTCCATGCCCGGGGATCGAACTCATGCTGCAGTGGCTGCGGAAGCCCCACAGTGTGGTGCTCAACCCCTTGTGCCACCAGGGAGGCCCGTCATGACATTTTCTTATAAGGACACCATTAGGGCTCATTTTAATGGATTACATCTGCAAGGACCCTATTTCCAAAGATCACACTCAGATACTGAGGATGAGTGTCTCAACTTATCTCCTTGGGTGGGCATAATTCGACCCATGACACAGCTTTAGTTCCAGCTACATCCTTAACGCCCCTTTGGTGGGTAACCTCACTCACTCATGAGCTGCAGGGATTAGGATGTGGGCCTCTTCGGGGACATGATTTTGCCTACCACAGACCCACCACAGTCACAGTCCTGAGAACTTTCAGTTTCTATTTAAAATCCACTTTCTAGTCAAATTTGGTTGAGACTTAAACTAGGTAGAGGCTCTTGTGGGATCCCAGAGATGTGACTTAGCTGTCACAAAGGAACAAGAGCATCTTCGGGGTCATTCTCCTAACACAGGAACATTAAGTTGACTATAATGTGACTCTCAAATAAGATCTCCAAGGAAGAGAGCATCGTGAGGTCATTTATTTTCGACAACTTCAAATTGTAATAGACAGTGTGAGATGTTGTATTTTCCAAATAACAAGTATTCAAGCTGGCAAGTGGTCTACCCACAGGTCCAGTGCCAACTTTATGCATCTCCAAGATACATCAAAAGGAAGAAATTGGCACTGGACTGAGCAGCTAATCCATGCTTACCTCTGTTGCTAGGAATATTCATTCCCTCTATCCTATTATGCAAATACCAGCATAATATCAAATGTCACATAGCGCGGCATAAAGAGAAGGCTGGGAAATAGTCCCAGAGACTCCAGAAAGCTTCAGCACAGGTTAAAGAGAGAACAGTTACATGTGGTCAGGCCCGACACCATGCAGGCCAGGTAAGTATCAGCTACCGTTGCGGGCGTGACCACCACTCTCAATCTAGGCATCCATTTTGCTCAGAGGAGCTGCTGTTCCCCAGAGCCCACTCGACCCAGCAATCTGGGCATCTGAACCAACACAAACTTAAACTGACTTTTTTGGTCATTTTCAAAAGATCTGCATGACTTGAATGAAAGGGACATGAAAAGCATGAGCGAACCCGAGGCCTGTACGTGGCGTGAGTCTGTTACCTCCTCTGAGCCTTGCGCCCCGCATCTGTACGCCAGGAGCAGGAGCAGTGAACAGCAGAGTGCTTTTTATTGCACTTTGCAGATGTTGCACTTTTTTACAAACAGAGGGTTTGAGGCCACCCAGCACCATCCCTGCCTAGTGGCGCCATTTTTCCAAGGGCCTGTGCTCATGGGCTCTGTCACACTGAGCTGAAGCACGAGCATTGTTCTTTGAGGATGACGCTTTCACGCACATCAGAGACCGCAGGCTAGAGCACACGCGTTTATACGCACCGGGCCACCGAACGTTCCCGTGACTCGCTTAAGTAAGGGGGAACTGCCCACCACATCTCCAAGCTGTGCTTTCTTCATTGTGAGGACGAGCAGCCAGGTAAGGCTGGGGGGGCAGGGGTGGGGCACCCGGGACTAGGAGGCCTCAGGGAGGGCACTCTCATTCCTTTCTCACTGATGCCACACCACTGTGCGCGGGGCAGGGGATGCCCAGCCAAGGGATGTCACAGGCTCTGCTGTGGATGGGACGGCCCTTCTTCTCCAGGACCCCTGCTGCTCCATCCCACCATGCTAGGGGCCTGGGCTTAGGAGGCAGGGCTGAGGCGACCCGCTAAGAGCTAACTGCCAGGCCCTTTCCCAAACCCCCCGGAACACGGCAGGCCGCGCCGGCCCCTTCGGTCTGCCCGAGTCCCTCTCGGCTCAGGGTAGACGGCAGCCAGCCCCATTACGAGGGCGCTACACACACGACTTTAGCATGTGCCATTTACAGTCTCTGAAGATACCAGCTGCTTTTATCGGAAGGATGTCTGTGCCGGCAGGGCTGGGACAGCCACGCCAGACTCACAGGCAGGACGGTAGCCTCCCTGGGGAGCGGGGCGATGCTTCGCAGGTGCACGTTAAATATTCCCTCAGCATCTGTCCACTTAAAACTCGAGGGTTAGGAGTTCTCATACACGTTTCCGTGAAAAGTAGTAGTGTGCATGTTTGTTTCATAAAGGAGGAGATGAAAACCCAAGGTGCGCCAGAGAACACTGGGGCCTGGCATGTGAGCCCGTCTGGGCTTGGGCCCTAAGAACTGAGCTGGTGACTGTCCAGCATCTGGGAACTTCCCAGGTTTCCCCAAAAGTTCTTTGAGTCCGTCTAGTTGGTTCTCACTGGCTGGGGGTAGGGTGGAAAGGAGGGCATGACCGGAGGGGAGAAGAGAAGGTGCCAGCAACAATGTGGTTTAAGGGGGAAGGTTCCTAAAATGGTTTCTCTAGATAGAAGACCAGCTGGCCTTCCGTGAGAGCTCTGATGTGCCAGGCGGTGTTTGAAGCAGCTGCCATGATTGAACTTATCTCTCTCTCCTTGCAGTGCTTCCATGTGGGCGAGGACGTTGAGACACAGCGAGGTTCAGCGGCTTGCCCAAGGTCACCCCTTCCTCATGTGGAGCAACCCAGTGACAGTTCCAAGGGGCTGTAACCTGCACCCCACACCAGGCGTGCATCCAGAGTGTAATAAATGTTCACAGAGCCATGAAAGCACCACCACGAACAAGGCCATGCGTGGCAAGTGTTGCCACAACTTCTTCTGAGGACAACTGAAAAATCCAGAGCTTCACTGCAGTGTCCTGATTTGAAGATGATGGAAATGAATTCTGGGATCTGAAGAGGTCCGCGTGGCCAAAACGTGGCTACTAGGGCGTGAGGAGGGGTGGGGGCTTGGGGCCTCAGCCAGGTGGCAGCTGTGTCTTTCCTGGGCCCCTCACCCAAAGGGGCCATTCTGTGCCATGTGCGAGCCACACGCCTCTGCCCTTGCTTTCTTCTTCACGCTGCTTCCCGCGTTCCTATGACACACACAGGCTCACTTGATGTTTGGTTGATTTAATAGTTTTTTCCAAGCATGCTGTCCCAGGAAGATTAGGAAAAAAAGACTCCACCAGATTAGCGATGTGACATGGTTTTCCCAAGACACCAGCCTGGGTGGTGCCAGTCTGGAACGAACCCCAAAGTTCTGAACCCTGCTGGCTGCCAGAAACACCCAGAGACCCGATTAACCCCAGAGGAGTCCCTGCCCAGCCGCCCTGGCTGTTCAGCCCCACAAAATTACTGGACATGAAATATGCAAGCAGACCTCCCCAACACTCCACCCCTGCTGCTGCCCCACTTGGCTATGAAAACATTCAGAATTTCACAAGTCTCCCGGGAAACGCTCCTAAGGGGTCGTTCTCGGGAGGTGAAGTGAGCCAGCTCCGCCCTCTGGAAGGGGCGCAGAGGGGACGGGGCTGCTGTGTGCCGAGGGCAGAACTGGCCGACGCTGGCTCCCAGGGCTCTGGCTCACCTTGGGTCTGACTCACAGTGCTGCCAGCCTCCCCACCCGCCACCACCCTCAGTTGCAACCCTCTTATTAGCTCCTGTGCCCTCCTGTTGAAGGTGGCCCCAGCGCGGACAAGGGCCAGATGGTCTCCTGGCCCATGGCCTCCAAGGTGGCTCTCCTTGGGTCTATTTTGAATGCCTCTGCCTCATACGACGCGGCTGAATCCTCCGCCGGCCATACTCCTCCATCCTCCCATCAACGACTGCACGAGTTTACGATCCGCTTCAGGCTACACGGCTGAGTTACAAGGGGCGGCCCCGAGGGGTGCAGCTTGTACAGGGCTGTGTCCATGGAGAAGTTGAGAAGTTCCCCGGGGGTGACAGGCATCTAGGCTGAGTTATGGGGAGATGGCTGATGACATGGGGACTGCTCAGTGGGTCCCCTCAAGTGACGAAGTGACGGAGGGCCCCTGTGAGCATCACCAGTGGTGCAGTCCTTAGGAGGGTGACGACCTTGCGCTCCGAAGTGGGCCCAGCCCCACTCCTCCCTGACTCCTCAGCCGCTGAGAGCTCCTGCCGCCCGCTCCGGCTTCCTGTGCCTCTCCCTCGCACCCCTTCCCCTTTTCTCCAGTGGATCAGTCTTTGGCTCTTTGAACCTGTGACTTGCTTTTCTTTGCTTTTTGCAGACCTGACTGAGGCCACAGTTTGCACAGGTATTTCATGCAGGGAACCCCTCGCGCTCTACCTTGGGAGCTCTGGCCTGTGTGAGGCGCTGCCTACAGGAGAACAGGGGGTTCCCTTCCCACCTCTGTCCTTTCTTCCACTGCCTAAATCTCATGGCCCCTCCTCTTCCAGAGGCCAGCCCAAGGGCCTCAGAACCTGGGAGTAGGGCCCAAAGGGTTGCGCCAAGACAACCCCCACAAGGAAGCTCCACTTGGTATCCAGATCGCCCACAGCCACGGTGCTAGTGTCCTAACTGCCTCCCGACACGGGGTCTCTTCTCTCCCAAGGAACTGTGAAGCCAGCACGGCTTCAGTCAGGTGATTTCCTCACTCCAAAGCCTTCAGCGGCTCCCTAGTGCCTGCTGTCTTCCACACCCAGGTCTGGCACCGAAGGCCCAGTCTGGTAACTGAATCCTCCATCAGCCCAAGCTCCTCCACCCTTCCACCAAGGGTTACACACGCTGTCAAGAATACAAACAAAAATTAGACTCCCGGCTCAGGAAAACAAGACGTGGGGTAGACTGTCGTAAGGTGCCATTGGCGAGCCGTACCCTGCTCTGGTTGCCAGAGCACCCCTCCTCTCTCTGGAGTTGACATTCCCTGATGTGGGGACGCTGACACTGCACCCTGCACCTCATTTCTCTTAGGTAGCCAGTCGCAAGTAACTTTCCAGGGGGACAGCCCCCTCCACGAGCCCCCTGCACATCTCATCGCCATGGCTGAGGCCTCCCGAGCCCAGAGGCTTTGCTTCTAGTCAGACTCACTGGCTGCTCCTGTGAACATTTAAAATCTTAAGGGCCTGTGTGGGGCAAACCCTGTGCCCTGTGGAATCACCCCCACACCCCGCACCCCCAGCCTCCAGTCTGGGACTTAACACTTCAGTTTTCTGAGGGAGTCGTGGGGACTCTGCATCTAAAGCAAGAAATGTGGCGAATACCCATCTTCATTGCTTTCTCCCACTGAGGAGCGGATGACATGTATCATCCACCGAGAGGCCCCCACGCTACGACCCCTTTCCGGACGCACGGACTCGGGCCTCTGCGGACCCAGCACAGTGCAGCCTGGGATCTGCGCCCCTCCCGGCCACATGCCATGGCCCCCTCCTCCGGGCGGATCCCGCAGAGGCAGTGTGTTCTCAGTACACCCCAAACCTCAGCTCCGGCACGTCGGAAAGATACTCCGTATTAACGCTGCTGGCTAATAAAACCACCAGCAGTTTCCTATAAAAAGTTACAGTGGGATAAACCCACAGTAAAATATTCATGTCCTTCACTTCACAGAACGATTCAAAGATCTCCACCACATGGAGTCACGGCAGATGCTGGGCAGATGTTCTCAAGGCAAGCACAGGAGAGACACTAATTAGTCTCAATTAAGTGCTCAGTAAATTATGTAATGGAGACCTTTAGCCACTCAGGCCTGAAAGGCTGGCTGGGCCAGAGTCGGTGAACCGGGTCCAAAACTCTTCAGAAACTCTGGACTGCTCTGATAATTCATGTTCTGAGTCAATTGTGACCAGTCTTGGCATGCGAGGAAATAATGAATACCATAACTACTTTCAATTGAAAATAATAATTTGTTAATAATTTTAATGGCTAATGAGCTACAGAAACCATGTCCCTGAGTCGTCCAAGCAGAAAGGAGAGAGGGCTGTTTGATTTTTGGCTTTATGTAGCTTCATGACGTCTATGGCATTAAATCCCCCTTGATGCATTTGTGATTTTATTCATGTCAGAACCATCTCTTCTGAGGACGCTGCTTCTCCTTGATTGCTAAACTGGCCTCCCAAATATGTGTTCAGCAAAGGTGTCTGCTAGACTTTTAAGGACTCCCCCCACAGGGGCACATGAGAGCCCCCCCACTCTCTGCCTTGACTTCAAGGACCCTGGAGGAACGACCTGTACATCAAGGCTTGTTGGGTTGAGTTCAGCGGCATCTTGTCCCTACTCGAAGTGTCACAGGCTATCAATTTTTACTTTTGGTAAATAAACACCGGGGCACTTCTAGAGAACTGCAGAGGATGGCCACTCTTCAGTAAAATTCTTGAGGCCACTCAGAATCCAGACTCCCCTCCCTTCACCCTCAAAGGCCTGGGCACGTTTTGCTGTGGTTGCTCCTGTCCAAGTGCTTGCTTGCTCCCTGGCTCTTTTGGAGGGAAGTTTCTAGCACAGAGTCTTGTGCTTGTTGAAGACCCAACACATTTTTTTTAATTGCTATTTAACTGAATTCCATAGCTGTCAGGAAATTTTTGAGTTGCTGCCAAATGTGGGTGCTATATTCTGGATGTTTTACTTCCAGGTGGAGGCGCCTTTTGCACTTAATTTTTAAAAATTAACCTCCAGCTTTATTGCATTGTGACCATGAGTACTGCTTATAATAATTCCACTTCCTAGAGTCTACTGGTATTCTTTCTTGTGACCAAACGAGAAGACCCTGTGAATGTGCTATGTGTACTTGAGAAAGAGGCATGCCCGATGGTAGGGTGTAGCATTTTGGTACACACAACAGCTTGTAGTGTTCTTTAGGTCTAGCCTGTCCTTCCTTAGTTTTGGTCTACTTGCCACTGGATCTGTTTTATATTTTGAGTTGTGTGTTAGTATCTCCTATACCTAGTATTTCTGTCTATATTCTGCCTCTCTTGTGGCTTGCACCTCACATAAGCAGTTGCTGTGTTGTTTGGGGCATAATATTCATGACTGTTAAATCTTCATTGTGCACTAAGATTTTTAACATTACAGATTTCTTCCTCTTTCATGTTTAATGCTTTTTGGCTTGAAGGTCTACTTTGTAATGTAGTGAACAAGACTGCTACTTCTAATTTTTTATATTTTGTTGTCCCTCACATATATGTGTCCATTCCTTTATTTTTAGCCTTTCTGAATTACTAGTTTGCAAATAGCATATTACTGGAGCATTTTGTCTTTTGTGTTCAACTACTTTCACCCATCACTCATTTGTGAGATTGAACCACAGTATGTCATATACTCATCCATTCTCATTGCTGTGTAATATTCCACTAGGTGACTAGATCACTAGACCACACATCTCCCTTTGGTACTGTGGATGGATATTTGCACTGTTACAGATTTTGGGCTCTTAGAAATAACATTGTCATCAATATTCTTCTACATGTCTTTTACATACTGTTGATATACAATGATGTGTAACATTTCTGGATCATGAGAATTTGTTCAGATTTCCAAAGTGGTTATACCAATTTACACTCACACCTAGCAGAAAATGACAATTTCAATTGCTCCATTATCTTGTCAACACTTATTATCATCTATCTTTTCCACTTTAGCCATTTTGATGGGTGTGTAGAGGTATCGTATCGTGGCTTTAGACTGTGTGGGTGGATAACATGGGTGAAGACAGTATGAGTGAGGACAATGGGATGACCATGAGTTAAGGAATACTTATATACAGTTCCCTCTTTCTTTTGCTATCTGATTTATCAAATTTTATTGACATCTCTTGACTCTCAGCCAATGTCTAAACATATCAATGATATTATTCCATTTTTCTGCCTTCTATGTTTTCTTTTCTTTTAATTCTTTTGTTATAATTTTTATCTTTCCCTAGTTTTTTTTTAGTTGCATCATTTCTATTTTTTTAGGATACATAACACATCTTATTATTCTAGTCTATTCTCATTTCTACCTTTGATGTAGTTTCAGACTTATAACTAAATGTTCGCTATCAGTCCTTTTACCAACGTGCCCCCTACATGGTTACAAGAAGAGCATTCTATCCTACAGGGGTTGACAAATTATGGCCTGAAGGCCAAATCCCTTCTGACACTTGTTTTTATAAATTAAGTTTTACTGGAACACTGCCATGCCCATTTGTTTATATGCTGACTGTTGCTTTTATAGTGGTAGAATAATAGAACTGAGTAGTTACAACAGAGACCATATGGCTTGTAGAATTAAGATATTTAATATCTTCCCTTTATACAGAAAGTTTGCTGAGTCCTGGTCTAATGGATTTCTCAAGAAGGCTTCATGAGCCTAGCAGCCTTGGTTCTTGCACATTGAAAACTGTTTTTCTAAAGCCTTGCTACTTAAGGGACAACTTGGCTAGATATAAAATCCTCAGTTAACATTCTTCTACTCACAGTCTTATGTCCACTGAGAACTGGAGTGTCCTACTCTACAGAACTGGGTGGGGGATGGAAATGAGGCAGAGCAGAGGGACTGACCCAGTTCTAGGCACAGGTTTCTGACCCCATGGGTGTCCCCACCACAGAGCCCAGTCCTATGACAGGGGACTGACAACATGTACAGGCAGAGCTATGGACAGACCTGCCAGGGGCAGCCTGGACACAGACAGAGGGGACCTGGATCACCTGTAGCTCCATGGTAATGGGCCATCAGCCTGTTTTCCTGTTTCATGCATATGGCTATCAAAGGAGACTTGCTAGGAGCTCTGCTGACCTGACCCCACGAACACGGCCTGACGCACAGGGTGTTCTCATTAAACCCTTGCTCACTGGGGCAGGCACACATTCTTCCTTTTTCTAATGTACACAAACCATCTGTCTAACTCACTGACTTGTCCTCTAGCTGTGCCAGGAGTTGACAGCAGCTCTGTTCTTCAGACCTGTCTGCTTATCCATTTGGGAAACTGAAACCACCCTCAGCCTTCTGACTCTTCTGTTGTCAGCCACTATTTCCTAGACCCAGTCAGCCGAGCCTTCCTTGCAGGTAACACCTGCAGATTCTCTAGCCTTGGGGTGGATTTCCTCCTGGAATGGGGCTTTGGAGACTTCTTAAAATTGTGATAACACCGATCAGAAGAATGACATAGGCAGCACTTACGGTGAACCAGGAGCTGTTGGGTTCTGTTAAATCACGTAGCTCCCCTGCCAGCCTGATGAAGTGGGTACACTCTGTGTTCCCTATTTTACAGAGTCTAAGTGCTTTGGAAAGATCCCAGGGGCAGCTGTGGAGCTGGGATGGGAGGCCAGCAGCTGAGTCCTCCTTCTTGAACTTGGAGTAAAAGACTCTGCCTCCCGGGGCTCACACTCTGCTTACTTTCTTCTGCCTTTCCTGACTTTTACCCTGTTCTACCGGTGGAAAAGTAGCAGTGGGCTAGAACTATACTTTGGTCTTCCTGAGCTTAACCCTCCCAGTTTATCTTACTTGCAAGGTCAACCACAGAAGGAAACAAAAAGCTATGGTGAGGAACCCTTGTAGGCAGAGCTTAGACTGCTGTCTCTGCCTGTTGGGCCGAGCTGTCTGCTAAGGTTCCAAACGGTTTTCCATTTTTCTTGCCCAGCACCCTGAGCTGCTGGGCAGCCCCCGGACCTGTGCTGGCCTCCCTCTATGTCTTATTGGATCTGTCTGTGATTACGGAGGAAGAATTGAATCTTCCAGAATGTCCCCTCTGAGCTACATGGACCTTATTTAACTATGGGACTGGAAGTAGCTCTACTTGGCCTGTTATTGATTCTGTTGCCCTAAGGCTGAGGGGTCTGTGTCTAGCCCTGTTTGGAGGCTGTTTCGACAGTGGCAAACTGCAGGATGAAATGCTCCTTCATTGCACCCCAGGTTCCTTCACTGCACCCCGGGTTCTGTACTGTCACACCAGTGGCGCCTCCTCCTGGCTTGGAAGAATTAAAGTCAGAATGAAGGTGCCTTTCACAGCCTCCTCTATCTTCTGGCAGAGGCGGTATGGGTGTGCTTTTTCTATGAACTTGGGTGACCAGCTGCCTGACCCCCTTTCTCCATCTCCCATCACCAGAGCTTTCTCTGTGCAGGGACCAGAGTCCCCTGGAGGGTCCTGTCTGTGTTCTCGACTCGGAGTCGCCGGACTTCCAGCTCTCAGGAGATGAGGTGGCTGGCGACCCTCCCCTCCTAGACCAGCCCCCACACTCTTTCTACTTGAGCATTTTGGCCTCTGCTACTGAATTCTAAGTCAAGGGGCTCAATCCACCAGGCCTGCTTGTTCCCCCAACCTCCTGGAGCTGCGACTTCCAAGAAGCTTAGCTGCCACGTGTCAGTGGTTCCCAGCATGATACCTGGGCCGGCAGCACGGAGAACTTGTCAGAGATGCAGGTCCTCAGGTCCCCTCTAGACCTACTGAGTCATACCCTCTGGGCTCGGTTTGGCCGCCTGTAAACTAACAAATGAGACTCCAGAGGATTCCAGGGCAGTTGCTATGAAAATCAGCCTTCGTCTCGTCTCGTCTCGGACTAGCTCCCTGAGAAAGCCCTGTCCTCGGGTCGCCCTTTGTCCTCCCTGACAACACAGTAGGCATGTGCAGCTGAATTTGCTTTCTCTCCCTGCTCTCAAGATTTAGAGTAAAGCTCTCTCCAAGGGGCCAGCGAGCCCGCCCTCCCCAGGCAGTGGACTAGGGGTCACGGCAGGGAAAATGCAATGGACCGTGTGCCTGCGAGGGCGAGAGCACATTCCCCACCGCTGTGGTGCTCATTTCTGATCTCGAAGCTATAAGGAATTTCTCTTGGAAATTATGTGCTTATGTTTCACCAGGCTCCTTCCTTCCCTGGTATTTAAATCCAAGTATAGGTTAGCAGGCAGAAGTGCTGGCAGCCCGCAGCATTTGACATCCGTCCACATCAAGTGTAACTTCATTACTTCCCGCCATCATTCCAGCCTGTGCTGTAACGAGCCACCTGGGCAGGACACATCTGTGAAGCTTCCAGTCACGCACTGAGCCCGTAACCCAATCTCGGGGCTTGAATGACACTGAATCCCTTTCATAATCCCCTTTCCTCCCCAAGCTCAACCCTATTCCCGCTGACAATATTATCTGATGTTCACAAAGAGAGAGTGCAGAAACATTCATGGGGTTAGAAATGAACCGCTCGAGATTTTCCTGCTGTCTCAATTTACCCTGAAATACATAAAAATTATATAAACTTGTTCTGACAAGAAGGGGAATGTTAGCATACACTCAGAACTTCCCCCAATCTTTTATTACCTGGAAAATACCAGCCTGGGTTATTTAAATTCTGTAGTCACATACTGTATTAAAGTGTGTGTGTGTGCGCGTGTGTGTAGTGTCTTATGAAATGATGGATAACCCATAAAATGCCGCGTCCAACAGCTGGCTGATGTTTATCATTAATATAGTTTTGTAGCTGAGCGGCGATGATGGTTTTGGCTAGCGTTCATCCAATGCTTACTCGGAACGAGGAATTTATAGGCATTACTTCACTTAATCTGCTCAAGACGTCTATGAGAGAGGTTCTGATTTTCCAGTTTATAGAAGAAGAGATCAGGTGACACATTCAAGAGTTTGCCTTTAGCTGGTGGTGCAGGGGCTGGGACCTGAACATTTGCGGGGTGCCTGCCTCCACCCAGTCCCAGTTCTCAAACCCCATCCTCTGCCAGTGGAAGCTGCCCCCGGGCCACGTGAAGGGAACACGCCACTCTTTTTCTGATTAGCTACTGAGCCTAACAAGTTGTGTGTCTTCCTGCCTCTGCAGACAAGGACACAAAGATAAGGATGTCACGATCTTGTTTTTATTTCCAACTTTAAAATAACTCTCTCTAAAGGCCATAGTAAAGCATGCACAGGCGAAGGAAGGCTCAGAGAGGTTTCTGCAGGAGCTGATGGCTGACAGAGTGGGACAAGAAGGGTTACTGTCAGGGTTCAGTGGAAGACCAAGTTTAGAGACAGGTCAAGGGCAGGGTCCGCTGTGGGAAGGAAGAGCAAGGGCAGAGTCCATCACTGCTGCACCAAGGGAAGGTCAATCACGTAACCAGGGGACAACCGGATGCACCAGGGTCTTCAATCCACCCTCGTCAAAGGAGCATCTGCCCAAACCAGACACCCGCTCCCCAAGGGGCAGATGCTCGTGGCTTTGGAACGAGACCTGATTTCAGCACAGTGCCGCTGACCATGTCGGTGAGCAGCTCTGGGCTGAGGCACTCCCCAGCTGCATGAGACACCCCACTCAGAGCACCCCCCGTACTTCTGAGGCCTGGGCTCTGCTGGGGCACCACAGAGAGGAGCACACCCCCATGTACGTGCTCTGTAAATGCACATATCTCACCCTTGTGGGGAAGAGAACAGAAGAAGAGGGACAGTAAACGAGGGCGTGGACAGAGCTACACAGACAGCTGTCAGGGGTGAGAGGTGTCCGGCCCACCCCAGCCGCGGCTGCCCCCGTTGTTTGGCCACAATGGACACAGGGTAGCGGCGGAGCCCAAGCGAGTTGATGCCAGAGCAGGTAGGTTTTCTTCATACCCAGAAAACCTGGGCCCCTGGGACATGACTCTCCACCTGTCTGTTCCCTGTGACATCTGCCCTGCTCCTGAGGTCTGGGGAAAGCGCGGGTCCCTCTCCGGCCAGCACCCTGCCAGCACCTCTCCCTGCCATGGGCCTGCTGGGACAGCACTTTCATATCTGAACTCCTCGCCTGAGGTGGCTGAGGCCCTGCATTTCAGTATTTTCCAGCGTGGGTCCAGAGAACACTAAGAATAGGCCAGAAAAGCAACCAATGAGAGGATATGGTGAAACTGCTCTTCTGTTTAATTCCACGCCTTCTAATCTCTGGCTGTGCCGTGTCCACTTCAGAGCAGGGAGCCACTGTGGCTTCCTTTCCACCCCCTCTGAACTGATGTCCAACCCAACGTCCTCTGCTCCCTCTCTCACTCCCCTTTTGCATAGTGAGGCAAAGGGTCCTTCTTTGTGCCACAGTAGAAACAGGGGGTACTATATTATTTATTTTAATTTATGCTATAAGAGCTGGGGTACAGGCCAGAGGCGTGGGCGGTGAGAGGATCCACCAGAGACAGAGTGGGAAGCATAACAGGCAGATGGACTGAAACACACTGCTGAGGGGAGCAGCGGGCAAGGGAGGAGAGGTCTGCTGCGCCCTGTGGGTAGCCTCCCTGGCCGGGGATCGAACTTGCGCTGCAGTGGCTGCAGAGAGCTTGATAGTGCTGAAACTTTAACCCCTGCGCCACCAGGGAAGCCCCAGAAGGAACTATTTTAAAATACTACTGGTGTAGCAGGAAGTACATACGGTTTAAAGTATGAAAACTTGACTTGAGTTCCACTTACTACTGGTATGACCTTGGGTAAATCACTTAACTCGGCATCTCAATCCTCATCTGTAAAATGCGGAGCCTCCTGCTGCCTTCCCAGGCACTCCCTCCTCTCCTGCTGCTGACAGGCCGGAATGGACTGGCCCACTTCCACCCAGCGAGGGACTTCTGCTATCTCTGTAATCCACATCTTATCAAGAAGATGGTAAGTGACAATCTACATGTGATGATAAGACCATCCATGATGGATGGATTCTCAGTTTTAAGTCTCTGCACTTACAATAAATTTACTTTGAAATATTCTTTGGAGAAAAAGAGAAATTTTTTTTCTTAATTTTGCATAGCAGAACTGGGGTGCAGGCAGGCCAGAGGTGGGGGGTGGTGGGACTCACCAGGGGCAGAGTTGGGGGGGGTGCAGAACCGGCGGATCTACGGAAATATACTGCAGAAGGGAGCAGTGGGTGAAGCAGGAGAGGTCACCTCCCTGGCTGGGAAGGAACTCAGGCCGTGGAGGTGATCGCACTCAGACTTAACCCCTAGGTCACCAGGGAGGCCCGAGAAAGGGAACTTTCTCTGGGATTTACAGGAACTCTGGAATCCTCAGCCGGGAAGCAGAAGCACGAGAGGCTGAGCAGCAGCTGCTGAGATGGCAGGCCTGGGTGCATTCGTTTCCACTGCCACACCTGATCCAGTTACACCCCAGGAATTGGCGCTTGTGTTGTTGGTATAATTTGGGGGTTAAAATAACCAGGAGAAGTTTGGGGTTTGGTAACAGGTTCTACCACACCCCGTCATGAAGAGTTTGGAAAAAACGTGCACGCTTTGAAAATCCTACAGCTGCTGACGTTGAAAGTTCACAAGCAAGAGTAACACGCCCGCTGGGAGAACTTCCCTAGCAGGACACGGGAATTCTCCGGCACGGTAGCCCTCCTGCTGTTAGACTTGCAGCTGAACCACATCTGCTGAAAGATCTTTCTTTCTTAGTTTTGGTCTGGCTGTGATAGCAGTGTGTCTTCACACGTTTGGGTGCACGGCTGCTCTTCTTGCTCCGCTGCCCCGAGTCACTTTCCTCCTCCTGCACAGGGCGCTTCTGTTTTCTTCACTTGCCACAGGAGCACATGTGGCTGAGCCAGGGCGACAGACCTTCTCCAGAAGCCTGGGTTCTGAGCAGAGCAGCTCCTGAGGGAAGGCGGCTGCCCGAAAGCCTGCAGAGTCCGCCCTGCCCGGGAGAGCTGGCTCCCGAAGCCCTTCTTTCAGCGCCCGTTCACAACCGTGGGCGTTACTGCACATCCTTTGGCACGCTTATCGTTTTGCTACATTTCCCGGTTCAGTGCCTGTTGCCTGCGATAAAAGACCCTCGTTGTGTGCTTGTCTTGAGCTAGCATCTTGTTTCACTGAAGGCAAGGCCCAGTGCGCCTTAGAATCACAGCATCCTGGCTCGTCTTCTTTGCATTTCTGTGCTAGAACCAAGGTTTTAGAGCAGGTGCAGGGAGGTCGAGGGAGGGGGCAGGAGCTCTGTGTCATTTGACCTAAGTGGGTATCCTCCCATCACCCCCCTCACTCGAGCGTCTCTTCAATGGGAGGACAAGATTGGCTGATTTTATTTTTCTGGTGGGGCGTACTGTCGCCCTGGGCCCTCCACTGTGCAGGGCAGAAGGCCCTTGCGCCTCTGGGAAGGGTGGCTTCCAAGATCCAAATTCTCCTTGGCATATAGTGGTATGCTCCCAGTGCATCAGCAGAGCATAGAGGGACATCAGAGTGTGTTGGTCTGTCTTTCTGATTTTGTGCAACTACCATACCGTTTTGATTACTATGACTTTGGGTATAATTTGAAGTCATGGAGTGTGATACTTCCATTTTTTTTATCTCTCAGGCCTGCTTTAACATTTGGGGTCTTCTGTAGTTCCACAAATGCTTTAGAATTTTGTTTGTTCCATTCCCCTGAAGAATGTTACTGGAATTCTGATAGGTATTGCATTGAATTTATAAGTTGTCCTAGGTAGTACTGCCATTTTAACAATGTTTATTCTTCCAGTTCATGAACATGGATGTTCTTCCAGCTTTGTGTTTTCTTTTGACAGTGTCTTACAGTTCTCAATGCACAGGTCCTTTACCTTCCCTTGTTCAGTTTATTCCCAGGTGGTCCACCCTCCTGGCATGACTGTAAATGGGATATTTTTCTTAATTTTGTTCTCTTCTAATTAATAGGAAAACAGCAGATTTTTGTATATTGATTTTGTAGCTGCCACTTGACTATATTCCTTTATTATTTCTAGTAGTTTTTATTTATGTTGCTGGTGGTGTTTTTGGGTTTTCTATACATATATTATCATGTCCTCTGCAAATAGCGATACTTTTATTCCTTCTTTTTCAATTTGGATTCATTTTCTGTCTTTTCCTGCCTAATTGCCATGCCGAGGACGTCCAATACCATGTTGAACAGTTAGTGGTGAGAATGGATATCCTTGTTCCTGGTCTTAGGGGAAATGCTTTCCCCTGAGCAGTGAGGTTTTCTTGTATAGTATGTGGGGGACACTGTAATGATGAGTGCATTTGCACCCCACCCCACACACCCTGTGGCTCTGTCTGATCCAGCACTTCCCTTCCCGATGTTACCACGGAGCTGCGCTGTGGTGAGTGTGGCTGACCGGCAGCTGTGGACATGCAGTAGGGACACGGGCTGCAGAACTTACCCTCTGTGGGATCAGGTAGCCTGTGGCACTGGCAGACAGGATGTGCTGCATCCTCACCTTAAGAGCCACCATGAACCTCTGGGGAAAGGAGCGCCATGCTTAGGCTTGGTTGAAGGAAACCATGTCACACACCATTGTTAGCATTCAAACTGGCACCTGTGCCTAGGCAAGTAGGCAACCAGCCTGATTGACTTCATGTGCAAATCCTTTCCTCTGACATGTAAGACTGTTCTCTAAGACCCTCTTGAGGATGCAGCAGAAGTGCAGAAAGAACCATGTGTAAGTTCAGACTATGTGAGTCCACTGTGATTCTCTATCCCACTTTCATATGCCATCTATTTCCTATCCTTATTCTTCCAGGATTAAAGTCTTTCCTAGAAAAAGCTTCCCTAAACTCATCCCCACAGAAAAGAAATGATGAGAAGTTCATTCTCTTCCCACCCACGGCAGTGTCTTGGGAATCCTCCACTGCATTCCTTCCTCGACACCGTGACCTTCAGCCTAACTGCTGCAGGAGAAGCTGGCATGTCTCCCGGCTAATGCTCCCTACTCCTGGGGCAGAAGAATAATCTGTAAACCATGGGGAACCCCCAAGACTTGCGACATTTGGAAAAGTAGATCCTCAAGGCTGAGGTGCTGAGCCTCACAGTGCAACACGGCTAAGAAGAGGGTGGAGGTGCAGGCACAGCCTCTGCTTTGGAGCGCTGGAAATAACCCAAGCTCCACGATGCACCTCGCAGGTGGCCTCTGAAGGCCTGGGACCCAGCCTATGCTGGGTCTTTCTGGAGAGCTCAGGTGGTTTTTTAGGGAGGAATAGACACAAAATGCTTCCATAAGGCATGTGCTCAGGTATTTAAATAATTTCATATGCACACTGGGGTAGGCCAGAGCACGCGTTACTTGGAAAGGGGCCATCTGTAGGAAGCGTCCTGGCCGCAGCTTTTGTCAAGTCCGTTTTAATTGTTTCAGCAGTACGTAAAGGTTGTGCATTCTTACTCTGATGTTTGCTTCGGGGATAAAAGAGGGAAGAGATTATTTTCAAGGTAGGATTCGACTGATTGGGGCGAGCTGGGAGCAGAGGGCAGTGGACAGGTCTGCCAGGTGTGGAAGGACCATCAGAGAAGGGACCCTCATACTGGAAGGAGACTGGTCTCCTTTTTCAGTTTTCAAAGCCCTTTCTCATCTTGTCTGGTACTAAACTCCGCCAGGTAGGTAGGGTAGGGCTCTGATAGTAAGCAGCCAAGGTGCAATCCTCTAGGGATGTGGTTGTGTGCAAAGTAAATATATTTAAAAGCAATGGCCAAATAACTAGATGGATTAGCACATTATAGTGTTATTCTCTTCCTGTTACCCACGCACTAACCACTGCTTAGAGGCACAGACTGCGCTGCCTCCCACCAGGGCACCAGCAGCGATGGGGAGCGTCCAGTCTTCTAACTGCAAACTCAGCCTGCCTACTGGGCAGTGCCCCCAATTTCGCGCTAGGGCCTGGCTTATCCGTGAGGCCACAGGGAAGATGGCTGCACAGGAGAGGGAGTGCCAGTCTCCTTCCCCAGTGTCTATGGGGAATGCCAGCGAAGCTGGGCACAACTTTACAGAAAACCCCTCCAGGGGAAAGGCACAGAGGACACAGGCAGCCGGGGGAAATGCTCAACTCACTCTGCAGGGCAACCGGCATTGCTCAATTCTCCGTCCTAAGACTGCCAACTAGGGGCTCGGGAGAGAGCTGGCATTTCATAGGAGGAGAGGCAAATTACGTGAGGACAGCCATTAAAACATGGTCCAGGGCCGCTTGTTAGCGAGGGGGCATCAGGACTGCTCTGAGCTCCTCTTGTCCTGAGATGCCTGGGTCCTGGGGCGGAGGGGGTGGTGGTGCTGGCCGGCCAGCCTCTGTCCTCAGGGAACCTGCCAGAGGTGCCGCATACAGCCCCAAGAGTCTGCAACAGCAAATGAGCACCTCTCTGTGTGTTTATTCTGCTATCTGGAATATTTCCTAATTTAGATAAGTAACAGCTTCAAAGCTTTACTATTTAAGTTAAATGCAAGTGAGGCTCTGGAAGCCAGATAATGTGAGAAAAAAGTTCTGGAATTCAGCTAAATTTCTCACGACTCACATACCATTGATAAGACACATAATATAGATTGTTCTAGGCACACTTAGATTTACGTATTTTATTTTAGGGGGATGCAGATAAGAAAATCTTTGAGTTTCAGAATAGCTAGAAATAGGTTAAACAATGGAATCTTTTCAGACTTTGGCTATACTGAAAAGTTCCACATGTTCAGGCTTCATTCTTAAGTTGTGATCTCTTCCCCCACGGCCCCTCCAGAGAACATACATTCATAGCCACACGAGGAATTCTATTTGACTTTAACCCCAAACAAAGTAAACCTGGCTAAGATAACTGAGCAAGGAGGACAATTTAAAAATCAAATATACTTCCTTGCAAACGACCTCACTTCAATTGTTAGCAAGATGTTCAATCTTCTTTTTCCGAATCACTCTAATTCAATGTACAGTATAATATGTACTGCCTGGGAAGAAGTTCAAGGCATAAGTACTCCAGGGAAATATCTAATAGCTTGCAACGGCCTTTTCAAGTGGTCAATAAGCTCTAAAAGACTGCAAAAATCTTAACTGGTGGAGCATGGCTCTGTGTTCCAGAACAAGCCCGTCTCCCGCCATACCCTCCCTCTTGTTCCAGGACTATCTAGGGCTAAGTCCGAAACAGCTGGCACATGGTTACTTTTAGATGCCAGAGGACGGCGGGACCTCTTCCCTGCAGACTGCGGTCAGCGAGATGAGGGGTGCTGGGCCCAGCCATAACAACCGACGCGACCTGTGATTTCTGCTTCTCTCGCCAAAACCAGAGCCAGGTCCGCCACTGTGTTTGTGTTGGGTGTGCAAGAGAGCGGCCGGCTGCCCTGAGCCAGAGTCGCACGGTTACGGCAGAGTGGGGAGACGTACCCACAAAAGGAGGGTTAGGATTAGAATGAAGAGGTGCTAATGGGATACCGCTGGGGAAAGGAAAGTGTCAGGAACACAATGGAAAAAGAGGGTTGGAGAAAATTAAAATTAAAGGGGAAATACAGGAAAGTAGAAAAGTCATACATCTCTCCGTTTTAAAGGTCAAACAGTCATGCGAATAGGGAAAGGCTCTTTCACCTTCCAGAGTCAACTGTGGGTGGCATTTTAGCTTCTGGGAGGAAGTTTACGCCACTGGGTTCTGGGTTCCTCTTCCCGGGCACGGGCTCTTTCCCCATCAGGTGCAGCCTACCTGCAGCAGCTGCGTGTTCTCCGGAGGCCACGGGTCTGCACACCCGCTACTCTGACCCCCTTTCAGTTTTCACATCTGGATTGAAACGCTCTGGTTATCTGGTGCTCCTCACCAAGGTCCACCTCTTCATTTTCTTCTCCTACTAGCCCAAGTCCACAAAACATGATTCTTGAAAGGGTCCCTAAGACCTTTCTTGCTCAGTCATGTCCCTGAACACAAGCTGCCCTGTCACGGGAGCCAGACTGTGTCTGCTCCTGGGGGGCTGAAGCGCCATCACATTGGCCAGTCTTTCCCGTTGGCTCCACGTGTGATGCAGCACTGGGTCCCGCGGCCGAGGGGTTCGTAAAGTGCTGCTCGGACCCAAGAGGCTCAAGAGCACTTCCCAGAGAGAGCTGTTCTTCAGGGGCTCCAGCGGAAGGGTAGAATTTCAGCCTTAATTTGCCAAGAGCCACATAAAATCAATTGAAAAAGGCCTCGCCTTCCTGCTTTCCCTCCTGCCTTCCTTCTCTCTCACGCAGTCACACACATTTTCCAGTTTAACAAACACAAGGGATCAGAGCAAAATCCAAACTTGATGCAAGCACCAGGCGAGCGGCACAAGTTGAGCTCAAGCAACCCCCGACGTGCCACGTCCACCATCAAAACTAATGACAAAAGGTGAATCGCCTTACCAGGAGGTAGAGCCCCACAGGCCCAAACCCACACCCTGGTCCCGAGTGGCCATGGCAGCCAGGGAGAGCCCACGCGATGAAGAGTCACAAGGACACGCCGAGCCCACTGGGCCACTGGCGAGTCGCAGGCGACACAGGCACACAGTTGTCTGTACAGCCGGGAGAACGCATTTCCGAGCGTGCGCGAGCCTCGGCCACATGCGCCGGCACCGAGAACAGAAGTTCTGGAGGGCGCAGACAACCAACACTGAGACCTGGGCCCACTGGCTCGTCTCACACACGGAAACGGCCGAGCACGGACACTAACCGATGCGTGCGCTGTTCTTACAGTGGTTTCCTTTCTCTCCCAGACAAAGAAACGTGGGGAAGCGTCATGCACAGCTCAAGCCTGCCCTGCGTGGGGTGCTCCCCGCGGCCCCCTCTCAGGGACCTCCCGCCGGGGCGGCTCATCTCAGGCAGAGCTCTGGCAGGCGGCCAGAACTTCAGCCCTTGGAGCAAGCAGAGCCGCCAGCAGCAGTGGGGCACGCGCGAGCGGCCCTGGGTGGCTCTGCACCATCGCCGGGTACGCGTGAGCGGCCGCCGGAGCCCGGGCCCAAGCTGAGCGCACAGCTCCTTACCGTGCCTGGCAGGGGTGTGAGTTGCACCTGCGGACCTGCGGCTCTGGACGGCTGGCCTGCGGGCAGTCGCTGTCGTTCACCAGCGTCGTGGTCTTGTTCACAATCCGCGTGCAGGACACGATGGTTCTACGTTCGCCTGGAAACCGAACCGCAGGGACGGAGAGGCTGAGGCTATAAACCCCTGGCACGGCCATTTGCCCACATTTTGGGGGAGGGGGCACCCAGGGGCACCGATCTGTAGATCACTGTGATTCTGAGTGACAGTTGCAAGGTCATTCTGGTGTCAGAGCGGGAGAAACATATTCTCAGGCATGAGGGTGGGCAGCACAGGGCAGGGGCCGCCGGGGTGGGAGTGATTTCAGAACAGGATCAGAGAGGCAACTGGGCCTCCCTGGTGGTGCAGCGGGTTGAGCACTGCGCTGTGGAGCAGCCACAGTCACGGCAGCGCGAGTTGGGTCCCCGGCCAAGAAGGGACCCACATGGCGCAGCAGACCTCTCCTGCCTCGTCCGCTGCTCCCCTCAGCAGTGTGCTTCAGTGGCTCTGCCTGTTGTGCTCCCCACTCTGTCTCTGGTGAATCTTCTCACCTCCCTTGCCTCTGGCCTGTACCCCAGCTCTTGTGTGCATAAATAAATAAACCTTTCAAAAACAAAAAAGAAGAGGCAACTTCTCAGACCATGTTCTCAGACAATCTAGGCTTCCCGAGGCCAGGTTCTAACGCGGGTCTGTAATTTCCACCCTGAATTGCCAATCTTTTTATCTGTTCATTGACGTTTAGCTTATGGAGACCTAATGTCATGATATATCTGTGCATCGGTCCCTACCCGAGATGACAGCTTCCCGTCACAGAACTCCTGCCTGCTGGAGGTGAGTGAGGGACAGAGGCTGGTTTGACAGACTCACAGGTCCGCACCCTCCAGGCCGGTATTCTAGAGCCGTCTGAGGATTTCCTGAGCCAGTCAGCTGCTACTAATGCCTGCGTATCGCCTGCTTCGGGACGATGGCATCAACAGTTAGCCACCGTGCTTCTGTGCCTCAGTTTCCTCAACCCGGCTGCTTCACCTCATCTCCTTGTGCCCTTAGGAACTTAGAGATGGTTCAAAGAAATTGCAAGAGTACTCAGTCTGGCAGGGGCCAACACCTGCAAACTGTGTTCCTGCTGCTGTTTTTATGACTTGGGATGTGTGGCAATAAAGGAGTATTAGGGTGCCAAGCACAACTACTTGGTTTCCAAACTCCTTGCTGGGTCTGATTCCTGGGGAGTCTTCCTGTAGGGATGACTGCCACAGAGAGTCCCGAACTGCATGTGAGCTCCCCCATCCACAGCTGCTGCCGGTGGAGGACAGAAGCACGGGCTGCTGACCCAGATTTAAGCTCTGGCTATGGTCTGACATCGGTGTCAGGGTGCGGGAGCCCCTGGAATACAAGGGCTGCACACCTGGCAGCACCAGCAGCAGAAAAGCATCGCCCCTGGCTTTGTGCCCAGCCGAGGAGACCTTGCTAATATCCCACTGGGGCTGGGCTCAGTTTGCAGCAAGCTGCCCATGAGGAGAAGCAAGTGCAAGCAGGGACACGGGCGTTGGCTGGGTTTGGGGTTTGGAGGGTCACTAGCACAGAGGAACAGCGGAGGACCAGAGGGAGAAGGGCAGAGCGGGAGGACGACTGGGCTGCTGGTGTGACCCGGAGGCCATGCCACAGGGTGCAGGGCTGCTTGAGGAAGAGGCTGAGAACAGTGAGTCCAACCGCACCAGACAGGGAAGGGTTCTCAGCAGACCCAGTCACGCGTGGCCGTCATGCTGCCCCATTAGGAAGGGGACAGCTGCTGAAATGGCAAACCCTCTGCACACTGAAGGTCTGACAGATGCCATCTCAGTGGTCAGTGGCCCCTCTGGGCAGGGCGTGCCCACCATCAGGCCCTGCACTCATGTTCAACCCAGCACCCTAGTCAAACTCTGTCCTGTGTCTATGCCCCTGGGATTCCCCCTCTTGTCCCCAGGAGCCACAAGCCAGCTGTGCCCCTTGGCAGGTGCCAAGTGACACTGTCTTAAGGAGCTGCCGGCTGTGAAATCAGAATGGCTTCCTATGGTTCCTCCTGCACAACATGTAGCGGACACAGCGCCCTCTGTACAGACGAATTTTGCAGTAGGACAGTGTCCTCCTTGCACTGTTGGGAGGGCTGACCGTCCGGTCAGAGGAGAGGAGACGCTGGGTACAGAGGCACAGCGATACTTTGCAGCCAGGGCTCGTGCCCCAACTGTCCTGCCAGCTGCGGGGAGATTTTCTTCCCACGGTATCCTAGGTGGGTTACAGCGGCAGAGAGGAGAGTGTCTGTGGGGTAGGTGCATCCTCTGGTGCCCTTCCACCATGTGGCGACAGATGGAGGCATGTCTGCTCCTCCGAGGATGCCTCCTACCTGCGCAGCAGCCACACACAGGCCCACCTGTGCTCACAGGCCGGGGTCACCGAGCAGCCGGCTGGGCAGAACTTCTTTGAGTTCGAGACACTCTGCCCAGTCATTTTGTGGAGACTGGCTGTGGGATGTGGCTGACTTCCTGGGGAAAGGGGGGCATGCAGCTGACGTCTCCAGGGATCTGGGCAGGCCCTGAATGCCCGGATTCATGGCTCCCCTGCAGCACAACCCACGCAGGCCCCGGGGCTGCTCACCGCCTCCGCACTGCACGCTGCAGCCGTCCCAGCCGCTGTGGGTCCAGAGGAACAGAGAGTCCTGGGGTTTTTCTGGCTCGCTCTGATTCTCAGCGGTATGATTTACAGGAACGGTGTATTCATAGTGGATGCCATAATTTTGGTCATGAAATAACAACACCTGGATCAGCAACAAAATAAAAGCTATTTTAAAATTGAGCGAAAGCCCACAGGTGGCTGAACAGGCAGCTGCAGCCACAGGGGCTCCCTCCCTAGGAGGGTGAACAGTTTTTTCTGGTGTTTCTAACAGGCTCCATCATGGAGACCTCCTTTGTTTTACCTGGGGGGCCCCACAGTACGGGTGGGGGAGATGCAGAAACCTCGCCCCTTGGTTGTTCTCTATCCTCCCGGAGTGAGGACGGGGTAGCCGAGGCACCGGGGCTGGGCAGGTGTTGGTCTCTAACCACTTCACAAGAGCTGCTACTCCCTGCTCACCGGAGAAGCTTCCCTTGCAGGCCCAACAGCCAAGAATATCCTGCTTTCACCTAAAAGCCACCTGAGCAACTAGGCTACTCTGATTCTTTGCCACGAGCATTGCCCTTCAGCTCCCCAGCACCCATCACTGCGTGTCAGTGTGTCTGGGAGGGCAGACACCAGGCACACGCAGGGCACTGCAGGGCCACCTTGGGGCATCTGTTTGGGAGGCGAAGAGGGCATGGGCTCTCGATGTCACGGGAGTAGCAGGAACACAAGGCCCATGTGGTGGCCTGGCTCAAGCCAGGGCAAGGGGCGAGGTGCGGGGAGCCTTGGGTCTAAAATCTGCCCTTTGTTTAGTAACGCATGATGCCCCGCTGGTTTTATTTCTCGGCACGGAATGGAGCAACACCAGACCTCTCGTGGGAGCCTGGCTAGGTTTGGGTCTCCTTTGGCCAGGCGTGAAACCTCCCAGTGGGTGCTCCTGCTGGGCAAGGAGGTCCAGGCATGCTGGCCGGTGGGAGCTGAAGGCAGGGTGTGCCTTGCCTGGCACGACTTGCGGGAGGCCTGAAGGAAGTGCCAGAGATGGGACCCTCCTCCCGCCCAGGCCTCTCCCAGCCTGCCAAGGGCTTGGGGTGCAGGGTGGGAGGTGGGTGTGGAGAACAGCCTAAACTGCATAAACATCTGCTTCTCCGAGATACAGACTTGCAGCAACAATGCACTTGGAAAAAATGCCTCCAGTTAAAAAAACAAAAAACAAAAAAACACCTCCTTAAAAGAGATCTTTATTATCTCAGTATGGGAATAAGACTGTGAATGGAGAATCCAGATGAAACCAATTTCATGCAATTTTGTAGCCACATACAATTTGTGTGTGCTTTTGTTTCAAATGCAGGGCCCTGGGTCTCCCCGGCTGCCCTAAGCCTGCAAGCGCTGTGTGAACCCAGTTTGGGAAGGGTGGCCTTCTCTTCAGAGGGAGAGGGGCACTTCTTTTTGTTTTTTAAAAAAACAACTTGTCCATGCTGAAGGACAGAAAAGCGATTCACACTTCGGAGGCTGGGGCTTGAGCAATGGCTTCGTCCGTGTTGTTCATCCATGTCTGAGTGAGTCCAGGCTCTGCGTCTGCTTAGCGGGTTGATGACCCTTTCAGTTAGGAAAGCTTCAGGGAAAGCAGGGAACATACTCTACCTGGCTTTTTGCTAGAGGAAGCAAACGCAAATGCTGGCAGGTGATGCTGCTGTGAGGGCTTTATCTTCTCTTTGGCTTCCTCTCTGAGTCCCTCTGAGTAACGGATTTTAAAGCAGAACAGGGGGGCCTCCATGATGGCGCAAGGGGTTGAGCACCTCACTGTGGGGCTTCTGCAGCCGCTGCAGCATCAGTTCGATCCCAGGCCAGAGCAGGAACCCACATGGCGCAGCAGACCTCTCCTGCCTCGCCCGCTGCTCCCCTCAGCAGAGTATTTCAGTCAATCCGCCTATTCTGCTCCCCACTCTGTCTCTGGTGAAGCCTCTCACCCCCCACACCTCTGGCCTGTACCCCAGCTCTTGTGTGCATAAATAAAATCTTAAAAAAAAATAAAGCAGAACAGGACTTAATGACTTAGAACAGGAAACAATCTCAGAGCAGGTACAGGTTCTTGGATAGCAGAAATCAGCTTGCAAGAATAAGTCTGCAGTGGACATGGCGACAAACGTGCACTGGCGGCCACTGACGGCGGAGTCGCGCTCCGACCAGCTCGCTCTGCTCTGCAGGGTCTCTGGCGCTCTGACGGTGGGCGTGGGCTGGTGACCTGCATCTGAGGACGTGTGAGCTATACCTCTAAACCCCATACAGTGTTGTAAGTCAGCATCTGAATAAAACAGTCCACACAGCAATCCCACGGAGAGCGGGGCCGGCCGGCGACTTCGCGGTGGGTGCTGGTGCGCATGCGCACAGCCGGCCCTCTCGGGCGACGCCTTGGGAGGCGGCCAGGGACTCCTTAGCGTATCACCTAACCTTGAATGGCTGCAGGTTGCCAGAGACCACAAATTAATGGGGAAAAAGAACCTCCAAGTAGAGCCTCTGGCAAGCACTGAGGACAAAATGTGCTTTGATGACAGACACTCCAGAGGCCACAAATCCCGTTCTTTGGAAGGAAACACGGAATCAATAATTATGAGCGATCAGAAGTTAGCCATGAGAATTCCTGGACCCCAAGAAGGAAATGGTAGCATTTCTTGCCCTGGAGATCTTAGTGTTCTTAAAGAGATGCAAGGCCGGATGCTGAAGTGTTTTGCCTGGAGTTGTCTCGCAGACAGCGGCTAAGACCGGGGCGCCCAGATCTGGGTCTGGGCCTTCGGAGACCACCCGGAAGTAAATACTCCCCTAGAACCTGGTTTCTCCTGCTGACTCCCAAATGCTGCAAGCCGAGTCTGGAAAATCTGAGTGATGTTGGTTTGGAAATAGAGTCAACAATTCATTTCCAAAAGGTAGTTTCCAACGTGGATATATAAGCGGTGGGGCAGATCTCTGCCATCTGATATAAAAACAGACTGAGCGGGGCTGTCTGCTAAATGAGGCCAAGTCTCCCTGGCTGCCTCGTGGCTGAGCATTTCCTTCCTGGAGGCGGCCCTTCTGAAAAAGATGGGTGCGCTGCCAGAGGAGTCAGGGAGAAGTTTGGAGCGGGGAGAGTTCTAAGCACGAGGCAGAAGGGATGACAGATGAGCAGTGAGCTATGGGGGGGCTAGGGTGCCCACCCCTTCCAGTCAAAAACCCGCACAGGACTTAGAATGGACCCCCACATACGAAAGTTCTGCATCGGGGGGGGGGTCTAACTATCGACACCTTTAGTTGGTGGAATTTGTGGCTGTGGAATCCACGAATGTGGAATCCTACCGTGGGTAGGGAAAAAATCCAGTATAAGTAAGTGGTCCAGTGCATTCAAGACTGAGTTATTCGGGGGTCAACTGCAGACAAGGGAAGGCCAGGACAGGGGCTGAGGCAGCAAATGGCCGGGGAAACCACCTGGAACCAGCCACACCCCTCCCCCAGACCCTCGGGGAAGGACCGAGACTCAGGTGTCTTGAGACAGACGTGAATGCACAGCTAGTTACCATCAAGTGCAGAGGTATTTTGGTTGGTCCCTTGGCAGAAATTTTCTCCCACAGGCCTCTTCTGACGTAGCGGACAGTGGTGCCGGCGATCTGGAACTCCCCAGGGAGCTCTATCTTCCAGTCGCTGTTGATGGATCTCTTGCTGGAGTCTCTGAGAGCTGGAGAGAAAACGGAACACGTGGCGTCAGGGGGTTCGGTGTCGGTGAAGAGAATCCGGTCTCACTCTGGGTGGGGGCGACAAGGCATGTTTGCTGTGGCCCGAGGACAGAGCTGGCTTACAGGGTCAGGTCCCAGAGTGGGTGTGGGCGCAGAGACCACCACAATCACACTTCACCGACCTTACAGAATAGCGGGTTTTCTGCCTGAGGAGTGAATCCTGTTTTAATGTGTCCAAGGCTGCAAAACAGGTTTTGCTGTTTTAGCAAAACTCACTGGCCAGTTCTTATTCACCTGCCTGGGACTTTTTAATTTCTTTCTTTTTTTGTGATAGTTAAAGCTTTTATTAGATGATCAAATTAGAACTCAAAGGTGCTGACAGGTGAGGTTCTATATAGGTTTTCTCTTTGGCAGACACTGGAAGAGACTGGTGGGATAGAGGGTTCTAGAGGGCGGCTTCTTCCACTATCCGCCCCCACCCCCCAACAACCCTCTCTCCACCTGGGTCTTCTTAGGGAGGGCAGCCTAACTCCAAGTTCTCCTGGGGGATCTGAGAACTACGCCTCTGTTAGAAATGTGAATGTGCCTCCCAGCAACACGCAGCATCCCGTTGCACGTTGGAGCCTGCCCACCCGAGCTGCCCACAGACCCACAGACGTGGCCTGGCCGCCCCACTCCCAGCCCCTACCCCCCCACCCTGCTCTGGGGCCTCACCTTCAGAGAAATGGTGTGGGAAGAGACAGGAATCAGCATTTGCACATCAGAGAACTGGCTTTTCAAACAAGCCAGACTTAGGATGTTAGGGGCTCCCAAGGACTGGGCCCCCACTGCCAGGCTTGGACCACATGCTGTTCTCAAGAGAAGAGCAGCCTGCAGTGAAATTGCTTGTTGGTTTGTTTCTTACTCAGGAAAGAAGTGAACTAACTAGAACCTACTTTGGCATTTAAAAGGTGCCCTATGACAAGAAGTAACAGCAAGTCTTGATGGCACTTCAAAACAAAAGTCCCAGCACCGCCCAGCAGTGCCACCTCTGCACGTGGCTCTGGGGCCCCCTGGTGCCCTGCATATGCTCGCAATCACTGTGGGGTGCTGCTGGGTCCCTCAGTGCAACTGGGGCCTAGCCTGGGCCTAGTCTGTGCTGACCGAGGTCAGAAATAAAGTGCCGGTTTCAGCAGATTTGGGATGATGACAGCCGAACGGAAAGGGGTTTATTCTATCCCTGTATTCATGTGTCTCGGACTGAGTCAGGCCCAGGCAGGTCCATGAGCAGCTGGGGGTGTGGGGGCTCTGCTCCTTGTAGCTCCAGTGCCTGGCCCTGCTCCCTGGCACGCACAGAGAGGGGCACCTCAGGACCCCTTGCATAGAGTGCCAAGAGAGATCAGATTGGGAGACACGGATCTCTGCAGAGCAGATTCCAGGCCTTGCGCGCTGCTGGTGGCTGGGATATGATCGCAGGGCTCCAGGGAAGCTTAGAAGAGACAGAGCCCACCAGCTGCAGTCGAATGTTCCCCTTCAAGAACGTTTACTCGCTTTTGAAACTTCCCAGCTACTGACAGAGAGGATGCTGGGAGACTCGCTGTTCGTGGCCACTTCTTCCTTTCTCTGCTGGGGTACAGCGAGTCCACACCCCACGGGCACACTCTCGCCGCAGCTCCTGACATGCTGTTACCTTCAGACTTCCCAGATCTCTAAGGTCAAGGAGTATTTCTCATCTTTATGCAGATAGAGCAAAGTGGGCACAGAGAGGGTAAGTAACCTTCCCCAAAGCCACACAGCCACGAGGTTGTAGAGTGGAGAGCTGAACCCAAATAGATGCAGCTCTGTGCTCTTCCCATGCAGCCAACTTTAATACCCACATTCCCCAGCTATAGCAGGGCCTGGGTTTTTATGCTAAATGCTCAAACGTGCAAAGGTAATACTGTTGTCAGAAAGGACAATTCCCAGGCTCGAGCTCCGGCAGGGTCTTCCGTTCTCTGTGCTCCCATAAAATGATGGGAAGGAGAGTCAAAGCACCCGGACTCCTCTAAAGTATATCTGGTTATGCTAATTACTGGGGAATGTAGGTGAGTACTGTATGGGGTTTGTTGTTTCAGCTTCTCTGTAGACTGGAAATTTATTTTTTGCACATACGCATGTAAATTTGATTGTGCGGGGCCAGGGTCCTCTAAGAAATGCCCCAGAAAGAGCAGGCTGTGGAAGCTCAAGGAGAAGTGCACACAGGTCCCCACCAAGTCCTCACCTTTCACTGGGGCCTCCTAGCACACAGCTCCTGTTCTCGGGAAGCTCCCCGTCAGGAAGGGAGGCAGGTGAGAAAGCAGAAGCACGCAGAACAATTTCACAAGCCCTGGGGTGGAAGTGACCCAGGGCCAGGTGTGAGTGGGTGGGCCCGTCTGGGGCAGATGGGGTAGTAGGGCAGGAGGCAGCCCAGGAGGGCATGTGTACACCTGGAGGTGGTCAGAAGCTCCTGACCCTCAAAGGCCAGGACTGACCTTGCAAGATCAGCATCCAGGGATGGCAGAAGGCGGGAGAAGCCCTGCTGGGTTCTAGAACCATAACTTGGAGTCAGAGAGATGACAGTTTTCCAAAGCTGTATGTTCCGCGCTCTCACCCTCAGGCCACCCATAGCGCCGGCTGGCTATGAAGACCAGGGGCATGCTGGTTTCCTCCTGTCTGGGCCACCCGCACACGGCAGTCAGCCCTGATGTGCAGCACTGTGGCTGGGACCTTGGGGGTAAAGGCCCTGACCCTGACCTTGTTCCTGTCTGATGACTGCTGGGGGACCCACTTCGCCTTCAAGTAATGACTCCCAGCACCAAGGTGCTCCTCTGGGGAGATGTTCTTCCTCTAGCATGTGGGCCTGATGCTAATATCCACCCCAGCTGCAGGCGTAGCCTGGACTGTGAAAGCCAATTCCAGGACTTCCATTCACTTGAAGCAGCAGCAGTCCTCTTTCTACTGGGCTATCCAGAGACTTGGCATGAGCCTGGGTCTGTAGCACATGGGCAGGTTCCCCAGAGTCACTCAGCTGTGAGAGGATTAGGGTAGAAAGCCAAGATGGAGATGATTTCCCATGACATTAGTTTTAAGCCCCTGGATCTAGCAGTGCCTGAAGCCAACCCTCAGCAATAGAGAACGGAGTTTGACTTTCACGTATGCATTTTAGAGGCTGGTTTTTAAAAGTACTAACCATGATAGGGGCTGGCCAGGTAGGGAAAGAAAGCTACTCTTGTGAATTCCTACAAGTCACCCCAAGATCTTGACTAGCAAAGCTTAGGACCCTGAGACTTCGAAGGGCTGACACATGCACACTTTACTGGCACACTTTAAAGGGTCTCCTGGGCCTTTACTCCTCATCCATGTATCAGTGCTCCCGAGCGGGTGGCTCCTTCCCCCGCACCTGTCTCTTGCACTTCCCTGGCCCTTTCTGTAAGGGGCTTTCACATGACCTATTGAACAGTAAACTGAAAACGACCCTTCTGCGCCAAAAGTCAACCATCCGGGAGGCCAAGAGTGGGAAGCACTGGAAAAAGTGCAGGAGGGCGCGCCTGGAGGTAATTATAAAATTCTCCACAGAAAAACCATATAGCACTGAGGGGGATGCCTGGGGGCCCCACTTCTCTGGGCAAAGGCACCCACTGTGGGTGACCAAGAGGACAGAGAACAGCTAGCTGCTTGGGGTCTGCCACCCTACGGTCCCAGGAGCAGGGCTGGGGGTCCAGGAGGTGGTCTGCAGGGTGGGTGGGGCAGCCCTGGAGGAGGCAGTACAGTCAAGGAAGAGGGGAAGGGGAGGGAGAGGCAGGCTGTGGCTGGGGCTGTTCCAGAGCAAGGTAGGCAGCTGAGCGGGCAGAGACCCCAGGTGCTGGGGCTGGAGGTGAGCTCTCTGGAGGACGTCACCATGGCTAGCACTGTGGCCGCCGAGGCAGAACGGCCACACCAGGAAGTGTTTCAGGTTTCCCTGTGACCTCGGCGACCTGGCAAGAGATGCCAACAGTCAGCTCCGGCAAGCCATGCATGACAGGCGTGCTGCAGGCGCCTGTCTTTGCTTTGGAGGTCCTGGTCTGGAGCTGCTAGGTGGTGAAATCTCACTCTCCCAGCTAGCTTCGGGGTGATGGGGTGTGCGTGCGCGTGTGTGCACACTCTCACGGCCCCAGAAGGAATACACTTGGCAGGCCCAAGCCTGCTTGCTGCCCCCCACATCCCTCCCCACCACACACACACCTAACACTGCAAGCTCCTGGGTGCTGTAAACACAGCTGCTGCTTGGCCTCTCACTGGAGAACCAGAGCCTTCCTCAGGACGGAAGATCATGGCAACATCCCTTCATGCGTCTTGCAGCGAAGCAAGTGACAAGCAGGTCAGCGGTTCCGTGCAGCGTGAGGTGGCTGCACACCTGTGGGCCGTAGGTGGGTCATTCAGTCTGCAAGAGTCGCAGCTGGCAGGTCCCTGAGACACAGGAAGCTCCTGCTCTATAATTTGAATGCAGCACCTGACACACTCATGGGCCAGAGATCTGCTTGAGGGATTTGATCAGAAGACCGAGGGCATTTTCAGTGCTGGTTAAACACGTTCAATGCGGAGTCCAGTGAGACCACTCTGGGGCTGTGGCTGTTCCAGAGAAGGCAGAGCCCGCCTCCTGGCCCATCAGCGCAACCTCTGCCCCCGAGCACACATGGCAGGGCAGGGCTGGCACAGCAGGTGAGGCCAAAGCGCCGGGAGTCTTGCTGCTTCTCCCACGGCCTGCGCATGATGCTATACCCCTTTTGGTAAAGAAGGTGCCCCAAATTAGCTAAGCTTGGGACCCTTAAGTTCCTTTCTCTCTTAATCTTGGGACATCGACATCAATGGGTAAATGCAAGCCCCCTTTGCAAGAACTTTGAGACTAGCTGGTATTTGAAACTAGGATTTGGGGCCTGGAAACTTAGCGAGATGATTACAAATGCTTTGACTTAAATGCTTCGCGTTAAAAACAGAGTGACATGCTTCGGTCCGTGACATCTCAAGTTGTGATTTGCTGGGAGATAAATCTGTGGGAGCTGCCGGAACTAGAGGCCGGGTGTTTTACACTCCTGTCCAGAGTCTCACAGTGTTTGATTTGTGTATTCTCCTTAGAAACCATTTCGGAGCCTTTGTGCATAGTTGGGGATGGGAACCCTCTCTCTCGCTACTGCAGTAGAAGAAAATCTCAGTGGCCAGAATACGAGGTCTCATGGTGAATGTCCATTTCTGTCTCCCTGTGGACTTCGACACATCCTCCCTGTTCTCCTCGGCACCTGGGTGGAACGACGAGCCGTTCTGAGAGTTGAGGGGGCGCTGCTGAGGGGAGGGCCCCAGTCGTACTCAGTCGGCCCGTCCTCATGCCCTCCAGCTGCAGCCGCCCGCAGAAAGCAAGCTCCTTTGGTCTCCCTGCCTCTTGGATTCCACAGGAAGACCTGACCCGCCGACAACCTACTTCTAGTCCTGGCACTGAGTCAGCGCCTTTTATTTCCACTCAGAGCTCTGCCAGCGCCATTCTTAGCTATGGATGCAAACTGTAGAGGCATTTCCTGTTCCAGGTGGTTTTGCACAGAGAGCCAGGCAGCGTGGGCTGAAGGTAGGTGGGGTGGAATTCTTTAGGAACTGCTCCCAGTGAATGTGCAATTAATTCAAAGTTACACTGGTTAGCTTCCAAAGCACCCAGCTCCAAGTGGAAACGAGGCTCGTCTGAAATAGCTTTAGGAACAAAACGAGTGTGGACCACCTTCGGGCCTGCTCTTGTGCACACGCAGGCCCTGGAGGGCCCGGTTACAACGTGCGGGTGAGATACGGGGAGGGAAGCTGGCTCCAGCCCCCACGGACGTCCTGTGCCTCTGGGGAGCTGAGAAGGAGTCCTGAGACGGGGAACCGGCCTCCCTGGGATGGGCTCGCATCTCTCAAGTCCACATGACGGAGCAGCCGCAGCGGGCCAGTTGTACGTGCGTTGTCCAGTGGAAAGCTGGCCCCACCCTTGGATCTCTGCTGTGACTGACCAGCTCAGAGAACTCTGGGCTGTTCTATGAGTGGCATCTGGCTCGGAAGAACTGTGGAGTGCGGACGGGCTACAGAACCTCTGTCCTCCTTGGTCTGTGACGCAGGCATAGCACCCCGGCAGTCCATCTGGGGGCCCAGTCTGGAGGCAGAGTGGGGCTCAGTGCTGGGAGGGTACTGATGCTGACGTAAGCGTGGTCAAGCGCGCAGGGAGCGTCCGGCTACGGCAGCTGCTGAGAGCTCTGCTGAAACCACCCCTCGCCCCGCCGCAGCACCCACTGGCTGTCATATGTTGGCCTTGAGGTGAGTTCTAGTGAAAACTTCATTTTCACTCTCGGGACTGGAAGTTAGGTAGTTGCCAGGCTCCTGGCCATCTTGTTATTCCCATGCTGTCACAGAAGAGAAGTAAGGGGATAGTCCCGCCTTCCCCAGACACCTGGGCTGGGGTCAGGCGGAGGAAGGATGCTGGGGAGACCAGGAGTGTGACGCGAAGCCAAGGGACTTACATGCAGAGGCACCTGCCGGTGATTTACGGAGGCAAAGCTGACCTTGGCGTTGAGCCGGCTCCTGGGCTACTGGGGACATGGTTCGCGGGCAGGTAAGGGTCAAAGGTGACACTGGCCTCCCAGAGGAGCCTGGGATCCCTGGGGAGCAGCCGTTTCGGAATTACCCCAGGGGAGGACCAATGTGCCAGTTTGGAACAGCACTTTTTGGGGTGATGGGGCTTCTGAAGCAATGCCAGTGAGCTTGTGTCTATTTTCTCAGGTGGGCAGAAGGAGAGGGGTGGGCTCTGTGGGAATCTGGTTAAAATGGCTTCACCTTCACGAAGCTGCCGAAGGCAGCACAGGGCCCGTGCGCAAGCGCCCGCTACGCCATTCTGTCATAGAGTGGCCAGCAACGGGCACAGCTGCAGAGGGGGTGTCGGGCCAGACGGGACACATCCGAGGCAAGGAGGTGGGACACGGGCCGATGAAGACCAGCGTGCCGTCAGCCTGCGTGACCCCGGGGTCCCGCCCTGGCAGCAGAGCAGCGGCAGGGAAGATCTTCGGGGGAGGCGGCAGGGCAGCCAGGCGGTGTAGGGACCCTGAGGCCGCTTGCCATCGGGCCTGCTGTGCACACTTGGACACAAGGGGCCCTGTCCCTACACTGCCCAGGAAAGCAGGACCAGGGTCGGAGACCAGCCACCCCCAGCTTGAAATCTCCACCCAGGCGGGAACAGGGTGCAGGGTCTGAAGGCAGACACAGCATCAGCCCCAGGGAACTGAGCTCAGGGGCGGCCCTTGGGGACCCGGGGCCTAAATAAAGAACACTTAGCGCGGCTCAGCACCCTGACCCCTCGGGAGCTCAAGCACCAGGGGATCTTCGCTGGGACAGGAGGGAGACTGGGAGCTGGGCTTAGAATACACCTGGAGGGGCTTCTTGGCTAAGGAGGCCAGCCGAATGGGTCTCTCTAGGCTTTAGGCATGCTTCTGTGGGAGGTGAAGACCGTGTGGCATGGAAGTCAACCTGAGACTCAGGTGTCCGTGCCTGAAGTGAATGGAGGTGGCCACTAGGAACTTGGGGCACCTAATACTTCAGTGGAATCATTGTTCTTTTGTGTTTCCAGTAGATTTAGGGCCGTGACTCTTTTTCTTACTAAGCAGTTACCCCCGAGAGCCCACAAGGGCTTCCTGTGAGGTGGACCATGGGTCCTTCCTGCGGGGTGAGGCTGCCCAGCTCTCCTGGGGCTACTTGGGGGGACGGAAGCTACTTTAACTGTGCGCACAGCTCCTTGCGCTCCCCATCACCTTCCTGCCCGCCCAGCACTGGCGGTGCCTACTGACAACTCCTCACCCAGTGCCACCGCGGAAGCAGCTGCACGTAAGCCCAACGTGCCAGCCCCTGGTGCTGCTCCAGCTAAACCAAGTGGGAACCAGCGGCTGGCGGAGGCGCAGAGCCAGACGCCCAGCCTGACCACCACATCAACTCCCGGAACAGAAACCCCGTGTCCGCTCACTCTTGTTTTACCCAGAAAACTGTGGGCAGGCTTATCCTCCACCACGCGGATCCTCCGGGCTCCCGCGGGGATGACGGCGGCCTCGATGTAACCTGCAGGAACAAATAACATCCAGTGAAGCTCATCGCTGCCCTCCATCGGCGCGTGGGCGGCACCTCCACCAAACCACCGTCCCACACCCCCACGCAGCGTCGGAGCCCACAGGGGTGCAGAAACTGAACGAATGATTAGTGTTCTCGCTCTGGCCAACAAGAACAAACTGGCTGAATTCCAGAAAGCGCCATCAACTGCCTTCCCACAATCCAGACACTGAGGTCCGTACCCCCAGTACCCCACACTGTGGCCCTGTTTGGAAACTGGTTAGTGTAACTGGTTAAGAGGAGGTCACACTGGAGCAGGGTGGGCGCGTGACCCAGTATGACGGCTGGACTTAGAAAAGGGACCGTTGCAGGCAGACGCGCGGGGACAGAGAGCCGCGTGGAGACGAGAAGCAGAGACGGAAGACGTGTCTAGAAGCGGAGGAGCAAAGGCGCCAGCCAGCCACCAGAGCCTGGAGAGAGGCCTGGGATGGGTCTTCCCTCCCACCTTCAGAGACTTCTCGCGCTGGGGATGTGTTTCCATGAGGGCTGCGTACTTGATTACAGCAGCCCCAGGACAGAGGCAGCCTGGAATTCTAGCTGCGCAGCACGCCCCGACCACATTCACCTACGGGAGCTTCCTTCACTGTCTGCTGTGCTTGGGACTCTCCCGGAAAGCCCACAGATGACAGCAGAAGCTGGGTAACTTGCCCCAGGACAAAAGACAAAACCACCACGGGCGCATGCTGCTCCGTTTCCTGCTTCCACGGCCCATGGGCGCTTCTGCAGTGCTCCCAAGGAGCACTTCTGTCCATTCCTTGGCGGATGGCTAAGGACAGTGGTTCAGAGGCTGGGACGGTCCCCTGCCCACACCCTGCCCTGGGCCGGGGCAGAAGTCAGTCAGGAGCTGGTGCTTCTTAGTGGGTTCCCTTGTCCACAGCTGAACCCGACGTTGCACTGAGCTTCTGCAATGTGGGCCCGTATTTTTCATTTGGGTAATAAACAAGGGTAATAGGTGCTTCCAAGCTAGATGATGCTTTCAAATTAGGTTATGACTCCTACGTCCATGGTTTCCAGATGGGACCATCAGAACCAGCAGGGGAACTTTTAAAATTAGAGATTTCTGGGCCCAGTGATGCAGAGATATGCAAGTGTCTATTGTGAGGGGTTTGCTCATTTGTCTCACAGTAAAAACTATTTTTATTATGAAAATAGGAAATAATAATTCAAAAACATAAGGGAGAAAACTAAAATCAATATACTTCATCGCAGTAAGAAAATTAACTGAGAAAATGATATTGTGGTAACTACCCTTTTCAGCAGCTCATTACAAAGCATATAAACACACCTCATGCTCTTAAACGATCAGGGACGACTTTAAAAAAGAGCCTTGCTAGATTGTATATGCCCAAGGTACAAAATGTAAAAGTTATAAAAGTATACAGTAGAGAGTCTATCGATGTTAAGAAGATAATCCTGTAGCTAGCTAGCTAACACCCTCTTCTTTATCATTTGGGGATTTTGTTTGGGTCTCTACGCAGTGACCTGAAGGATTTGCCCATACTACACCTTTGTCTCTTCCTTTCTACTTTATGCTTCCAACATCCTCTCCTTTCACCATTGTGGTTAGAACTTGCAAAACCACGCTGTATGCAACATGAGACTGTAGGGTCCTTGACTTATTCATAACGGCTGATTCGCAGGCATGTTTCCAGTGCTTTCTCTTTGCAAATGATGCCGTGTATAAAGGTGCCGGAGAGTTGCCAGGCAGAAGAAGTTCACTTTACGCTAGCCTGTGAAGAGCTTCTCTTATGAAGCATATTGAAGTTAAATACATTTTGGCATCGATGAGGATAAATCCCTATCGGGTTTCTCTCTCAAACCACACAAAGACCTTGCAGGGGTTGAACTGTAACCACTCCCGGCGCGATGTGTGGTTAGGAGGCTGGCTTTGCGCTTCCCTCACCAACATTTGAGCTCTGTTATTTCTGTTTTATCCTGACATTTTCCTGTAAACCTCCGATGACAGTTATGCTTCTCATACTGATTTCTTGATGACATATGTGTCTCAGGTATAAGTGAAGCATTTTAATCCCTGTATACTGAAAGAGGAATAAATCGGCATAATTACCCTGTTCTTCCTTCTTACAGCCCACCTCAGCTTTCATGTGTCTCTCTCTATTTGTTAGCTGATATCATTGACCTTTTGTTCCGTAAGCTATTGCAGTTGTTTTAGTCTTAGTGTCCAAAATCACCTTTCTTTTTTTGTCCTTTTGAGAGTTTCTTCAACAAGTTTTTGTTTGTTCCAAATTTGTGCTTTTTCAGATATGCTTATGGAAATTATATTCCTTGAACTCTAGTACCAAGTTCCTGTTCATTGTCCTTACACATGAGCTCATGAGGGGGGTATGGGATTTGTGGGCCACACTTTTAAGATGTTGTGTGAGTTCCCCCACTGACTGTTAGTGTGGGGAAGACTGGGCCAATTCGATGCCCTCCTTTTATTAGAGGACCTAGAACTGAGATGCAGTGCTCAAACAAATCCTTACCTTTAAGATCTAATAAGTACTAGTCGTAGTTTTATATAAATTGTTCCCAGGACATAAGGAGATGTGTGTGTGTGCATATGCACATATATACACACATTATTTCACTTAATTTTTTTTGATCTATCTGTTCACTTTTCTCTTTTCAGGACATCAGGATTTTTACTTATTTATGCATACAAGAACTGGGGTGTAGGCCAGAGATGTGGAGGTTAAGAGGATTTATCAGAATGGGGAGCAGAACAAGTGGATCTATTGAAACACACTGCTGAGGGGAGCTGCGGGCAAGAGGAGACAGGAGAGGTCTCCTGCACCATCTGGGTCAGCTCCCTGGCCAGGGATTGAACTCAGGCTGAAGTGACTGGCGATAGCTCGATAGTGCTGAAACTTAACCCCTGCACCACCACAGAGGCCCCTTATTTCCGTTCTTGTCCATAGTATTCACTTTTCTCTAATCCTTTGAGTCTTTATTTCCATTGTGTTTCCATTATGTATGAACTTCCACCTGAGACATTCTCGTTCTCCTGGGACCTTTCAGCAAGTTCTTTTGTGTTCACTTTCATGTGGCCTTGATAAGTGAGTAGATCAGCACTGTTGTCCATCAGCCACATTGGCCAGAAAGTTCAGCAGGGTCTGCCAGTCTTGGTAACAAATGCTTTGGTGTCGTTACAACAGCTCCAGCCTCTACAACAGCTCCAGCCTCAGACATTCATGTACTGCTGTTACTCGACGCTTAGGGAGACTCCACAGACATAAACACACTCGGAGCAGCAGTTGCTGCCACTGGCAGATCCCCTCATCGTGATTCCCAGGCAGGACAACATTAGCGAGGGCTGGGGGAGGCATCCCCACCCACCGCAGCATCATGCCTTCCATTGCTTCTGTCAGTGAGACAGCTCTGCACTGCCCAGTCCTTATAGGGTAAGGCAAGGCTTTTTTGATTAAAAATAGTTTTCGCTCTAGGAATGTTTCCCTACTTAATAAAGTCTGGCTCTTAAAAAATAAAACCAAACAAAACCCCAAAAAACATCTTTTAGGATTACAGCACTGGATCTTGTCACAAATTTCTCTGAGAGATAGCCAAGCCTTATGGGAGAGATTGAAGCATGACTGAATTCTAGGCAAAGAAAATAGCAAATGTTGAAATGGAGACAAAAGTTGTTCGCAGTCAAAGTAATTAAGACTTCTCTCAGAGGTAGCGCCATGAGGACCACAAAACTGGGCGATGGGCTCTGCTGGGGAGGGCAGTCACTCGACAGAAGCTGCTCTTAGCGCGATCTTCCTGTCCCATGACGGACAAACCTTGGTATTCGCATCATCAGGCTGCAGAGTCTGAGGCAAAAGACGCACCCAGCAAAGCTCAGGGGTTAATTTGCCACAGCCCACAGCAAGGTGCTCGGCAACTGAACAAGGCCACCATGCTTCATCTCAAGCTGGACTTCGGCACAGTACTGACGAAGCATCGGTTTCCCTCCCTTCTCATGTGCCCGCTCACGTGGAGGCCCGAGGCTGATGTGCAGTGAAAAGCAGGGCCGACCTGCAGCACAGGTGCAGGTGGCCTCTGAGGAACGGCAAGGAGTTGAGGCCCTGCAGGGGCTCCCAGCCCTCCCCGCAAAGATGGGCTTGTCGGCTCATGGTGGAGGGAATGCCCCTTTAACGACAGGCTGGTCCACATGCCAGGGCCACCCCTTCTACCTCATGGGGCTCCTCCTGATGGCCCCATCTGACCCAGAGCCCGAAGCCCCTCAAGGTTGGCGTGAAGAGCAACCAGCAAGGCAAAGAGCCCATCACCAAGTCCCAAAGCATCTCCCCGTCCCCGGGACTAGAGTCCTGCTCCTCAGATGTCAGACACCACCATGGAAGGGACAGAATCAAAGGGGGGTTGCTGTTGAAAGTCACGATGCGGAGTCCCACTCTGGGCAAGGTAGCAAGACTTTGGGATAATTTCCCATGGTCTCTGCCATCGAGCAGGAGAAATCTAGTCCGAGGGCACAGTTTGGTTTGATGAGGAAGCCATGGACAAGACTCAACGCCTTTGCCACCGCCCTGGGGGAACAAGACGCTCTGCCTTGAGCATAAGTCTGAGGGGCTTCAGAGCAGGGCAACCTGAAACCTGTCTCGCATCTCCTCGTGGGCAATCCTACTGGGCTGTCATGCATTTCCCTGTGGAAGAATTTTTGTCTGAATGTCCCCCAAATTTTAGATGATTTGGGGTTCACATTTTTTCCTTTTTTTTCAGTGGTACTGACTTTCTCTGGAAGAAAACCGTGTTGCTGGTGAGGGGCCAGGAGGCAACTACATGTGATCCCCATGTGACGTAGATTTGGGCTCCACCAAACAGATACTTAAAGAAAGATCAAAGTTCTCTGTTCTGTAACTAACTCATAAAATGTTCACAGTGGCTCATGTGTGAGACGTCTACAGTTTCTTTTTGTAGTGGTTTATCAGGATTTTTCTGTCTTCATGTTTCTCTCCTGAGGCTGCTCTGGGTCTAACTGAAAAGAACTTGCGTGGAAGCCCGGGAGTCTAGACTAGGGTGCATGTTCACCCTCAGAACGTGAGTTAGCAAAGCCATGGCGGAAGCATGGCCATGGCGTCCGTCTCCAGCGTGAAGGCCAGGAACCTAACCCTGTCATGTAGAAATGTCCCTGTGGAGGAAAGGGCTACCTGAGGCTAAATTCTCTGGCTGGTCAGCATTTTCTGCCAAAGTACCAGGTGTGGCTGAGAACAAAGACACAGCCATAGCCCATGAGGGGATGTTCTGTCTGGTCTCTCAGCCCGCCACTCTTTCATAGCCTTAAAAATTGGCTTTATTGGATAGTTTTTCCTTTTGGCAGTTGGTCTTATGGACCAGCCCTACAAGGGAGGCAAGGCCTTTGCGTGTACCCATGGCTTCAGTGATGACTCAGTTCCACTGACTACTCAGAAATGCTCAGGCGCACAAGCAAGGCAGGACCCCCCACCAGGCGTCACCACTGGGACGGCACAGAGCGTCCGAACATCTTACATGAGAAACACTTGGGAACGGCCTTTGCCATCACACAGGTGGAAGCCTTTGTGCAAAGGTTATTCTTGACTGAGAAAGAGAAATACATTGTAAGTTGGTTTACATGCATGTCTCAGAAAGTTATTCTATTCTTAATCACAGTGACGAAAGCATCATCACAGTCTTCACACGAAGGTAAACTTGCCCCACGGAAGCACGGAACTTGGAGCCCAGAGCCCAGCAGGTGGCCGGGATTCTGAAGGCAATCACAGAATAAACACGAGACGTGTGCCCCTGCCCACATTCTACAGGTGCAGATCACATCACCCTCCCGTGTAGCAGCCACTTGTTTTGAAACAGTTTCTTTCTTTCGTGAGCAAAGAGCAAAGGGGTGGTGAGCCAAGGGCACTGTGGCTGGTTCTTGGTGGGGACATCGGTCCAGTGGTGTCCCGATGTCCAAGGCCACCAGGCACGGTCTAGGGCTGAGGTAAGTATGGGACACAGATAACATTAAAACAACAATTTAGTGAATGACGTGAAGCATCACACCAGGAACTTTCAAATCACGAACTTAAACAAACTCAGCTATTTCAACTGAACCCAAGGTGGGGGCACTGCCCAACGCGTCCGTAGGAGAGTAGACTGGCCGCCACCTGGGTCTATCCTCCCACGGGGCTGTGAGGATTCACTGTTCAAAGCCCAGGGTGGGATTCACCCACCCTGGGGAGCCATGTCCCCACCTGCTGCTGGGGCTGCTCAGGACACTCAGGGGGACCTCTGGGGGCCTCTTCCTGGGGTGCCTATCTTAGACTCTCAGCTGGGTGCTTTAGGAGAAAGACCCAGGAGAGTTCAGGCAGGGGTCAGATAACTGGGCAAAATGCCTGCGCTTGATTCTTTATCTTTCTGGCATGGTGCTTCTCTTTGATACACCCTTAGGGTGATAACACAACCCTGCTTCCCCCAGTTTGGGAGCTGGGCAGAGATGAAAGCACCTTCCCATCAAAACGGACAGGGTCAGTGGGTCCCTCAGCCATGCTGGGAGTTGCTGAGATTTGTACAAGCGGGGGGCTCTATACCTTTTCTGTGCTGCATTTTTCTTCAGCCTGAAGTGTCCCTCCCCTGCCCCCACGGTCAGTCACCTACTTGTCCCATGGGCTGGGGTCAGGGGCCCCACAGAACGAGGGTGCCCACAGCGGGCCCTGCTGAACTGCCTCTGCCAGGCAGGTGACTTGAGCTAGCTGAGCTGTCTGCCCCGGCGCCCTCCCTCCCCTGTGCGCCACCTGGTGACGGTGGGCCTGTGCGTGCTTCTGCACACCTCGTGCCTGGGGCGCGGCCATGTGCTGGTCAGTGGACTTGCAGCTGACCTAGGCCGGCATCTCTGAAAGTGTACATTCCAGAACATCAGCATACAAATGCAGGATTGTGTTCGTTCAACCTGCACCGAAGAGTGATTTACTCATGTGCAAGTGAGCCTTTGGCTCACCTCTTCAAAAGACGCCATCAACGTTGCTTTGAGCTTATGCTCAGAGACCCCCATCACGAGGATTTGAAAAACCCACTTTTAGACTTTAAAATGAAGGTGTGACATCTGCTGCCACTTAGAATGATGGAGCTTTCCCAGGTGGGTGAAGCTAAAGTGGGCTTCTCTCATTCTGGAGGTTTGCTAAGGCATCTGGGCCCCAACAGCCAGAGAGAAGCCCATTCAGCTACCAGCCAGGGAGGGGCGGCCACGCCAGGAGGCTCCTAATGCTTGTCTATCCGTCATGGAAGACAGGTCTGTCCCCGGCCTATGCAGCCAGAGACCTGATCTCCCCAGGAGAAAGGCAGCACGTTCCCAGCTGCCTCCTCCTATGCATGGGTATGCAGGGCACGCGGCAGGAGGGAAGGGGAGCAGAGGCGGCAGGGGCGGTACTGTGAAGGTGGGGTGCATCTGCTGTGCCCAGACTACAGGCTGCAAAGGGATCAGACTCTGGGAAAAGAGAAAACACTTCTGCCGTGACCTGGGTTCTCTAAGCTTTCCAAGGCCTGTGGTGGAAGCTTCCTTAGTGTTCCCCACGACTGCCAGTGGGGCATGGCTGTGCTGCACCTGCCGGCCACAGAAAGGAGCCATTGTCCTCAGCTGTTTATGGGCACTCGGGCTGCATTCAGTTGAAACAGGGCTCAAATGCCTCTACTTTGTTACGTCAACAGAAAGTGGTTACCTACTTGCAGAGGTTTTGTTCCAAAGTGCCCCTGCGGGCACAGTTGCAGAAAGCGAGGTCAGAGCCTCAGGCAATGGGAGCTGGGGTCCAAAATTAAGAAACTGGTGAAAGAGATGTCACAGCAAACTGCAAAAATTAACAAAGTTCCAGAATAGTGTTGTCCAACAGAACTTTCTGCAATGATGGGTGTCTTCTCTGCGGTGTCCAACATGGGAGCCACCAGCCACATGTGCCAACAGAGCTGACTTTTGAAGTTTGTTGAATTTTAATGAGTTATAATTAACAGGCCAAGTTTAAACAGACCAAGGGGCTGGTGGACGATGACCAGATGGCATAGCTCCCACATGCCCCACTGAGTTGGCCTCACGAGCCCCCTGTCTGGCAGACAGGGCACCTGTCTTTAAAATTCTGAAACCAGTCCTTATTGCAGCTGAAAAATAAATCCTAAATTTAATTGTGCACTTGGTTTTGCTGTCACAAGATCCTGCAAAACATTTTTGAAGGACCCTTTGTGCCGAAAGGAACCTAGAGGGGACATTTCTGTTAAACCAGGTCTTCTATCCACACAGAGGAAAGGGGGAGCAGGCATAGATTTTCTTCCCCATCTTCCCTCTGTGATTCTGTGCCCTAGCAGAGTGGAGGTAGTCTACAATGCTTCCACGCAAAGCAACTGTGGAAACTACATTAGCAGCTTTGCAGCTCAGCTGCACCCATGTTCTCTGGGTGACGCTGGGTAAACAGACACTCCCAGACTCATTGCCTGGAGCTCTTCTCATTAAATGACCACTCAGCTACTTCCTGGACATCATGAGCTGGGTCCTGCAAGACAGGAAATCAGAGGCCGCCCCCACCTTCGCAGAAAGCTGTGAAGGTGACCCCCGCAGAGAGACCCAGAGGCGCTGAGAGGTCGGTGCCTGTATGTGCACCTGGGGCTGGGTCACTGTCAGCAAAGGTATCTCAGACTTCACAGAAGGGGCTTCGTGTGCAATGCAGGGGCAAGTCTGAGTGCTCCCACTTTCATTCATGGAGAACTCAGAGAAAGCTGGGCCCTCTCCGGGTAGAAAGGACTTGGCCAAGCGCCTCTGCCACCTCTCTTCTGACTAATCTTAATGGGGTGTAAGTAAAATTCGAACAGGAGGAGCCTATTCTAGGACGCAAAGCGCAGGGGAACCCAGGCCAGCTAGGGCTGGGTAGTGGCCTGTGAGTCACCAGCCTTGGGGCTGTGCCACTCAGAGCTCAGCTCCTTTCTAGGAACCCCAAGAAGGGCTGGCTCAAGCGTCTCCCTTTGCCTTTCAGAAATCACAACACGCCCGTGCCAGGAGGCGGCCCTCTCGCGGTCACCGGCGCTTCTCTGGAGGTGCAGGAAGGCACACCATCCTTGGCTTTCATGCCAAGACATAAAACATGCCGCTGCCAGATGCCCCAGAGCCATGCAGCCCCCGGCCGGCACTCACCTGTCCCTCGGGAGTGGCTGAAGTCTCCCTTCACCACACGGCAGGTCCGGCCGTCCCCGCTGCAGACCCCGCACCGGTCTTCTTTGGCCGCAGATCCGATGATGCCGTCACAGCCGATTTTCTAAAGGACCAGAGGGCTGGGTTATTCTGTGTTTAAGAAGGGGGTGGCGGGGGCTTTAAATGGGCTGCAGGCAGGGCTGACTCCTCAGCAGGCCCGGTGCCTGCGTTCCTGAATAGAATCAGCTTGTGTCACATTTATCCCTGTGGACATACTGGTCAGATACGTTGTTCAGTGTTTTTTACAGAGGAGGGGCCTGTGGGCATCGCATGGTGACCTGAGACCCTGGCCTCGCCCCAGGGCCACTAGCTCCCAGAGATGGGGGAAGCCGGCTCTCACACCCCCCCACCCCACCCCAGGTGTGGTCGCGCGTTCTTCTGGGAGCTGAGTGGGTGACCTGTGTTGTGGCTGGAACAGACAAAGCTCAGAAGACATAGCAGAAGCCACACTGGCCTCTGCTGAGGCGGGGAAGCCCACGCTCATTCAGACCACCAGTCCTGACGTAGAGCTAATACGCACACACGTGGCAGACAGCAAGGCTCTACGCACCGATGTCGACCTCCAGGGCCCAGCCTTTAAGCACATGCAATGTTTGGAGTTGACGTCCTTCTTTTCAGAGACAAAGTCAAAGGCAGTTGGGAGCCCAGCAAGGCCCGGGAGCCCAGGACTGTGTGTAGCTGCCGCTGTGGGACAGGGGAGCACACCTGGCCTGCAAGGAGCTAGCGCTGGCCTCTTGGCGGGGGTGTTTAGAGGCACGTCCAGCAGGGTCCACCTCGACAGCATCTGCCTCTCTGAGGAGGCTCAACAGAGCCTCTGATGGACACAGGTCTGGCATCTAGCCCCGGGCTACCAGATGGTGCTTTCTGGTAGTTGGTTCTTAGGGAAAAACAAGTCTCCCAAGATGGTAAAGATACTCAGGCTCTTTCAGACTCTCCCAGCTGCTCCCTGAGAGGATTTCACCCCCCAGGTCTCGCCAGTGGTGGGTGGTCAATCCCCACCCACTTGGCCCAGGGGTCCAAGTCTGGGGCAGCAGCCCCAGACTCCAGTATACCCCCAAGCCATCTGGAGGACTTGAAAGTCAGCCGCTGCTGGGATGGGGCCTGTGATTTGCGATTCTAATGATGCTGTGGGCTCAGAGACAGCTTCACAGAGAGGACTCCTCTGTCAGAGCCAGGAGTGGGTGGCAGGGGCGGCCCTGCCCTAGCTCTCCTGTGAATGGAGCACCCACTGGGTGGTGACTCCTATTGCCCCATGTCACCTCTGAGCCAAAACAGGTCCAGGCTCAGGTATCCTGGGGGGGATGTGGGTACCCAGCAAAGCCACCAGGATAGCAGCCTCTGGCCCCCTAAGTGGTTCCCTGTGTTGCCTGCAGGCCCCGCCAGCCAGTTCTCTGCAGCCAAGGGCACGTCCATCCTTCATAGCCTTGCTGCCGCCCGTAGCCTTCCGCCCGTAGCCTTGCTGCCGCCGTGGGGCTGTAGTACCTGCCGCGACATCTCAGCCAGGCTGGCCCTTCCTCAAGAGCCGTCTCCCTGGGGAGAAGTGCCACACCATCCGCAGCCCCCACTCAGTCCACAGCACGGTTTCGTGTGCTTGTGCCAGCCCCAGGATGATGGACCGTGTTTATGTGGGATCTGTCTGTATGTGGGGTGAGGACAGAGAGCCCCTGATTATGCGCACATTCTAGTGGCCTGCACGCGGGATGCCTTCAACATAAATATTTGATGAATGAGTAAATCGAATTCCAGCCTGTGCACTTCCTGCTGGGAGCTCCCCCTGGCTGGCATCCAGGCCCTGACCACAGTCGTTCTGTTCACACGAGTCCGTCTCTTCCCTACAGAACGTAAGTGCACAGAGGACGGCGTCTGAGAATTCTTTGTACATGTTCCTCATCCCATGCGCACGGCGGCCGGCGTGGTAGGGAGCCCGTAACACTCACTCCACAGATGCCCAAGAAGGATGAGCTCCTGTCAAGCTGGGCCTGGCAAACTGGGAGCAGGAGCCTGGCTTCCTGGTACGGTCCTCTTGACTTTTCTCTCTGTCCCAAGCAGGACGGCAAGCCCACTCAACATGGAGCAATTTATTTCTCCTGTATTTGAACAGGGACTTTGGCGATTTGGAGGTTTTGTTTTTTTTTTTTTTTAATACGACTTTCACTGACTTACCATTGGTCTACGGTACCCTCTGCTTCAGGGTCACAGCATCACCCCTTGATACCTGTTTACACCACGCTGCCCCTACCAGTGAGGTTTCAGTGTCATTCACGATGTCAGATGTTCTTGCTCCACTCTTCCCACTCTCCTATTCCTCCCTACTGGTCTTCACCATATTTCTCTCAGAGCGTAAAGTTATTTTTGTTGTGTTTTGGCAGTTTGTCAATTTATATCCCATTGAGTGAAACCCTCCAGTATTTGTTTTTCGTTTTCTGACTTATTTCACTTAGCATTTTCACCACACGTTCTACCCATGCTGCCTCTTATTTTTTATGGCTGAGTAGTATTCCCTTAAATATGTAGATCTTCAAGGGTGGTTTCTATGTTTAGCTAGTGTGAACGGTGCTGCTAGAAGCAAATATCTTTTTGAATGAATGTTTTCATATTCTTCAGCTAATATCTAGGAGTGGAGTTGCTGGATCATATGATATTTCTATTCTTAATAGACCTCCAAAGATGATCCTTGGTTTCACTCCCCCCACTCCCCTTTGCTGGGAGGTGAACTACTTTCTTCAACTGAATAGCCACCTTCCAGCTATGGCCTCATTCTTTTTTTTGTTTGTTTGTTTATTTATTTATTTAGTTATTTTTTATTAATATAAAATATTTTAAAATTTACATATACTTGCCATCAGTTGTAATCCCCATGTATTCCCCATCACCATCTCACCAGTGCACCATCACCTCAGTCCCTCGTGCTCCCATCTTCCCTCAACCCTCCCCCTCCCCTCCCCACCAGGTGTCCCCAGTCTGTCCTTGTCTCCTCATTTTTAGTTTCTGTGTCTTTATTGCTGTTATTGTTATTATTGTTGTTCTTATTCCTTTCCTTGATCCTCCTTTGGTTCCCTTCTGTTCCTCCTAAGGGAGGAACTATGGCCTCATTCTTTCTTCTGCTGAGGATGCCGCTAACTTCTTGTTTTAATTTGAACTGATTTTCCCAGGCCAGCAGCACAGTCCTCACCCCACATTTCCTGGGTCCCTGGGTAAGTTCCATCAATTCCTGCAGGACTCCTCTTTTTCTCCACCTATCTTTGTCTTACCAGACGACCCACACTTTGTTCAGAATAGATGCATGGAAAATAAAATTTCTGAATTCTTCCATGTCTCGAAGTGACTTATTGTGCCCGCCTGGTTGGTTGCTTCTCTGGCTGCATACAGAATTCTGTAATTGTCTCAATTTTCTGCACACTTAGTTTTTCTGTTTGTTTTTCTTGTTTCTGCTGTTGGTTGGCTTTAAATAAGTAATGATTTCTGGCTGACTACTTGAATTTGAGGTCAGATCACAGAAAGGTGGGCTGAGAGGGCTACATTTGGATGGGAAGGTGCCAGCACGGCTCTTGCGGGCTGGAGGAAGGAAGGCTGGAGTCTGTCCTCCGAGGGTGAGCTCTGCACTCACGCCTGCGGCCACCCCAACCCCCATCCTCGAGCAGTTTCGCACAGGACTTCGGAATGTCCCCTCGCGTCTGCCTGCATGTCATGACCTCCAAGCCCATGCGGCTCCACGTGCAGGGCTGGGCCTGGTTCCACAGACAGATTGCAGGAGCCTTGGACTTATCTCTGTTTTCTGCCAACTCCTCGCTCCCACCCTCTATTTCCAAGTCCTAAACACCTTCCTGCATTCTGCATTTTAAAAAAATTGAAGTCACTTTATTCCATTATATAAATTTCAGATACTTATTGTTGAGCATTAACATGTGCCGAGGCTACGCTGAGCTCACCACTGAAAGTTCAATCTGCCCTTTACCCCTTGGGCCCAATGTAGCCATCCTTTGTCCTTCCCTTCCAGGAACCATTAACTGGTCTTAAAGTCTGAAGTTTACTTTTGTTTAATTTAATTCATCTGCTTGTTTTATTGATAGATCATATAACTTGTTTCACTAAGTAGAATTTCCTGTAGGTACATCTAGGATGCTGTAAATGGCAGGATTTCATCATCATTTTTTGTAGCTGAGTAGTATTCCACGGTGTTGAAAGACCACAGTGGGTTGTTTTTAGTTCTAGGCCACTGTAAATAGTGCTGCAAGAACATGGGGACTATCTCCTTAGTGTTTCTGTGGTTTTGATTATGACTCCTGCGTGTTCTAGTTCTGACCCTTGCTGCTTTGTTTCCCTGATGACACTCCCCCCGCTTTTGTCCCCCAGAGAGAGGGGACATCTTTCTTTTGTTAGTTTTTCACCTCATTGTTTGCACTCTGCTGCCTGTTACCTTTGGTTTAGCGGAGCCTGGAATGCAAGAGAAGCAAATATGTGGCCCAGTGAGCAGGTTTAATGCAGAAACTGCACTGGGAAGTTAATCAGATAAAAGGGGTGCAAGGGAAAGACTCCAGAGTTTCAAGCTCTGCCATCAATCAGGCTTGGCGGCACATGTCCCCGCATTTCAGAGATATATGCTGCAGGGCCATAACATGGATGGAGCCGCAACCAGGGAGGGGGGCACTGCTCAACCACAGGCCAAGTTCAGTGCCTGGTACACTTTTCTGCGCTAGTTACCTGCCCTTACATGGGAGTTCCGAGGCCAGCTCCTAAGCCTTCTCATTTCCACAGTCATTCCACTTGCCTAATAGACTTCTGCACACAAAATGGAGGGCTGACAAGTTCTGGAGAGTAAAAATGGTCCATTAAAATGGGCTCCAGATTCCAGAATCCCCAAAGTCTCAAGAACAGGTGATCTAGCTTTTCATGACATTCACAAGTTCCCATCCACTTATTCCATCCGCTTTATCAACACTCAGCCCAAGATTCCCCTCTGGGTTGGCCCCCGGTGGAGCACAATCAGACATATCCCTTCTACTGCAGAAGCCACAGACCATGAAAATATTTTGCTTTCGGGTTCAACAAACCCAGGACATGCACAAAGTTAGGGTCCCGAGGAAGCGCCGTCCTAAGCAGAGCACGTTGGCTACCGTGTGCAGATGCTACAACGACCTGAAAGAATCCAAGCTGGTCTGGCCCAGGGGCAGGTTCAGAGCTGGCCGTGAGAGCGACTCAGCCACTGAGAGCCAGCAGCAGCGAGGCAACCTGCGCAGGAGTGCCGCTTAACCTGCTTTCTTTGCTCTGGAGGCCAACGGGAGGGCTCAAGAGTGATGGGTCTCCCGATTTATAGGGGCTTGCTGTGAAATAGACAATGTTTGCGTTTCTTCCCCCAACGCATTCCCACTTTTATGAGTGCTGTTAAGTTTCATTTCAGCATGTTAAGTAATTTGTGACTCACTGAAATAAAACTTAACTCAGTCCTCATAAAAGCGGAATAAAATGGTATTTCCATGTTTCACATTACGGTTGGAATCGGCCTGCTATTTGCAGGTCTGAGGAATCCACTCCAAATGCTATTTTGGAGCCTTTGTCCCCTCCATTCTCCGCCGACTGGTCACCGCCTTTCTCAAAATTTCCCCAAACTCCTTATGGTGACCCCAAATAGCAAAAGTTATAGCTAAAGGGACAGAGGGAAAAGCTCGTATGTAAGCCATGAGGATATTTCTAAAAGTAGCCTCTCATATAAAATGTGGATGGTTTCTACCTTTTTCTACTAGAATTACATAATTATATCAACAAATAGGTACAGCTCCTCAACTCACTGCCTTTTTTTTTTTTAAATTGTCATTACTATTACTATTCTTTCTCCTTATCCAACTTTCGTTGCTTGACTCATTCACATCTATCACAGGAATCCAGAATATTCCATGTTGGGAATTACTGTGACTAGCATAAATACTGAATTTGTCCTTATTTTCTTAAAATATTATTAAGTGTGGTCAAGTATCATGATAAAACTCCATCAGCTATCACTTTATCAGCTTGGGTTTTTTGAGCTTTATAGTTTCTTTTCTGAAGAAAGAGTCTGTTGGAAACATTGCAGGTGGTATTTTTTAAACTTCTTGATGTTACTTCTTAAGGTTTTAATCTTCTGCGGTGCTTGTAGTCAGATGCTGCCCCCAACTACCAGGATGGTGCTCCTTCTGCCAGGACTGGTGGGCTGCCTGGAGGCAGCGGCTCACTGGGGTACAGCCACACAGATGAGCAGGATGGCCTATGTGATCTCTTAATTAGGAAGGAAACAGCCTGCCCTTGGCTTGCACACAGCTTGCTGAGAACTGCCAGCAACCTCTCCATTTCAGTAATAACCCTCAGTCCTTTGTTCACACTTCCTGGACAGTTCTGTTGGACAATTTTTGCTATGGTGTGGCAGCCCTGAGGGTCCAGCTCAACCACCCACCACCAGCACCTCCTTCCTGGAAGAACGCCTTGCCAAGACCCACGGGCACGAAGCATCCATCACCCACACAGATCTGTACTTGATAATAATGCCAGATGGGGCCAAAGGAGTCCAGAAATTGTCCAGCTGCTGCCTGACAAGTGTGGGGACTGGTTGAGACTTTGCAGGGGGAAAAAAAAATCACAGGCTTGAAAGGGTTGGCGGCTGGGGCTCCTGCAAGCTGTTTCTGTGTTTGTGTCTTTCTTCTTCCTCTGACTCGTGGCTGCCTGTGCCCTGGGCCAGGCTTCCAGAGACCATGAAGCTGTGCGCTCTCCCGGCGAGTGGCTCAAGGCTTGGAGGCAGGTTTCTGGTGCCATCAAACTAAGGGGATGACATTTCTCTCTCCCAGGACCCTTGGAATTTATATTTCTCCAAAGTTTTGCATATTTCTCTGGAACTGAGCATCAGAGAGGATGTCGGTTTTAGGTCTGAAGTATCAATAGCCACAGCTCCTAGCCCTGTTTCTCTTCTAGGAAAAGCAGAAGCCCCTCAGTGGCTCATGGCTAAGGGCAACTTCGCTCAGCCCCCACTGGTGCAGTCAATGGAGGTCAAAACAGGAAAAGCGCAAACTGGGAGCAGAGGCCTGGATTTCCTCCGTAAGCCACGTAAATGTGAGCCCGACGCCCCTACGGCTCAGGGCTCTGGCAGCTCTGGTCAGTGCTTGGTGGACTCACTGTCCAGGACACAGGCATGGGAGGGAGCCTGGGGTGTTCCCAGGCTCTCTCACAGCAGGTGCACAAACTGTATCATCAGTAGAGCCCCTGTGGCATAACTGAGGATGGCCTGGCAAATCACACTCTCCGGGCACTGGAAACAGTCTCTGGACACCTCCTCTGCTCCCAGCTGCTGCCCTGGCTCAGGAAGCCCCTTCAGACGGACAAACGGGGCGCTATCTGGGAGGGCCAGGCTGCGGCGTCCCCAGCTTATAGACTAACGCAGGTGGGAGGTGAGAGTGCTCTCTCCCCCCTTCCTTTCTTTTTGTCTTCCTTTATCCTCCTTCTCTAATTTTTTTTAAAGATTTATGCATATAAGAGCTGGGGTACAGGTCAGAGGTGTGAGGGGTGAGAGGATTCACTAGAGATAGAGTGGGGAACAGAACAGGCAGCTCGCCCGGCATACACTGCTGAGGGGGGCAGCGGGCGGGCAGGAGAGGGCTGCTGCGCCATGTGGGTCCCCACCCTGGCCTGAGACCCAACTCTTGCGGCAGTGGTTGCAGGATAGCTTCAAAGTGTTGCAACTTAATACCTCAGCCACTAGGGTGCGCCCTCTCTTATTTTAGAAGGTAACTTTGGCTTATAAGGTTGTGTGTGTTTCAGGTGTACAGACACGCATGGGCATCTGTGTCCACCACATTGAGCTCATCTCCGAAAGTCTAGCTTTTGGTGCCCTAGAGCTGGCCATTTGTCCACTTTACCTTCCCCATCCTTGCTTCTAAAATATTTATCATCGTTCCAATGGCCATGGACATCCAACATTGGGACAGTTTGGGATACATTCCATCGGGTGCAGCGGTCCCCCCAAACCAGGTATATGTGCCCCCCAGGTCAAGCCCCATAGCCACCTGCTTGGGTAGCCTATGCAGTCTGCTTGAGGCCAGAGAGTGTCCAGGGCAGGCTCCACACCTCGTCCAGCCTCCCCTCAGATCCCCTGTCGCGAGGCCTAAGGTTATTTTCCGGCTCGGAGACTGTCATGCTGCTGCTCTTTCAGCTGTGACTCCCAGTGGGCCCGCAGGTGGCTCAGCCACGGGGCGCCCTCAGCACGCTCAGCCACTGGACAGGCCGCAGGAGGCTGCACCACCTGTGCCTCCCTGAGGACACCCCCACGCCACCCCCGCCTGAGGCCTCCAGCCCACCTCAGGCCTCAGGGGAGTGGGCCGCCCTTCACAGCCCATCAGGGACACAGAGGAGACGTCACCTGGCACCTGCCGTGCACGCAGAGGTCGGTCTCGTAGGGTCCGCAGGGCGTGCCGTCCAGGACCCTGTCGGCCACCAGCAGCGGCGACTCCTTCCCCAGCGGCGAGCAGTACAGCTCACACGGCTTCTCTGCGGAGGGAGACACAAGCGTTACTGTGGCCGCAGCGTGTGGCCGCGCAGGGCGCAGGGTGTGGGGGGCGGGGGCGCGGCCGGGCCGGGTCCCTCAGCGATGCGTGTCCCCCCGCCCCGCCTTGGACACTCCACAGCAGGTGGAGAGAGACCTCCGCCAGGGTGGGTGGCTCAGGGGCGCGGGGCGTGGGGCTCGGTGGGTTCTCTCCACCTTGGTCTCTAGCCTTTGCAAAGACACACCATTTCCTTTCCTCAAGGCACCATACCAGGCAGAGACAGCAGTGTGCCCGCCGCCAGCCTCGCTGGACGGTGAACCTGGGTCAGGGTAAGTGTGGGGGCTGCTCCTGCCGTGGGGAGCAAGGGTGGGGGAGGATGCTATGGGCAGGGGGTGGGCCCCAGAGGAGTCTCCGGGGCAGAGGCCTTGCCAGCACAGAGCTTCAGCACTGCAGGACACAGCTGCAGGGCTGGTGGCAACTGGGTGAGGTGAGCTGGGCAGTGCAGGAAGGAGCGAGGAATGAGGAGCCACATCGCCAGGCAGGACAGAAACCCCAACTACTGCTGTTTCTGGAAGCAGGTGAGTTCCCAGAACTTGCCAACTTCCCCCAGCTAAGCTCTTCTCTGTCTGAAAACCTCCCCCGTGGTCTACATTCTGGTACATTCTCATCACTCCAGTAGTCGCAGCTCCACTCTGGAGTCCTGTCTGCTCCCGCCATGTCTGGCTTGGAGTCTCTGTGCTATGAGACCTGCATGAAAGCGTCAGCCACTGTCCTACTGGCCTCGAACCGTCCAAGCCTTCCATAGACACGGAGACTTCTCACAGGCAGGCCCCACAGCTGACAGAGTTTGAAAGGATGATTTAAATCACCTTCAGATTGGAGAACAGACAGGACCAGGAGTTCTCAGAGGCTAAGGGACTGGGCAACTGGCTCTAACTCAGTACACATTTTTGTCTTTCTCTATAAGCTTTAGAATCAGTTTGTCAGTATCCACAAAAGACCTTGCTGAGAGTTTGGTGGGATGGTGGGATGACCTGGAATCAGATCAGGCGGGGAAGAAGCGTGAAGAGGCTGAGTCCCTCGAGATTCACTGAGTCGTCTCCTTCAGGATGACCTGGGTGGGCAGTCCATATCCTTGATAAAGACCACAGGAAATGACGCGAGTTCCTGGGAGTCAGCCGTTGGCCCGTCACAATACTCCTTCATCCTGATGGTACAGGAGGTCAGACGCTCTCACAAGTTCTGTGAATGCCCGCCCCAAGGAGGGGCGCCTGGGCACCCCTGTGCGGGGGCTGTCGTGTTGCCGGGTGGGCTCCTGATGGAGGCTGGACTGTCGGGAGTGGCTCCCTGGTCCTCGCTGGCCCACCCGTTGGCAGGATTCGGCTTGGCGGGGGGAGACACGGCAGGGGGATGGGCTCACAGGGTCAAGAGTGCACGGTCATATGGCTTGGTGGCCTGCCCTGGCCCTCCACGTTGAAGAGCACACAGCCCTCACGCTCTTCACCCTGCCAGCGGTTACAGGTCTCACTAAGGCGGGGACCCGTTTAAATCTGAGTCTGTGCCCGAGCCCTGGCTGGTCTCAGGGGGGGAGCAGCCCCCGTCCCTAAAACTGCCCAGCATGACCCCACAGTCATGGGCCAACAGTGGACACTTGACTGCAGCTGGACCAGCCTGTGGGTTTCTAACCGCCCTGCTGTCATCAGACCAGCAGGGGCCGCGTGACTGTGCTTAGACCGGGCTGTCTGTCTGCTAGGAAGCCTGCACGCAGTGCAGAGCAGAGAGCATCGCTCCTGGTTGGTGCATCTCAAAGAAGTCTCCCTCCCTCACTGTCAGTTCTGCAACCCGGAAGGCCTGAAGATGGCAGGCGTTCTCTGACACTGGCAGAATGCGGGCTGGCTGACACGAGGCTTGGTTGTGTTCGGTGCCGCACCTAGAGATGAGTCCCGGGTGACCTGGTGAGATGAGGGGTCTGCTGTGGGTGCTTCTCTAACCCCCGGGGGTGGGGGAGGTGTCCAGCAATGCAGGGTTGATGCACCGTTCTGCCTTACACCCAAAATGCTCTCATCTGTGACCACATCTGATGTGAGAGGCGTGACGCCGCCCAGCAGCCTGCAGGAGGGCAAGCATAAGAGCGTGGGGTGGGAAGCCACGACGTGCAGACGCAGGAATGGATGGAGAGACAGCCCTGACATCTCTGGAGGCCCTGGACCCCTCGCCCTCACACCCCGCCTCTCACCTGTCCCTTGCAACACGTGACACCTGTCTCTGCAGTCACTTCCCTACTTTTCATTAAGCAACTCCAGCCAGCGTGGCCAAGGTGGCTCCGGGAGCCCTGACCGTCGTCTCTTTCGCCCCCGGAGGCTCAGACCAGGAGCGGGCTCTGCCTGCTGGGGCGCAGGGAGCTAGAAGGCATGTCAGACGTGACCTTCGCCAAGCCCTCTGACACCTCCGCGGGCCCTGGGCCTGCTGGCGTGTGCAGGGAAGACTGAACTCTCGATTTCCACTTAAGTGAGATGCCAGGGGGAAAGCAGACAAGGGGGTGGGTTTGGAAATGCGCCAGCTCAATGGGTTTCTGTCTCGGGCTTTTCCACTTACAAAGATTTTCTAAGGAGAGTCTTTGTCTTCTTTTGGAGGGGCTATGGGCTTGTGGTCCCGAGGCCTCCCTTGGAAAGTCTACCTCTGCAAGAATTTTTTTTTTTTCAAGAAGAGAAAAAAAGAAAATATATAGCTTCCCCTTTCTTGAACTGTGCGTAACTCACCAAAGAATTCCGCAGCGATGGCACGACTATGAATAGGGCAGCCACACGGGCTCAGAAGCGCCCAACCGCAGGAATCGCTCCTATCACGGTTGAGCTAGAATCGTGCCTTTTATAAACCAGCTTCTGAGAGGAACACTTAGAATCTGTCTTCTCCCCTGCACTCTGAATCGGCCATTTGTTATTTTGTTTACACCCTTGTGAAACAGTTCTTTTTAAAAATGCTGGCTTTTGTTTATATTTGAGAGGGAAATGAAACCAAATATGCAAGAAGTCATGACAATTGCACCCCAGAAGGGAACAAGCTGGGCTGCCCTTGCAAAGCCCTGAACTTGGGGTCCTTCCTTCAAAGGCAGAAGGCTTGCTGTGGCTGGCAGTCCTTACCAGATAGGGCTGCACTTTCAGATCAAAGACGCTGGCACTCTGGCTGCAATTATTCATTGCTTTGGCAGAAAGGAATAAAAATCAAGTGGGCAAGAATGCCTTCTGAACCCCTGTGGGCTCCCGGAACGGCTTTCCCAAGCGGCTTCTGGAGGGGGATGGAGGAAGACATCAGCTCTGGCCATGGAGCTAAGTAAATGGAAGGGCTCAGCCACCCCAAAGCAGTTAGGAGTAAAACAGAAGTGGACTCTGCACTTGGAGAAATCTGTGGAAAAACAGACGTGTACGTGGGGTTTCTGCAGTGAGTAAAGGAGGCGGGAGAATTGAAAAATGAAGCGGAGGAGAGAACAGACGAGCCTATCAGGTCCAACCGGAGAACCTGAGCTCTGACTTCTTGCCCTAGAGCAGGAGAGCTCGCCACAGAGGTGCTAACGTGGTAGTCTGGGGACAGCTGGAGGTTTGGAAGCAAAGCCCTGTTGGAGGTTTGGAAGCAAAGCCCTGTTATCAGAAGGGGCCGCTGTGCTGGAAACACCAGGGCGCCAAGGAGCGTCTCCCTCCTCATTAGGGAACCCAGATGCCCGCGACCTGTTCTGACTCAGGTGAGCCCCTGTTCCGGCTACACTTGTTCTTTTGGAGCTCTAGGGGGTCCTGGCTGTGACTACACCTGGACTCTTCCTGTAACAGCCACAGCGTCTGCACCTTCACCCACAGTTGGGGGCCATGGGGTCCACATGAACAGGTCAGAACACCCCACTGAGGTGTCGCTGTGACTCGGGGTACAGGGGGGCTTGAGTCCTCCTTCCTCAGCCGGGGGGTGTATTCTCCCCTCTGCAGAGAGAGCAAGGCCAGAGGCGCCCTTCTCCGGAGGTCTGCAGGTCAGGTGCCAGCACAGCTGCCATAAGCAGCTCCCCGAGGAGGTGATCGTTTTACACAAGGAAATGTCTGGGGACTCCAGGATACTTCAAGAAGAGCTCCTGTCTGAACGGGCTGGTGTCATCTGCCGTGATCTAGAGCGCCCCAGGCCGCTTTAGGAGAGAGCCTGAGGCCACCGAGGCTGGGTCTTGCCTCCCACCGGCAAGCCAAGTGCACTTGGCTTGTAGCGGCAGACGGCCGGGTGCAGGCGCCAGCAGGTCTCACGTCACTCGCGTTCTCCGGCTTCAAGACTGGGCACACATCAGGCCCAGCTGCTTCGGTTCTTATTAAAGTCCCTTCACTCTTCACTCATGAAGTCACCTTTTCTGTCTTCTTCGAGTGCAGGAAGCCAGAGGAAGCTGCTTATTCTCTGAGTCAGCTGCTCCGGAAGTGGGGTCGATCTCCTCCTTGCTTCAGCTGCAGGAGCTCAGACACCTCTGGAAATCTGCACTCTCATCTTGTTTTGCAGATTCGATGAGATGATGTCTGTGTGCTAACTTGCACCTGGCACGTACGAGGCTCAATAAACGGGACCATATTGTCATCATCACAGAGTCTGTTTTCTGAAGATGAGCAGAACTCTAGGCATGAAAACTCTGCAAGTCCTCACCAGGAAAAAGCCCACCACGAGGTCATACACCCCCCGCAGCTGGGCCAGCACTGCAAACACTTGCAACCACCCCCCTTCCCCTTGGTGGAGTCCCTCAAGTTGGGAGAAAGCTCTCGGAGAGAGAGTGTGACCTGCACTTGATAGCGTCTTCCCAAGCTATAAACAGTACACATAATTTATTTCTAGTGCTCCAGTCAAGGAGTAAGAGCCAGCCCCAAATGAACCAGGCGAAGCAATGCAAGGATGCACGGACACCGGAGGGACGCAGCGGGCACTCGGCTGTGCTGCTCCCGGTGCTGGCGCTCCTGGGGGTTGGCCCCGGCCTCAGCACATGGCACCAGCCGGCAGGCTGCCAGCCACCCGCCTGGGGAGGAATCTGGTCGGCTGCCCGCCTCACAGCTGTTCTTGGGAAACCTCAGCGAGCTCGGTCACCCAAGTTCAAGCCTGCCGCTCAAACAGTGGGTCAGTGGCCGACCAGGGCAGGACCATGGGGCGTCTTTTGGGTGGGCTGTGGGGGTGGGGAGGGGTGTCTGGGGCTTTTCCTAAGAGGTTGTCATGTTTTGGGGGAGGAGAGTGGGAGAGCACTGTGAAGGGACACGCGTGGGCCTTACCGTCAATCACCACTGCTGCGAGCAGGCCCTTCTTCTTGCTGCTCAGTCTGTCCTGCATCTGGCACTGCTGGTCCCGGAAGCTGGGCAGGCCCTTGGGGCAGGGCAGGTTCTCACACACGGCATGCTCCACGCTGGCCCCCGGGCAGTGTGTGCCTCCAGGCCCTGGCCTGAAAGAAGGGACAGTGCATGAACCAGCCAGCACCGCACGAGAGAGGGCTTGGCCCTGCTCGCCTCTCTGGCCGGGAAGGGCAAGGGCTAGGCGAGGTTTCCAAAGTAACCCCCACCCTGCTCCCACAGGCTGTATCGCAGCAAGCCCAGACCCACGCTGACGACACGTTCAAGTGAGCCGTCAGAAAAATCCTACCCAAGAAGTATCAGTCAAGGTCACCTGGAAATAGAATGCAGTGAGCGTTAGTTCAGCAAGATCCACAGATTGTGTCTTTCATCTGAGCTTGAAACTTGGCCATTGGAACACGGAAACCCCAAGGGGAATATTTGGTGGGTGTGAGGTTCCTGGTGGGGGGAAGGGGCTTCTTTTATAAAATGAAGAACCTATAAATCGTTGCCAGGTACGCTCCGGAGGCAGTTAAGTGTTAGGATGAGTGAGTCAACAGCTCTCACTGATTTGACAGTAGAAAGAACCAGAGCGATGCGTTCACGCGTTCCAGCTCCAGCACCTCCGTGGGGGCAGGTGTAGACTGCGTGTGGCCAGTGCTAGGCCGTGGGTGCTGGACGCTTTGTGCTGAGGCTGAGCCCTCGCCAGTTCTGTGGCCCCGGCTGTGCCCGTGCGGGCCAGGGAGGGGCAGCAGACCCTGGCCTGGTAGGCCGCATGGGCTCTGCCTGCCGACTCCACAGACCTCGCCAGCCCTCAGACCTGGGCCACCTCGAAGGCTCCCTGGTCTCTGTGGTGCCGAGATCCCAGTGAGGGAGTCAGACTGGCCCCTGAGCTTTTTACTGAAATCGGGCAGGCGAGAGCAAATAGCTTGGCCGCAACTGTTCAAACGCTCGATGACTTGGACCAACTATACATACTGCTGCGGGCTGACGTTCTCGCACACTACCATGTCACTTGGCCATGTCCCGCGTTCGGGCGGTGGGCCTGCCCTGCGGTCACCGCCTTAAGGGAGAGTGAGGGCTGCAGAGGCAGCAGGTGTGCAAGTGGCTGCATGGACAAACGTTGCCTACAAAGGGCCATATGGGAAGCCTCTTTGGCCTGGGGGCCGTACAGTCTGTTGCAACGGCTCGACTCTTCCACTGGAGCATAGGAGCAGCCAGGGACAATGTGTAAACAGCAGGGCACGGCTGTGCACCAATAAAGCTATTTACAAAACCAGGGGGTGGCCAGGTTTGGTCTGCAGTCACAGTGTGTCAACTCCTGGTCCTGCAAAATGCATGCAAGAGAAATGCCCAGCGGGGGAGAAAGGGCCCTCCTCTCTGTCCGCAGGCTCCAGACAACACTCCCTTGTCTGGGAGTGGAGGGGCCTTGGGAAGGGACGTGAGTTCCCATCTCCAAGTGAGGCAAGAGCAAAACCTCTCTAAGCCTTCCGGGGCCTGAGAACAGAGGGGGACCGTGTGTTCTTTCTCTTGCCCAGAGCAGCAGGGGCTGAGACAAGGGACGGCACAATACGTTTAGTAAGACGGAGTCCAGACAACCTCCCAGGAACTGTGGGCCCAGGTGTAGACAGACGTGCCCTATGCCACAGGCTGTGGTGCGGAAGGGACGGAGAGGCCAGCCCTGTGGACCAGCAAGAGGCACATGTCTGCCGACGATTGTGTTTCCACGCGTGCTAGAACCAGAGGAGGGTGGGGAGGCAGCAGATGCTGCAGGTGAGTTGAATGTGTTCTGGGTGGAATGTGTCCGTCCCTAAATTCCTATGTCGCAGTCCTTGCCCGCACTACCTCGGAATGCGGCAGCATTTGGAAACAGCACTGTCGCAGATGCGGTCCTCTAAGATGCGGTCCTGCTAGAGGAAGGTGAAGCCTGATCCAAGACCCCTGTATTGCTATAAAGATGGGAACTCTGGAGCCACACACAGCAGGACACCGTGTGTGACGAGACGGAGCCGGTGACCCGCTGCACCGTAAGAATGTCAGACACGGCCAGCAGACCACCAGAAGTTAGCGGAGAGGCGTGGAACGCGTTCTCCTGACAGCCTTCAGAGGAACCAACCCTGTCAACATCCTGATCTTGGACTTCTGGCTCCAGGCCTGGGAGAAGATACAGTCCAGTTGTTAACAGCACCTGTGTGCGGACATCCATGGCCGCCCACGGAGCCCAGGAGGTCCTGGGTCACGGGGCCCAGACACGTCCTCGCTGGGCTGGGATGCAGATGCGGGAAGTGGGGCGAAAACCCCTAAAGCGGTTAAGAATCCCACACAGAACTAGAGTGAAATTCAGAAATATAAATTAGGTCGGGTTCTGGGAGAATAAAACTCTCTCCTGCACCCCTTCAGGTGTGGACAGATTGGTAGCTGCCAGGCAGGTAACTTGCTGGGATCTTGCGTTTGGTTTCAGCTTCTGTTGCATCCAGGCCCATCAAAAGAGTTTTTCCAAATTTACATCTCGAGCCTCACATGCCAACTACTTTTGTAGCCGGTAGCAGGTGGGTGGAGAGAGGTGACCCCAGAGGGCCAGGTAGGGCACGTGGCACGGGCCCCTGGTGCTTCCCTCCTGAGCTCTGCTTTCCTCGTTCTCCCGTCCAGCCTCCTGCCCCGTGCCGACGGCCTCCCACCTGCTCATTACACCATCTCCCCCACGCCACCCCACTTCTCTGCTTATCTTTGGGGCCACCTCCACCCTGTAGCCTATCTTCCTTTCCTTCCTGGAGCCGCTCCTGGCCGTGCTTGGGTCTCTTCTAGAACTACTGTGCAGTGCTGGCTGTTCTCTTCCTCCTGCTCCCCTGCAGGCACGGGCAGGGGGCTTCAAGGGCACGTTACAAGAAACGCTGTCCAAATGGCGGAGACAGACACAACAGACTCTCTGCTTCATCATTTCTGAGAAATGCAAATCAAGACCTCAGTGAGATACCACCTCAAACCCACCCAGCCCACGTGGAAAAGGTGGACGGCAGGGAGTGTGGGTGAGGCTGAGAGCAGGTGGGAGCGCACTGCTGCCAGGTGGGCGGGCCACTCTGCAAAGCTGGCAGGTGCCTGCCCTGCTGCAGGAGCGTGTGTGCGAGACAGCAGCTGGCCACGCCCTGCACTGCCCTGCACCCGCGTCTCCTGCAACCAGCAGGTGCCAGGGCCTCACCCCGTAGGTGCACATCTACAGGTGCAAGCCTGCCTGTTCTGCCTTCATGAAGAGGTTTTAAAATGAGGAAAAGATCTGATAGAGAGGTTTTCACAAGGGACAGAAAGTGCAGAGAAAAAGATTTCTACCCCAATCTTCCTCTCGGGTCCTGCAGGGGAGGCCTCTCCTGGGTTGGGGCTCCAGAGTAGCAGGGCAGCCCCCAATGCAGAGCAGCAGCAACATCCTGCTGGCGTGAACCCACCACACCTGTCCTTGGGAGCGGAGGGCAAGCAGGATGAGGCGGGCAGAAGAGAAAGGTGCCAGCTGAGCGGCACTCTGACTGTTTTCTTTTCTGCTGCGCTCTAGTCAGTGGAGATGGTGGAGGTTCAGATCTGCCTAGGATCCAGACACAGGTCGCTCAGCAGAGTGCGGGTGCGCTGCCTGCCCCGGTGCGGATGGTTCCAAGGGTGAGCTGGGCACTGGGGCACACCCGAGAAGAGGCACAAAGCTGCTAACACCCAGGCAGCAGGTGTCCTAGTACTCAGGCCTCCTCTGAAAGGGACACACGGAGCTTACGCTTCAGTGTACAAGACTCGGACTGAAAGGAACCGCCCACACACGTACCAGGTCGCTGCACACCTGTGGGGCTTCGCTTTAGGGCAAAGCACAATTGCAGGGCCTCCCTGGTGGCGCAACAGGTTAAGCACATCACTGTGAAGCATCCACAGCCATGGCAGAGCAAGTTCGATCCCCAGCCAGGGAGGGGACCCACATGGCGCAGCAGCCCTCTCCTGCCTCCTGCTGCTCCCCTCAGCGGTGTATTTCAGTTCATCTGCCTGTTCTGCTCCCCACTCTGTCTCTGGTGAATCCTCTCACCTCCTGCATCTCTGACCTGCACCCCAGCTCTTGTATGCATAAATAAATCTTTTTAAAAAACCTCCACGATTGCAGCACATAACTGAGCTCCCCCTGGCCTGCCATGGGTCCTAGAAATTTCGCTGCTGTCCACTTCGTGCTCATGGGTTGAGCCCCCATGTGACCCTAAAGCAACCTCACATCTGCGCTGCACTCCCCTTCCTGAGCGCCAACCTCCCTCCCACCCACTTTGGCTACAGCACAGCAGCTGAACCCCTTCTTCCTCCCCTCAGAACACCAGCCTTCTGACGGGGTACCTGAGTTATTTCATTGATCGATTGAGCGAACCCTGGTATCCGATGTGGTTTGTGTACTGAAGTAGAGGCTGTCCCTCTGCGCCTGGCAGTCTCGGGGCAGAAACAGCTACCGACAGTGATGCTGATGATGGGAGGAAAAGACAGGCCTACGAAGCTGGCTTAAAAACACATGTCCTGTGGCCTTGATGTCAGCCGGCAAGAAATAAAACTGCCAATAGCAGCAAAGACCAAGACTAGAAAAAAAAGTAGGGGGGACGACTCTTGGCCAGTCTTTTTGGACAGTGAATATACCAGCTGCAGAAGACAGGAAAGGAGCTGGGAATACAAAGTGAAGGGGGTGGGGCGAGGCCGTGGGAGCCTTCCAAGTCTGAGATGTACAAGCATGGGATTTGGCCTTCCTTGCGAAATCTCAAGGCAGCGAGCCTGGTGATTTAAGGAGTGAGGCTGGGAGAGGACGCTGCTTTGGTCAGAGCTTGGCTCCGGGGCCTCGATCAGCTGTGCTTTGTTACGATCACCGCATCAGCCCGTTCTCAAAAGCAGACTGACCATCGCGGCCTGGACTACAGAGCCCTGTCTGCATCCTGAGTCACGGAAGCACTGGCTGCCACCCACCACCCGCCGCCTGCCCAGCCCGCCCCTCCCAGGCACCGGAGTGGGTCGGAGAGGTGAGGAACCTTGTGGAAACCTACATGGGAAGAAGAGCACGTGGTTTCTTTTCAGAACACGAATCAGAGTCACACTGTATTGCTAAAGAATGGACAGGCTACCGAAGGACAGTGTTTTGCAGGGGCAAAAACACTGTTTCTCCAACCTAAATGCCCCAAAAAAGATGAGAGGATCGGGAAGCTGTGGTACATATACACGATGGAATACTACTCAGCAATCAAAAATGAAAAACTAGACGCATTCATAGGAACATGGATGGAACTGGAAGGGATTATGCTCAGCGAAATAAGTCAGAAGGCAAGAGAAAAATACCAGATGTTTCCTCCCCTAGGAGGAATATAAGGGAACCAAATAAAGATCAAGGAAAAGAATAAGAACAATAATAATAATAATAATAATAACAACAAGAAAGAAACAAAAACCAAAAATGAAAAGAGAAGGACAAACTGGGACACTTGGTGGGGAGGGAAGAGGGGGAGGGTGGAGGGCAGACGGGAGCATGGGGGACTGAGGTGATGGTGCACTGGTGTTACGGTGATGGGGAATACATGGGGATTACAGTTGATGTCAAATATATGTAAATTTAAAAAATATATTAAAAAAACAAAACAAAACACCATTTCTCTCACTTGGGATGAACAAGGTGGTAATATTTTGGAGCTTGCTCCTGGGAGGGGCTCTAGCTTTGAGCTAGGATGTTGCTGGTACAGGGTGGGCTTGAGTCCTCAGGTGCAAGGGTAGCCTGGACCTCACCTCCAGGCTGGTCACACCACTGGGGCCTCAGTAAGACGTAACAGAACAAGGGCAGGGCCCACCTGGTGACCCCCTTCATGATATAATTTATGATTATGTTTTCTGGGGGATCAGTGATATTACATGCATGTTGGGGGTCACAGGGGTTGCAGAGAGATTGTAAGGAGTAGGCTCCCAGGCAGGCGGCACACAGAAGGGGCCTCTGCCACCAGCACGGAAGGTGGAATGGCACGTGTCATACAGGTGTGGCACCTGCCTTTGGAGAGTAAGGCAAGGGCATGGCCAATGAAAACAGTCGGACAAACAGATAAGGTGATTATGAGCTGTCACAATACTTGACACATTAAAAGGGGCATGAAGGGTGGGGAGGGGGAGGAGAAAGAGACAACTGCATTAAGCAAGGTGGAAAGGGAAGCACAACTGTCTAAGGAGGTAGCACACTGACACCCGAAGAGGGGCAAGCTGGGAAGAGGGGAAGAGCACCCCCAGAGGCCCTGAGGTGGGGTGCTGTATCTGAGAACAGGAAGGAAGCTTCAGGACTGATATGGGTTGCGTGGGGGGGCTCCCTCCTCACCAAAGATAAGCCCACCCAGCGCCAGTGAATGGGACCTTAGGAGAGGGTCTGGGTCGCTGTCACTAAGGAACTCTTCGCTGTGGGATGGGACCATCCTGAGTTAAGGGGGCCCTACGTCCACTGACAAGTGTCCACCTTAGAGATGGTCATGTAAGGGTGGGGACAGGTGGGGTGACAAGTCGAGCAGACAGTGCCAGAAACCACAGAAGCCAGCAGAGTGGCTTGGAAAGGTTCCCTTCGGGGTTCTGGGACTAAACTGATTCTTGATTTCACCTTGGTTTTGAAGTGCTGGCTTCCAGAACTGTGAGAGAATTCATTTCTGTTGTTTCCACACATCAGGGTGTGGGAATTTCTTATGGCAGCCCCAGGAAAGTAAGCAGAGGCTGTCTAAGTGTTTACAGGAAAGGAGTGAAAGGCCCCAACGGGGAGCGAGAGAGTTGGATTTATGCTGAAGTGGAGCTCTCTGGCTCTCAAGGACAGCAGATTTGAGGTGGGGCCAAGGAGAAAGCAGAGAGGCAGGTGTTGAGGTTCTGAAAGGACCACAGAGCCTGGTTGCAGGTTCTGGGCCTGGCCCGCTGCTGCCTCGCTGTGTGGCTGTTCCATTCTGCTTTTGGAACCTGGCTCCTCCTGCTATACTACGTCAGCACCCTCTAAAGGAGGAAACCGAGGCCCAGAAAAGGGCATCCTTAGGTCATACTGCCAGCAATCAACAGGCCCGGTCCAAACCTCACGCTGTGATTCCAGACCCAGAGCTCTTCCCAGAGCCTGAGGTGGAACTAATGTAACTTTACCACAGAGCAGCGTAAAAGCTGAAACCGATTTCTGTTTATTTCTCACCATTTAGTTACACGTTTGCTGATCATCTATGCCTCTGTCATGGTTAGCACCAGGTGTCCACTTGGCTGGCCACAGGGTGTCCAGGTTAAAATTCTATCTGGCTGCATCTGCGAGGGTGTTTCTGGAGCTCTGCACTTGAAGCAGCAGATTCAGTAAGAGAGAGAGCCACCCCCCACACAGCAGGCAACCTCCAACCGCTGGAGGCCTGAATAGAAGGGGAGAAAGGAGGAACTCACCCTTCTCTCTGGCCTCACTATCTCTGTCCCCCTCACTGGGGCATCTCTCAGCTTTTGACTTGGACTGGGAGTTACACCATCCTGGCTCTCAGGGCCTTCAGTCCAGGGCTGAATGAGATCACCAGCGTCCCGGTGCCTGTGTGCAAATGGCAGACCACAGGACCTACCCAGCTTCCACATCATGTCAACCAGGCCCTCATCATGAATCTCCACATCTCTATAGGACACATAACAGGTCCTGGAATAATGTCACTTGCTTCAGTATTACATCGTGTGTGACTTTGATGAGAAAAACAATCCCAGGTGACAATGAACGAAGCCACGTTATTCTAGGACGCGCTTTTGTTCAAGATCATTGAGGAGTTTCCACGATCCGAGTGAGCGAGGACCGACTGCATCTATGTGTCTCCTGTTGCTTGTTTCTCTGGAGAATCCTAATACACCACCCACGCTTTTAACGAAGAAGCCGTTCCTCAAATATGAATGCTCACGTACTATGTGTCAGATACTGTGCTGGGGGCTGGAGGGAACATTTTAGTAAGACACACACGATGCCAGTTCCGACGGCACTGACTAAACCCTGAGCGTGAGCTTTGCTTGAAGCCAGAGATTTTCAGCCTTGCCAACCTCTGGACTCCCCGGAGAGTCGAGCAGCAATTCCCATCTCCCACCTGCAGAGCCTGTGACTTCTCTGCTCTGGGATACAGCCCGGACGTCGAGCTGGGCCGGTGCTGTGGACTTAACCCATTTCTTGCTCATTTTCAAAACCAGTGCGATGCAGCTGCCGGCACACAGGCAGATCATTGAAAAAATATTAAAAGTGGGAAATTCTGGGAGAAGACGAGAACCACCTGAGGGGAATGATAATTGAGCACAAAATACAGCCCTGAGTTTTTGTGAGCCAATGTGCAAGGGGCCCTGGGCTCATCGGCATTGGCCAAAGAAAGCCTCTAAGGAGAAACACACAACAGAAATGATTTTCTGTCAGATTTCTGTCCTTTGAAGAGGGCAGGTGAAATATACTTGGACAGTCAGAGCCACAGATGCTCCGTGACTCAACAGCAGGCTGTTCCCAGCCAGGCCACGGCCAACTCAAAGGTCAGCCTCTTTCCTGAAGGTTCGCAGGCTTCCCTGGAATGACCTCAGTGAAGTAAGCCAGGGAAGCGGCCAGGAGGGAGGTCGTCCAGCCGTCTTGGGAAACCTCCCACCACACCCAGACCAGGACCAGGAGCCAGCCCTCCCCACCACCACGGACCACGCTCACAGCAGGGCTCGGCTTGCTCTGAGCTGCGGTCCGACACCCACAAAGCCCTCCAGCCCAGGCCCCTGGTCCAACTTCATTCCCATTAAGCTCAGGTTCTCAGTGAGAGACTGCCCGTGCTTGGCGCGAGGCAGCGAGAGCTGCGGTTTGGAGGCCCAGGCAAGGGACCCTGGGAAAGGGCAGGTCGAGGCGGACTTACGGGGGGTTGTCGCACTTCCTCTGCCGGAAGCGGGCTCCGGTCCCACAGGTCCGGCTGCACATGCTCCAGGCGCCCCACGGGCTCCAGTCTCCGTCCACGTGCTCGGGGATGGGCGTCTTGCTCACACACTCCCCGGCGCGGCACCACTGAAACGCAGCAGGCGGGGCGGGGGTCAGGGCCTCATGGGGGGACGCGAACCTACTCACCCACCCTGAGCCAAGCAGCGCCCTGGCGCCAAAACGCGATGCCCTGCACTTGGCGCCAGAGGTGCGAGCTTGCGCACTCGGGGGCAGCGCCAAGTTACGCGACCTGACACCTGTGTCTCCCTCTGGGTCTGCACTTCGCCTTAAACTTCCACATGGGGCGTGCTCCACGAGGGTGTTGGAAGCTCCAGGGAAGAATCCACATGGCTAACGAAGAGCCCCGAGTGGCTGCCAGCTGCTTAACGGGACCGCAGTGCTGTCCTGGTGCCTGGGGTGGCCTGGGGACAGTCCAGGCTGCCCTTCTGGAGAGGCGCCCACCACCTAGCAGATGTGGGGCCTGAGTTTACCTTGTCTGCCCCACACTCCGTGCCATCCAGGGGAGGGTCCAGCTTGGTCTTGCAGGACGTGTCTCCTTCCACCAGGCACCACAGTCCGGCACACATGAGATGCTGCAGAAAGAGGGCAGGTGAGTGTGGGGAGACAGAGAGGTCAGGGAGGAGGCTGGCGGGCGAGGCCCCATGACCACGTTGGGCTTGGGATTCGGCACATGAGGAAGGATGCGCGTGAATACGGATGCCAAAGAAACACAAAACGCGTAGGTGTTACACCACTTCCACTGGTTCGTTTTACTCAAAAAAATCCAGGCGTGCATTCCCTCCCAGGCAGCTCATCTCCAGGGATCCAGTTCAGCAGTTTGGCTACTGCGGGCCGAGGAGGTGACGGGTGCAGGGTGCGGGCTGGGAGCTACAACCAACAAGCAGCTTCCGGGTACTGTGGAAGGTCTGACTCGGTCACACCGTGCACACAGGGGAAGAACTTGACCCCTGCACCCGTCAGGAGGGGCAGCCTTTCCACAGCCCAGACACAAGAGCCAAAAGGGACATGGAGTGCTCGGGCCCCCAAGGCGGTGAAGTGGCCATTTCAGTTCTTCCTGTGGCCACCTGCTTCCTAGTTTAGCTGAGCTGTGTGTGATTTCTTAGAGCCCTTCCTCTGCAGAACTGCCGACGTGCACAAGCACACAATTAAAAGCTCTACCAACAGCACTGAAGCGCGGATTCCCATCTGCACTCACAGGGCAGAGTGCTGGGGTGAGCCAGTTTCTTGGAGTAGCTGAAGCCGACGTGGCCCGCGTCCTGCCCTCCGCTCAGTGTCTCCTGCAGGACCCAGGGCAGACAGCCTCCCCACTCAGCCTGCTGCTCCCAAGCCCGCCCGCTGGAGGGTGATGCGGCCACAAGGGATGGGAACTGGATACCCCCACTCCCCCTCGTGGGTGGGATGGCGCGGTGCCCACCTGGCCACCAATGCACCTTTCTTGACTCTCCTCCCCGGCTTCTGCTCTCACTTTTCTGCCCCCTCACAGTGCTTCCTGGGATCTCATCCCAGATAAACTACTTGCACCCAAATCCTCGCCTTGTGGTCTGAAAATTGAGAACAGATGTACTTAAGGCTCTTTGAAAGATGCAGTACTTCCAGGATGCCAAACTCAATCACGGTGAAAAGGCCTGGGCTGAGACAGGGCCCTGCAGGGCGTGGCTGGGGACCTGGGGCGGGGGCACTTCCGGCCAGCTGAGGGTCAAGGGGCCCTGCAGCGCAGCTCGAGCCCATCACAGTGGGGCTTGCAGAGGGTGTGCCATGCTCAGTTTAGATGCCTGCTGTTCCAAGTAACCTCAAACAGCTGCAGAGAGCAGACGTGCAACTGCACTGCCTGAAGTCAGACTATGTTTAGAGGCCGAAGGAACCAAGACAAAGACGACAAGGGGGATAAAAGCAGAGCTGGAGAGGCTTTTATGAAGAGCTGAGAAGAGCTCAGCACGCTTTTGCATCTTTCAAGTGTGTCAGAGCTGATCTGTGCCCTTAAGGAAGCTGATGATGAATAATGCACAAGTAGGTTCGGAAAAGCTGCCACGTCCCCAATTAGCGTTCACCCCTCAGCGGCACAGTAACAAGGGGAGCCCTGAGCGCCACACCAGCTGGACCCATAAAGACAGGCTGCACCTCATTAAGTGTTTGAGTCCGTGCACTCTGACCCAAGAACATTTGGAGAGTGTGGTGTGAGTGTGTGGACACGTGTTCATGAGACAAAGCTGACCCAGGAGGTGAATTTATGGGGTAGGAGCACTTGGGGTTAGAAGACATTATTGACCCATCAGGAGAGAGAGGAAGAAGATGTGTCAAGGGTTTATTATGTACTTTATAGACAGTGCTGTCTCATAAAGCTCTTGTAATCATCAAGGAAAAGGAGAAAAAGGCTAGGCAGAGGTTTTTTAGATAGAACACGAAAAGTACTACCATAAAGTTAAACGTTAATGAATTATACTATATTAAAATGAAGAACTTCTGCTTATCAAAAGACAACTAAGAAAACAAGATATTTTCAACACATGTGAAGTGATTTGTAATGCACAGAACCAACAAAAGATTTGTACCCAAAATATATTTTTAAAAAACCAAAAATTGGGCCTCCCTGGTGGCGCAGTGGGATAAGCAACGCACTATGAAGCAAACCGCAGCCACTGCAGCACGAGTTCGATCCCTGCTGCCGGCCAGGGGAGGGACCCACATGGTGCAGCAGACCTCTCCTGCTGTGCCCGCTGCTCCCCTCAGCAGTGTACCTCCGTTGATCTGCTTGTTCTGCTCCCTGCTCTGTCTGTGGTGAATCTTCTCACCCTCCCACACCTCTGGCCAGTACCCCATGCTTGTATGCATAAGTAAATAAACCTTTAAAAAACAAAACAAAAAAACCAAAAATTCCTACAGGTTAAATAAGAAAAAGACTCAGTAGAAACATGGGGGGCGGAAGACTTGCCCACTTCAGACAAGGTCATCTAATCATACAGATTTGCCAAGAAGCACCGGAACACATTAAGCATAGTGCTCAGTTTCATTCAGCCAAGGCAAAGGGAAAGCACCACCAGGTCCCGCCACATCCCCACTAGAAGAGCTAGAACAGAAGAGATGGGGAATACTTAGTGTTGACAAGGATGTGGCATGGTAAGAATGCTCATAAACTAACGATGAGGATCTAACTTGTTTTAACAACTTTGGAAAACTGACAAAATTTACTAAACTTAAAACACATACATTCTAACACACAAAAGTTCCAATCCTAGGTGTGCTGCAACCAGAATGTGTGCATATATCTGCCAAAAACATTGTCGGGCGTGTCCATAGCAATAGTATTTGCATCAGTCCCAAAGCTAAAAACAATGCACATGTCCATCAACAGAGAACGCGTAAGTTATGTTCTGTTGGAACAATGGAACGCTATGTAATTCCATTTATATGAAGTTCAAAAACAAGTATGAGAAAATGACAGTGTTAGGAGCAGGATAGTGGTTACCTTTTATTCAGTTTAGAAACAAAAACAAGGTGAATGAATATAAAAGGCAACTCAGAACCTCAGACTTTGACCTCAGCTTGGTCACCAGCGTTACTTGTGTACCCAAGACCTTGCAATTTGCTTCACTACTAGACAGAGTGATTATGTTAACATGTGTCACCGTGAGGCCTTCCAGAAGGATAGCTGGCATTTGTGCCATGCTTTACGAGAGACAACGCACTCTGATCTGTCACCAGGAGGCTCACAGAGCTATGGGGAGCGGGTAGAATGGGGCTTTGTTTTCTACTTTTGTAATGAGGAGGTAGATATTTGTGGAGGTCAGAGGCCTGAACTGGGCCAGAAGCATTGGCCTGGAAGTTTACAGACCAAAGTTCATATCTTTATTCTTGACCCATGTGGTGGTGGCATGGGTGGGTCTGTTTTATAAAAATGAATCAAGCTTTAAATATGATTTGTGCACTTTTATACACTAACTATAAATAGCAAGCAAAACTAATGAAAGAAAGAAAAAGGAAGGGAGCAAGAAATGTGTACTTAGACTGGTGATGGAAAAGTCTCTGGATTCAACTTGAAGCAGGGAAACCACAACTTTATAAGAATATTAAAGGATAGCCTATATGTGTTGGAAGTCATATCTCAGAGCAAGAGAGAGACTCTGCATGATATGAAGTGTCTGCAGGTTTGGATGGAGACACACACACACGCACGCACGCACACAGAAACACACACACACACACCTCTCAAGAATTTCTGCAAATTCTTGGGAGCGAAACAGTGCTGGAAACAGTGCTGGCTTTCTCTCACTGACATGAAAAACTCTGGTCCAGGAATACTCAGAGGTGAAGAATAACAGAAAAGAATGAGCCCAGGATCCATGCTGAGGCAAAACAGATTAGAAAGGAGAAGGAACAGGAGGGAGGAAGCAGGTGAAGAATATTCACCAGATGACATGGTGATGGAAAGGCTAAAAATACCATTCAAGCAAAGCACCATGTTATAAGATTACACTAGAAATTCCAAAGAGAAGGGTGCTTGAGGCACCTTCAGCAAGTGGCAGAACAGACACTCTGTGGGAGGCAGGGCTGTTCTTCCATTGTTAAATCAGGGTAAGTATTGTGTTAAAACGTGATTCTTACTGTTGAGTTGACCAGAGGTCAAGAAAATGTTCAAGGTAACAAATATAAAATGCACACATGGCAATGTTTACACTTTAGTATAAACACTCTAATCAGTGATGCACACATACAAGGCTGTTCTCAGAAGAACAGTAATGACCTTGGCATTGATCTTGGAGAATAAGTTAAACTAGCAGAAAGGTCATAAGCTCTGCCTGGGACACCAAGATTGAACCAGGGACTCTGGAAGGGTACTTCCTGGTTCTAGATTGATGGCACCTCCTGGTTTTGGGGAGACAAATGCACATTCTCTCTGAAGGAAAGCAATTAACATACAGGCTCTCCCATATAATCACTCAACAAAATGTAAAATCATAACCAAACATGGAAATATAAGTAACAGATGGTGGAAACAACAAAAGATTTAAACTCAAAAGTGTCTGGACAATAAAATCATCAGATGCAGATTATACAATACCTAATCTATAAAATGTTTAAAGAAATAGAAGACAGGATCACATAAACAAGCTAGCAGCAAGATGCTACTGTATAGGATCAGGGAATTTTGAAAAGAAACCAGAAAGAACTCTAAGAAATTAAGTATATAATTGTTGAAGAAAATCAATGGATTGCTACTTTATGGAAGGAGAGAATTAGCGAATGGAAAATAGGGCTTAAGAAATTACACAGTAATTCATAAATAATAAAAACTGTATACTAAAACAAAGAATACTTCACACTGGATCACAATCCAAAGCTTCATAATAAGGTATGTAGTAAGAAATACTTCAAATAATGTGGATTCAGGAATCAAAAATAAAGACAAAGGAGAATCAAAATCCAAGTGTTAGAATTCAAAGTATAAAATTTGACAAGGAGGGACTCTGTACACCGTGAAGACAGGTTCACAATGGCAGTTTACAGTCAGGGCTGTCTCTGCCTGAGATACCAGGCATTAAGCCTCACGAAGCAAATCCTACTTGAGGTGTAAGGGAAACAACAAAAGGGAAGTTGTATAAGAGCTTAGTTCATATTTCTCAGCCCACGACAAATAAGTGGGTAAATCCAATAATGTATAAAAACACAAGGATACAGAAGGTCTAGATAATGTAATAAGATGGATACAATTGATTGAACTCTATACCTTGATATAAAGACATCTTTTAGGGTCATATAATATGATAGTCATAAAAATCACCTCAATAAAATCTGGATAGATCCACAGTGAGATGGAAAAAAACAACAACTAAGGAATTAATTTTTTTAAATAGAGCAAATAAATAACTGCACCCTCTGAAAAATTTAAAATTCTTTTAAGCAACTCCTAGGTCAAAGGGAAAATCACAATAAAGTTGCAAATTATGAGGGAAATAAAGATGAAGATGAAATAATGAAGAGGAATGTCACAGCATGTGGTGAACGGAGGATGACCCAGAGATGCCAAAAATTCACATTAATAGACAAAGAAGAAAATAAGTCATGTCATTTTAAGAAGTTTGAAAAACCATATAAGTTTATAAGAAGACAGACTAAATTAATAAACTTTTATAAAAGATAAATTTGTTAGTTAATAATCAAAACCACAAAAAAAGACAGTTGGCTCTTTGGGGGGAAATAAACTGGATAAACTATTTGCTAGTCTATTCAAGAAAAAGAGGTGTGAATAAGTGAAAGAATAAAATGTAGAGAAAATTTACGAAGTGATCGTTTCACAAAGTAAGCTAAGGGGCTACTTAGCTTAAACCAACATATATAATCTTGAAATGAATTAGTTTTCGAAAACAGTGTAAATGAATAAGCCCATCGTTCAGGAAAGACTACAAATGCATGCAAATTAACAAAGACCCATATGACCTTGTCCTGAGTTACTCTTGGGCCTTCATGGGCTCTTAGTGGCATTTTTTCACAGGGGGATTCTATTTAACTTTTAAGGAACAGATAACACAAATGCATTTAGACTACTGAAGTACATGAAAAGAAATGGGAGGTTTCTTCTATTTTTTTATATTAGCTAACATAACACTGATAATACAAACCAAACAAGATAAGCATAGGCAAAGAAAAAAAAGTCATACCAGATTCGCTTCTGAACACTGTTGCAAAAATCCTAAATGAAATTTAATAGAACATTGAAATAATACACCATGGACAAGTAAACCACAGGTTTACTCTAGGAATTCAAACATCATTTAAAATTAGAAAATCTGCTAATATATTTCAACATGTTAATAACTCAAAAGACAGAACTCATCCAGTCCCCTCCATATGCTGAAAACACATTAATAAAACTCAACCACAAACTCTTACTAAAACCCTTCACAAACAAAATAGAAGTAAGTGGATACTTCCTTAACTTGATAAAATATCTGTCTCACGAGGAAACAAGCTTTCTCAACAAAGTCAGGAAGGAGAAAACAATGTCTGTTATTATCTCGACATATTGTTTTAGGGAAGAGAGAGAATTAAGGGATAATAGGGAATGTATATAAGTAGAAAACCCAAATGACTCCACTAAAAAATTACTAGTATCGCCAAAAGAATTCAGTAAGATGACTGGGTATAAATTAAAATTTAAGAATCTAAACTCTTTATTAAATGCAAACTACAACCAAGCTCAAAGATGTAAGGGAATCAAAGACCCCATTAAAACAGGAACAAAAATATTCTATAGGGATAGACATACTAAGAAATTTTTAAGATAGATCAAGAGAAAACCTTAAAATTTCCCAGAAAGTAGGAAGAAAAGACATCTTGAATAGATTTAAGAAACGGAGAAAGAGTCAAAAGTATGAAAGCAGATATTTTCCCAAGTTAATCTAATCTATAATTAAATTTAAAATAGCAACATGATTTAGAACTAAACAAGTATGTTCTGATGACCATAAAGGGAAAAAAAACATGAAATAATTGCCAGTAGAAATGTGAAAAGCATATGTTCAGTACATTAAAATATTTTATAAAGCTACAGTCATACAACTATTCAGAGGAACATATTGTAGAACGATGTGCTAACATCTATACCAAAAAAAAAAAAAAAGGGAATCCATGAATGATTTTATTTTAGATTTATCTTGTTCATATATTGCCTATTCCAGTAACAAAATAATTTTGAAATGTCACACTGATAAACAAGTTTCTGTGGCTAGGGCAGTTTTGCCTGTAATTATTTAATGCCCACAATGCGTGTTTGCTAACTATTAGGTGTATTTAAAGATTGGCAACGTGCCTTTTCCAGAGTGAATTCTGTCTCTTCACCCTCAAAGTTACAAGCGCACTAAGAACTTTTTCTTTCTTATCTGGACAACTGCCGCCTTTCTCACAGATTGTAATCTCTTCCCGGTTCAACACTTCTGCAAAATCTTTCAGAAATATAGATTGACTTAACCCATCCATCACTGCCTTCAGGGCCTATTTAAAACCCCAGGACACATTCCCTCCCTTTATTGGCTCTCATCCCTCTTCCCTTCCCTGGAGCCTCCCTGCACCCCTAGGCAGGGGTGTATCAGAGCCATCCGTGACCACTTGCACTAACCTTGGCAGACAGAAACTATCAAGTTTCACATTTTGCTGATGAGGAAATGGAATGAAGAGCCCGAGGCCAATCCTGGCCCCAGGACACAGTCTTAACCACTGGTTATCCTGCTTCTACGTCATGGCAAGTCTCCTGTTGCCACGCCCTCGCCTGCTCCTCGCTTCATGTCTGCCGGGCCCAAGGGCGCACCATTCTACTTGTAGTAGAATGGGGTGCTCCAGCCTGTGCCTGCCATGTGCTAATGGAAGCCTGGCCAGCAACACTGTCTTTGGCTCAAGGCAATGCTGTGCATTGAAACTGTGTGAAAACAGGCAAAGGAGCAGTTGCTCAAGTCAACCAGGGGTTGGGGAGCCAGAGTCCCAGCTCCTGCCACAGCGTGGCCACGGCTAGCAGCAGAAGCCACAGTCCTGTGCAAAGACGAGGCGAGTGAGAGCCCTCTGGTCTAGCATCTGCTCCTTCAGGGGGAAGGTCAAGGACATTTTGCCAGAGTCCCTCAAGCTGCCCCATGATAAATAAGCTGGCACCTCCCTTCCTTCTCCGGAGTGTGTGGAAACCCAAGAAGGTTTGAGTTCCTCAGAGCAGACATCGCTGTTCATACATTCGGACTTTACTGTTTTTCTCTGGCTGGTGGGGTCCTTCTAAGTCCTTTTGGGTATTTTGGTCCTTGTCCTCACCATGCACACATTGAAGTGTTTGGCGAGCAGTTCTGACTCGAGACAATCTGGGGGGAATGGTTAGGTAAAAACCCTCAGAAATGTGTGGCTGGTACCACACACTGGAGGGAGATAATATAAAATGCTAAGAACCAGATGAAAAATTTACTAATCCAAATTTTCCACAAATACTACTGCAGCTTGAAGCCTTTCTCCCAAGCCAGCAGGCCAGTTCCACTTCTGGAAGGCTCCCTGAGGCCTGGGTGTGGTTACTCCTTCCATGTTCCTACAGGTGGCAGAGAGTGTCACCTGGCTGGGGTGGGGGTGAGTGCTACTGGGAAAGGCAGGGCCAGAGCATGCAGGCATTCAGCTGCCAAGGAGTGAGGCTCAGGGAGCAAAAAGAGAAGGACAACGCGCAGCTTGCAAAGTCTGGAGAGTTCTGAGGCAGTCTGCTGTAAACTTATGAACATTTCTGGAAAGTTGTGACTTTTCTGCTGCCAAAGTACAACAGTTTTGACAGGGGCCGTGATGCCGGGAAGAAGCTGAGACTGAGGCAGGAAGATGGTGTTCCACCTGGAGCCCAACTCCACGCCCTCCTGAGAAGCTTGGTCTGTGTGCGGGCAGGCGTGAGGCCTGCTCTGGCCGGGCATGCTGGCATGAAAGGAGCAGGCTTCATGCATTCAGCAGTTCCCCAAGAGGACTGGACAGGAGAATCCCTGGGGACTGTTATAAGAAGACAAATTCCTAGAACCTGGATCCTAGAGATGCTCACACCGTAAACCTGGAGTGGGGCACGCCATCTCCTGACAGCCTCTGGAGGGGATTCCACGACCACCAGGGTTAGCCTGGACACTGGAGAAAAGAGGACAGTTGTTCCAAGGTGGAAACGTCACACCTTGAGCTTCCTGGATACTACGGTGACCTCATCCACCATGTTGCCCATGCGAATATCCATGGGACTTGGAGAATGACAGAAAGTGGCTCTCCAGCTTGGGGACTGGGGGGAGGGCAGGGGAGAAGGACAGGGAGGGGAGGGCGGAGGAAGAAGGGGAAGAAGGGGGGGGGGTNAATGACAGAAAGTGGCTCTCCAGCTTGGGGACTGGGGGGAGGGCAGGGGAGAAGGACAGGGAGGGGAGGGCGGAGGAAGAAGGGGAAGAAGGGGGGTGGGTAGAGGAGAGGAAGGGAGTACAGAGAGGAGAAGGGAGAGAGAGAGACACTGAGGGTGGATGCTGGAGAGTGTTGGTACCAGGAGCAAGGGCAAGGGCAGGACAGGACAGGAAAAGATGCAGAAAAGCAGCATCAGCCAATGAGACCATCAAGCAGACATTGTCTCCTCCTCTCCACAGGCTCCAGGAGACAAGGCAGTGGGGAGAAGTGACACTAGTTTGCACTCTTTTGTGCCCTCCACATGCCACGAGCTCTAATTCATTGACCCTCATAACAACCTCATCACCTCTAAGGAGAATTATTCTTTCCATTTTGTAGATTAGAAGGCAGAGGTGTAGAGTCTAACTGAGGTTATGACTGTCTGAGTAACAGATGATCTGTTAAGTTGCTCTGGAGGTAGAGGCAGGACGTGACCACGGGCAGCAGACTTAGCGCTACCATGGACATCAAATGGAGAAGAGCAAAGGAGTGAACTTTGGGCAGAAAAGAATGCACAGAACTCTTCCCGCGATGTCTACAACCATCCTAGACACTGTCTTCCTGCAACAAATGGCTTCCAATTTTGTGCTGAATGCTTTAAAAAAAATAGCACAACCTCCCTGAGAGCCTGGCAATGCCACGACATGCAGACACACCCACACTCGTGTAACTAGAAGGCTGGTGGGCATCACTTTCCAGCACTCCCTCTCCTTCCACGCGGACAGCCAAGCATGAGCTTCGGAACAAAGATGGCAGAATGATGCCAAGAAGCAAGTGGGGTAAAGGCAAGTGGGGTCTGGACATAGCATCATCTTTTAGCCCATGACCTCCAGGGCCCTTTCACGTTGGGCAGGATGGCAATTTGGGGAGGCTCTGATCACTGACTCGCCTTCCTCCAGCTCCTGTTGCCAGTAGCAACACCACACTCTTCCTTTCGGCTGACAATACCTACACTCGACCTTCTCACCGTCTGTTTCTCCTGGCAGAATATCAGCTCTAAGTCCTGCTAAATAGTAACGGTGCTGGTGGAGACAGCAGGAACTCGTAATCATAAAAAAGAGACTGGACTAATTGCGTAAAGTTCATTTCCCCTTTCGAATAAATATTTACCACCCAATGTTTAGAACTTTTATGTTTGGACTTTCTTGAAATGCTTTATTGAATTAAAAACATCACATTACATTGGCTAAAAGAGGAGACAGCTATATTTGCCAATAACTTCTGCAACCAATGCCAGCTATCGGAGGCCAATTTTTTTGGGGGTAGTTCATATTTCCACAGATGGCTTTGAGACTTACAATACCAGCATTCTGCAGACAGACATGAAAGATGCAGTGGTGGTGGTGTGGGGGTCTCCAGAGTCCCGGGAATGAAAACGTGCTACATTTTGATTCTTCTTGGTTCTCAGGGATGCGAATGTTTAAGCGGGAAAGACCTGGTTAATATCAGAAGTTGGGCTGCTCCCTAAGTAACCGTAGCTATGTTTCTCCAAGGTTATCTACCCTCCACCTGTGAGTAAGGAAATGGTCTTTATTTGTGATCGGGCTTTAAAGGACTCTCAGTTGTGAGTGCTAAGAAAAAACACAGATGGAAGTTAAGCACAGCAAGCGCTGTATCTGAAATTCCAGCCGAATAAGAGTAATAGCTCAGGACAAGTGGAGCTTTGCTCCGGAGACCCATGCTGGCTGCCACTCCCTAACACCCATGAAAGATGAACCCCTCACATGACTAATACTTGTCTGGGCAAGGTTGTAAAATCTATATGATTACCAAGGAAACAAAAAAAAATTCAAATATCATTCAAACTACAGAAATAAATAGAAGAGCATTGTGTGTTTGGTTCTTTATCAACACATTGTACAAGGTCTGGACCTGGAACTAAAAACCACTGTCATTTTGAAGAACTGATGAGTATAAGCCATATTTTCAGGCATGAGCTACAAACTGACACCTCAGTAGGAAGATGCTGTGATTTCTTATCATGTGACAGTTACAGGTCCTGTTAACACAGTGGGGCTGACTGTCCACATTCACAATCGAAGATGATAACTTCACTTACAGACAGGAGAAAAATAAAGTTGACATCTCTTTCCTATCCTGTTGACAAATCTGAACTCTATCTACAGGCCTTAGTTAAGAAGCCCAACTTTGTACATAACCAAGATGCAATTCCTGAGACTAGGGGTCTCTACCTTTTACCAGGAGGAAGCTTTGGTTCCTCAAAAGAGGTAGCAGGAAAAAAGAAAACGCTACCTGCCAGTTGTTACAGTGGTTAGTATTTTTCTCAAAGCACAATCTACCCAGTTCCTTTTCCTCTTATTTTTATGGTCTGGATTTCAGGAAAAGAAAATGTCCAACTCCTGATCACTGGTGTGGTTCTCAGTTTTATTCCCTCAGTGGTGTCCAACCTCTGTTATATTTCATTTTTATTTTCTTTTCTGTAATAGGTTTCAAGTTCTAGAAATTTTAAGACAAAAGATTCACACACACCCCACTTGCCTCATTAATGTTTAGGTGTGTTTCCAAGCTACTCCCGAAGGCTCTGCACAGGAAGCCAGCCCAAGGCTTTGCCAGTGAAATTCTCATCGTCAACTGTCCTTGGGGGAGCCCAGGGCTTGGGAACATGGCAGCTTTTCCAACTGCCATGCATGAATGTGGTTTCTCAGTGAAGCGATTCCTCCAGAGTTTTGGCATTGCTATTCTTCAACAATGTTCATTTCCCCAAACTCCTGGCTGAGTGCTTTTCTTTCTTTTTCACAGTGTCTATTGAGTAGGGACTATTTTTTTCTCACTAAAAGGGATGAAATGAGATTTGGAGGATTTTGGTGTGCATCCTGCATCACCGTCCCCTCTGAAATAACTGGAGACAAGTCAGAATGTCCTGACATTACTGGTGTGATGATTGGCATGAAGAACTGGAGTGCTGGTGTGAAGACCAGTACCTTAATTGCTGCCATCCATTTGGAGATGGGACTAGTCATGGGGACTGCATCTAAGTGGACTATGTCATGAACCCATAGTAAAGTTTAAGTGGCACTAGTTTCTTAGTGTAACGGAGTAGAAATAACTAATGTGTTTCTGATCCATCCTGACATGATCTATTTCTAATGTGCCTAAGAGATCACAGGAGTAAACAATGTACAATCACATTTTATTCCTCTTGCTGGTTTATTTACTAGCTGTAACTGTTTTGTTCTTTATTGGTTTATTTCCAGTTAATATTTTACACTGTTAATTTTATGTGAAAGTATTCAACTTCAAATATGGTATCAAAAGCCCAAGATCCAAGTCCTCCCTCTCTGGCTTCTGTGTGATCTTCATACATTTGCCTCTTATATGTGTCATAAAGCTACAAGTATTTTACTTTCCTATGGCAAATATGTAGAGGTTGATTTCCTATTGCTGCTGTAACAAATTACTACAAACGTAGTGGCTTGAGGCAACACAGATGTACTTTCCTACAATTCTGTAGCTTAGAAGTCCAAAATTAATCTCACCAGACTGAAGTCAAGGTTTTCACAAGACTGACTCCTGGAAGTTCTGAGGGGGAGAATCTGTTTTCCTGTCTTTTCCATCTTCTACCAGCTGCCTACATTACTTGGCTTGTGCTCCCTTCCTTGTATCTACTCCAATTTCTTGCTTCTATTGTCACAGTTCCTGCTACCCACCCTGATCACCTAACTTCTTGTTAGTAAAGATCCTGGTGATTATACTGGGACTACCTAGATAATTCAGAAGTCTCCCCATCTCAAGATTCTTAATTTAATCACCCTACAAAGTTCCTTTTACCATATGAAATGACATTCACAGGCTCTGTAGAAATAAGGCATGGATATCTACACAAATATATTCCTCTTTTCCCTCTTTTTTTAGTGAAGCAGTTTCTTAAATGGTCAGTTATGTTTAAAGACATTTGAATATTATTGTGTCTTTTCCTGTGTAGCTCCTGCTCTTAAGGGTCCTCATTCCTTTGTGTTAGATATATCTTTCTTCCAATATCATTTTCTTTCTCCCTGTAATATTCCTTTCCAGTTGAGGTCTTCTGGCAATGAAAACTTTCAGCTTTTATATGAGGGAAAAACTTCATTACCCCTTCATTTTTGGAAGTTATTATTGCTGGGTATAGAATTCTAAGTTGACAGGCTTTCTTTTTTCACTCCTTTAGCACAAGGGACTGAGGTGATGGTGCACGGGTGTAATGGTGGTGGGAACTCCCTGGGGAATATAAATGATGTCAAATATAATTAAATAAATAAATTTATTTTTTAAAAAAAGAAGCTCCTTTACTATGTTGATGTTAACAATGTTCCTATTGGGAAACACACCGTTATTTTTACCTTAGTTTATTTGGACATAAGTTGTTTTTGTCCTCTGGCCTTTTGGAGAGTTTCTCTTTATCACTACTTTTAAGAGATTTGTTATAGTAAGTGTTGGTCTAGAGTTCTTACTTCTGACACTGTGTTCTTTTGCTTTCAGTATTTTTTCTTGATGTGTTTTATTTTGGATAATTTGAATTTCTTTGTCTTCAAGTTCACCAATATTTTCTGCCTCCATCTTGTGTCTGTCATCATCTCAGACAATGTAGTTTTCATTTCTAGAAGTTATATTAGTTTTTTATATATCTTCTAATCTGTACTTTATATATTCTATATTTCTGCCACCTCATTAAACCTGGGATAATTACTGCTTCAAGAGTATATCTGTTAATTCCATTATCTGTGTCTTATTTAGGTCATTTTTTTTAAAGATTTATTTTATTTATGCATATAAGAGCTGGGGTACAGGCTAGAGTCCAGGGAGGTGAGAGGATCCACCAGAGACAGAGTGGGGAGCAGAACAGGCAGACTGACTGAAACACACTGCTTAGGAGAGCAGCGGGTGAGGCAGGAGAGGTCTGCTATGCCATGTGGGTCCCCTCCCTGGCTGGCAGCAGGGATCGAACTCGTGCTGTAGTGGCTGCGATTTGCTTCATAGTGTGTTGCTTAACCCACTGCACCACCAGGGAGGCCCCTTATTTAGGTCAATTTTGATCTCGTTTTTGGTCATATTTTCTTTCTTTTTCCTTTTAAAGTCAAGTGTATTTTTATTTGTTGCCAGATATTAAGAATTTTACTTTCCTGAATGTGGGTAGTTATAAAGTTCTCTAAATATTTGAGCTTTATTCTCAGACTCAGTTAAGTTACTTGGAAACAGCTGTGAACTTTCAGATTCGGTTTGACACTTTATTAGGTAGGACCCAGATCAGCATTTAGTAGGAGGTTAGTTGTGCCAGCATACTGATGCAAGTCTGCCTGTGTACTCTACCTGATGTCTATGTAAGCTCCAGAGACTGTTCCTCTTACTTCCTGGAGGTTCTCATTCTGGCCCTGCATAGTTTTCTTATGCATATGCACTGCTCAGTATTCAGCTAAATATACATGGCCCTGTGCAGACTTCTGAGTTTCTCTCTTCATGAAGATCTTTCTTCTGAGATTGCTATTCTGTGAACTCTCTCTGCCTCAAACTCCCTGCACCCCCAGCTCTGTTTCATCAACTCAGGATGACTGCTGTTTCTGGACAGTGCTCCTTCCCTCTGTCCCAGCCCACAAACTCTCCAGGTGGGACGCCCAGGCAATTGGACCACTCACCTCATTTGTCTCACATTCTCAAGGATAAAAACCCTTCACTGGTTAATGTACAATATCTTGAAAATCATTTTACGATATATTTTATCTGTTTTTTAGTTGCTTCAGGTGGGAAGGTAAAGATTGTTCCTGTTACTCTATTTGGCTAGAGGTGAAAGGTGGGATAAGAAACATAAAGGCAACTTTAGAATCATGAGCATTTCCTTATATGATGTCCATTTCAATCCTCAAAGGCACGACAGGGCAATAGTGCTTATAAAGATCAGTTGTGGCACTGGATTAGAAGACATGTCCAATTGGCTCTGGATTCTGCAGATTCTGTCCTGATTTCTCAAACCAATGAATGCAACATCTCATGTGCTGAAGTCTAGATTGATCTGTTCTGCAGGCCAGTGTCCTAGGGCCTCATTCTGGAGCCACAGTCCCTGGTGTATATGTCTGTCTGTTGTACACTTGGCCCCACACTGAGTTCTTGCTCTGGGGCCCCCTCCAGCCCTCTGGGATGGATGCTGTCCTGAGCTCCAGTATCTGACAAACAGCCCTCAGGCTGACTCCTGCTAGGGACTCCTGGCCCACAGATCCCTATCAATTTTCCTGCCTCTGTCTTCCTCTTGTCCCAGGATGGCATAGGATTTTCTCTCCTATCTAAGCCAACTGCCAGGTGCCAGCAGGACTGCAGGCTGCCTGAGGTCAGGGGCTACATAGAGGGTCACAGCATGTCTGTCATGGAACCCCCACCCATAGAACTGGGTGTGCGTTAGTACATGTATGCACAGTGTGAATACCTGGGTCCTCTAGCAGAACCTGGGTCTTCCAAGAGGGGTTGGGGGTGCTTCCTGAGCCAGCCCTCCCAAGGCTACTTACCTCCATGTTTCTGCAGAAGGTGGCATTGGTGCCGAACAGGATCTGGCACTGCTCGTTGGCACTGTAGTGCATGCCTGGAAGCTTATGAGGGAGGCGGACAGCATGCTGGCTCCTGGGGTCTGTCACCAGCAAACAGGTGCTGATTTTTGACCTAAAACAAGCCAAGAGGTAAATCAACTTCCTCGAGACGCATGTGTTTTTTGTTCTGTCAGTCACAGAGAAGGATGCACCTCCAAATGCCCTATGAGAAGATGCCCCAGGCACCAGACTGGGGACTGTGCTTTTTCTCTTTCTGCCCTTCCACATAGCTGAATGCAGATCTTCTACTCTGAAGGCAATGAGAGCTTGACACCCACAGACTCAGGTACTTTTCTTGGGGTGTCTGCAAGCTTTCTTGGAATAAAAATTCTTTGAAACAGACTCCTATAGTTCTTTGACTATAGCTTAGAGCAAGTTACTATGAATAAAGAAAGAAAACAGGAGTTAGGATTGTTTTTTACTTCAAATAAAACAAAGAGTGATTGTTGCCAACTCTGAGTTTTTTTTTGGCGGCCCTGTCAGGAGTGGCCAGGCGCTGGGGTTCTGGGGTGTCCCACCTGACAACGCTATCCCAGAAGCTGGCTGGTGGCACACTCTGAGAGAGCTTTCAGGAGCTCGGCCAGATCCGAACAGCCGGAGATGTTGTGATCATCTCTGAAAACCTGCACTGGGGCCAGTGGGGCTGCATCAGGAGGCTGAGTACATGAGTGCTTTTATTATCAACTCCTAAATCAGGGCATATGGCAGTACAAACAAAATCCAATCTCTTGCCAAGATTCCTGAAGGAAAGAGTTGCATGCAGGCAGGCACACAGGCTGACACTGGTACACCTCTCCAGTCACACCACACACACATACACACACACACACACTCACACACACCCCAATTCAGTGGCCACTGAGGGCCAGCACTGTATGTGGGCAAATGAAAACACCCCGCCTGTTTTACTGACCTTCTGGGTAAAATGACATACATTTCATTTTGAACAACACCAATTTGAATTGCATGGGTTTTTATATTTTCTATTTATTTATATTTAAATATATTTTAAATACATTAAAATTAAAATATTTAAGTTTATATTTAATATAAAATAATTTAAAATATTTAATAAATTAAAATATTTAAGTTTATATTTATATTTTCTATTTATACACAGAATTTTTTTCAGTAAATACAGTTGTTCCTCTATATCCCTGGGTTCCACGGGATTCATGAACTCAACCAATGGCATTCTGGATTGGTTGAATCTGTGGGTGCACAATCCAGAGATATGGAGGGTCAACTACAAGTTACACTTAAGTTTCCCACTACGTGAGGGGCGGGTGGGGCAGGGATGGGGGTCAGTGCCTTCAATCCCTGGTTGCTCAAGGTCAAGTGTACCTTCCTTTGCACTGACTGCATAGAATGATTCCAGGACTTACTTGAGGAAGTTTTCAAGGTCGTCTCGACTGCAGGAGGACCAGGAGAGGTCACTGGGGTTCCGGCCTTTCACCCACTCTCCTGACATGATGTGGGACCTGCCGGCGCAGGAGGAGTGATCGTCATCGTGGTTCATCCCCAAACTGCGGGAGGGAAGAGAGAAGGAAATTCACGCCACAAGAATCCCAGCTCCAGAGCCAGGCTCAAACACACTGTGCTGAACTCAGCCAAGTCTTCAATATAAAAGGTGGCAGTGTAACGCCGAGCGCTCTGCCACCCACACAGAGCAGCTCCCGACAGTCAGGAGCTTTTAGCGAAACAGAGGCCGACTAGGTGAATGGAAACTGACTGATAGACACCAATCACTTTCACTGAAAAAGGTGAACAGTGAACAACTTACATCAACTGTGATACTATCGTTCTACTTTGACTTGCTTTTCCACACCCAATGTCCCGGTGTTAATGACCTGAGCGTTTGCTGCTTTAGAGAGAAGCCACCACGCTAAGGGAGTTGGAGCATCTGAGACTTGTGACATTACAAGGTACAAGTCCAACTCATCCAAAGCCATGACTTTCTTTCATGTCACTATACCTGGTCCAGCCAGACCATGCTGTCACCTTCCCACTTAGCTGGACCTGAAAGACACAAGGATGCCTGTCCACACCTGGGGGGCTGACCACACAGGACAAGCTGACACACACCTGAGATGCACAACACTCAGGTAAGAGGGCCCGTTTGTGGGCCTGTATTTCCAGCGCAGCGGCTCAACATGCCATGCGGCCATGGTGATGACCATCTTTGCAAACGGCCCTGTGGAAACACACGCTTTCTTTCATTAGAAAGTATTAGAGGAAACACACGCTATAATGGGGCATCAGATGTCATCCCTGACCTCAAGTCACTCAGAGGTGATGAATATGAATGGAGGTTGTTATAAAAAAGAGCTCTCAATGCTTCTCTGGAGCTACGTTTGTCTAGATCCCCTCCTATGTCTCTAGCCATCTTTCATCAACTCCCCTGACTGCAGCTCAATCCTAGTGTCTCCCAGAAGGAGGCACACCCTGCCCTTGCTCCGCCATCCCCAGGCCATCTTACCCCAGACTCTCTACTCTCTTCACCACCTCTGTGGTGAGGGGTCAGCCCAGCTGATCTGTCCAGCTCTCCTGCTGGTGAGGTTTTGGTCACCACACGTTCTGCTTCATCAGCAGAGGGGATAATTATTAAGGGTCAACTGATTTCCTCCTAAAGCTCTTTATCTCAATAATATTTCCTATTTCAATGAACACATGTAGCTATGTGTTGTGTGAAGCAAAGATATATGAGAACAAAGTCAAGTTGTTTCCCCAAAAACTGAGTTAGTAGCTAAATAGACTATTGCCAAATTGGGTGTGGCAACTGTAGACGATGGAAAAAATCATAAAGATCTGCCTCCACCCACTCAACTGCTTCACCAAAAGGGCTTTTATCTTCTGCCCAATGTTAACATAGAGAGAGAGAGACTGGAATTGGCACTCACTACACTGTAGTTGTGACTTGTGTGAGAAAGGTGATGTGGAAGCCCAACCAGCAAATAAAAGGCCATCAAATCCCTCATATAAAAGGCCGTCACCTCACCACAAAGTGGTGGGAAAACATTTTCATGGCTTGAGTTAAGACAAAATATTTGAGGTGCCTTAGTATAATTTCTTCAGGTCTCTCCCTCAAACCAATTTTTCTGTTAACTGGCCAACTACGATCTGGTCAGAGCGGCGTGTTGGCTGCACGACCTGGTCCAGCCTCCCTGCCAGATCTCCAGTGGAAATCCCTCTCCCCTGGGTCTTCCAACCCACTTGACCCCCATAGGGCAGCTCCCTAGTTAGCTTCTCTACTGGTGGTAGCACGGAGCAAGCTCTCTGTAAATGTTTATCGAATGCACTTTCTACTTACAACTGAAGGAAGCACCAGATTGGGAGTATCTTATTCACGATGGGTGTGCAGGGGTAAGGCTGTGTTTGCTTGCTCAGCAAAACAATGAAAATCCACTGCAGGTTGGGTTCAGTCTTATCTTCCTACCTAACAGTCATGTGTCCATCCGAGAGAATTAAACATGGAATCAAGAAATCATCAGATACATCCAACCAATGGGAATAAACCCATTTCTAATGGCTACTTTGCTGACTAAAATGAATCATCATTTTTAACACCACTGCTCATCTTTTAACTTTTCTCCTGGTCATCTATTCATATAGATAGTTCTATAGTTCTGTCCCCCTCCCTCCCTTCCCCTCCTTCTGTTTCATGTTAACTTTTGAAGGAACTACTTGGTTTCTCAAGAGCACGTAGCAAAGGATATTAAAAGTAACCTTAAATTTGATTTAGAGCTTGATTAGACATCTTTAAATAAAACAGGTGATTCCGTTTTCAAATGGGTAGGTCCTCTAGAAATTTGGATGCATTTCAGTGAACTCTGCTAAGTGTCCAGAGGAGCCAGAAGTGCGATGTCTCATGAAAAAGAGACATCCTTTCCTAAAGATAAGGGCAGGCAGAGAATGCAGACCCAGTCCAAGTGCTGTCACCAGTGGGCGAGGCTGACCAGGGGCATGGACCCAGGACAGCCGGTCTTCCAGCCCGGGGCCCTCACGGCCGCCTCCCACCATCCCGGGTGGGATCTCTGGGCAGCCACCAGATGGGTTTTTCAAACAACAAGGATGTTATTTGGAAACCACAGTCGGAGGAGAGCCAAGCCCTGGCAGCGTGGCCCCGCCACGTAGGGAGGAATGTTTCACTTGTGACTGATTCCAAGTTTTCTTCGGCGGTCAAGTTGGTTGTAAAATAAAAGAGGCTCCTTCGCCCACACTGCCAGGCTCCGCTGGCCCGGGAACCCGGTCTCTCAGGAGACAAAACTATGTTTACAAAAGAAAAGCTGACTGAGCCGTCCACACGGCGTGCCCGCCCTGCGTGTTCTGTTGGGGTTTCGTCCTACCAGCCCCAGGGAAGGACTTCCCTGAGGAATGTTCCAGTCAGCAAGATCAGCCAAGAGTGAGATTCTTGGGTTTCTGGAGCTTGTCTCTAAGAGAGATCACGCTTGATCTGGTTTAAAATGTTCAAATGTTAACTAAGTGCCTCATAAATTTACCATTTGATGAACTAGTTGGGAATCCTGAATGTTTGAGGTTTACATAAACTACTGTTTAGGCTATTTTTAGCTTAAATTAAGGCTTACTTGACTGAAAAATTCATGTTATTTTAGGTTTATGTCCCAGGACATCTATTACTTCTGGCAACATTATATTTAACAAAAGCTTTTGGCGTTAGGCACACATGCAAACTTTGACTGTAAGTGACTGTGGGATTAAGGGCACAGATGGGCCTCATGTCACATGTAGCCCACATTTATCAGACACAATAATCACTTAATGATTCTGAGTTGATTTTATCTTAAAATAACACGTTGCTTCTGTCTTTGCTTCAGGAATCCCGATGCACTACGTGGGAAGTTCAAAGAGCATTCCCACAATGCTCAGTTCTTCTAAGCTTCACCCCAAGTCTGAAAACCTTGGCAGAAGGCCAGGTGTTCTAGACTTCTGCTTCTGCCATTCTGGAAGCTCTGCGTGTCCCTGGTTCTAAGCCTACCTGTCTGTCTCTTGGAAGCTTTGGTATTTTGATATTTAACAAATATCAAACCAGGTATATGAACCAGGTCCAGCCTCTTCCCCACATAGTCTTGTGAAAGAATGCTTAGGGGTGAAGAACCCAGGGAAATAGCTCCTCGCTAGCGTAACCTCTCCAGTGGAGGGACTGGGGGCTGGTCCGAGCCCTGTGGGCACAGCTCTTGGCAACCCCTTTCAATAAATGTTCACTAACATTGCAGAAATTGGGATGCCCCATGGCAGATTCTCAAAAATGAGGTGCAGGTTTGTATAAGTTATATCTGATTAGCATCACAGTAGATACACTAGATTTGCACTAGAAGGGAAACTCTCCACAATCAGTACCTCTGCACTGTATCTTAGATCTACAGCTACTCAGAAACCAGGGGGACAGGTCCTACTTGTTTGTACTAAGGAATATGGCTCCGTCCTGGTCACCAGCAACCCCTTGTATACAGAATACAACAAATGGGCAGCAACATCCAAATGATCTCATGCCAGAGAAGTTCCTGTTGGACTCTTGGGTAAGGATCTGCCAGTTTTCAGGGATTTAGTAGCAAGGCAACCACCAGAGTTAATTTGGGGGTATCTCCACAGGGTCAGGCTCACCTCCTCTGCACGCAGGAGCATGACTACGAGAGTAATTCCAAAGCCCCACAAAACTCAGAACCACTGATAGGTCAATAAGTATGAGTAGACTGTTGTTAAGTGCCTCTGCTTTAACAGATAGCATCTCAGCAGGGGAAAGTGTAAGACGCAGACAGCACATACGGTCTCCCAGCTAGGCAGAGGATCGAAGTGGCCAAAATGCTCAAGTTCTTGAATTTTTATATATAGGGTTTTGATGTCAGGTGTAGGAGTGAAATAAGTCTAGCCTACGACTGCATGAAAGTCATGCATAGATCCACAGACATACACACACACACACACACACACACAGAAGGGTCACATCAACTAGACCTCATAGTTTTAATTTAACAAAAATCCAACTAATTGTGTCGAAAGAGAGAATAAAAAAAGAGGGAGAGTCAAACATAGAACCTGCTGACCCTTGCCCTGGTCTACCTCGGAGGGCATGTGAAGACGCTGTGCATCTGCTCTGCTCTCAGGGGTCTCAGGGCCTCTCCCTGTGAGCACAGGGTCCCCCTGAGGGGATTCTGCTATTCCATGACGCAGGTTTTCCATATAACATGGACACCGTGTGTGGCATCTTGAGAAATGGAATTTAAGCGTTACTTGTAGCTCAAAGAAATGGCTGTGTGTCCACACAGGGCCGGGCACACTGGGTGTGAGGGCCCTGGACTCGGCCCCTCCCTAAGTGAATGTTCATTGTGTCTTTTTTTTTTTTTTAAAGATTTATTTATTTATGCATACAAGCACTGGGGTACAGGCCAGAGGTGTGGGGAGGTGAGAGGCTTCACCACAGAGAGCAGGGAGCAGAACAGGCAGATCAACAGAAGCACACTGCTGAGGGGAGCAGCGGGCACAGCAGGAGAGGTCTGCCGCACCATGTGGGTCCCCTCCCTGGCTGGCGGCAGGGATCGAACTGGTGCCGCAGTGGCTGCAGTTTGCTTCACAGTGCGTTGCTTAACCCACTGCGCCACCAGGGAGGCCCTCAGAGTGTCTTTAATGCTGACTTCAGAACTGAAGCATGCGAGACGTGGCGTCACTGGCTGTTACCGTTCTGTCCAAGCATTTTCATTTATGTTCCCACGTGTGTCTCTACCTCCTGCGGGTGAAACAAAGCTCATTCTTGAAGAGCACCTTTGGGGCTGTGAGACAGGAGCGATTTGCTCGGGGTCACCCGCTGGGTTAGTCGTCTCACTCACAGCTGAGTTTTTTCTCCAAAACCATCTTTTTGGGCCACCCTGACAACGACAGGCACGTGCCTGTCACTGCTGCGGCGTCTCTTCTTCTAGCACCTTCCCTGCTGGCCCCACTCTGCCTAGACACACAGCAGCTGGCTCCAAGCCCCAAACAGTCTCCAATTTCCTGACGGTTTTGATGAAAATATGTAAACAGTCCAGAGGATGATATGAAATCCTCCTCCCTGGGTAGGAGCAGAAAGAACCTGGCTTGGGAGTCAGGGTGACCCGGCTGCAAATTCCAACTGTGCCTTTTATGAACAAACTGTTCACGTTGCTGGCACAGGCCAGGCCTGGGTGGGGTTTACGTCCTAAGGAATGGAGGTTTGGAATGGAGGTGAGGGTCACACGGGGACACCCTTCACCCCCCCAACCCCAAGCACCCGGCAAGTGGTGGGCACAGAAGAGGCCCAGAGAGGCCTCACAACGAAGCACACACACAGGTTGAAGGAGTCCGTGCCCTGGGCTGTGCCCTCAGAGCCACAAAGCGCATGGAGGAGTGTGAGGATGGCCCCCAGCAGGGAAGGAGGGCTTGCAGAGAACTGGAAAGTTTCTATCCCACCTCAATGCTTTTACATTCCATTCCATTCCATTTCTCCTGCAATGAGCTAATAGGACAGAAGGGCCTCTTCTGGCAGATAGGATCCTGGGGTGGTATGAGACCCCTGAACTGAGCCTTAGGGCCCATCTGCTATTGGCAGGCAGCCCTCCCTGAGCCTGCAGATATTCCCCAGTGCCTGTGGAGGGTACTCATTGGGAACCACTGCGTATACCAGTGTTCCCTCAATGAGAGAAGGCTGAAGATGGGGGTCCCAACAGCCTCCCATTTCCTTTCATCCCCCAGCAGCATAACTTTCTTTGAATGCAGCAAGCCACACTCTTGCTTGGTTCAGCCTGGGGTTGGCAAAGGCCCTAGGAATGGAGGTCTCTAGGTTGAAGAGTGGCCATTTCAGTGGAAAGCTGCTTCCTGGCCCTGAAGGCTCCTATGGGTCACTGGCCCCAGTATCTCTGGTCCTGGCCTCATATGACAGAAGTGGACCTAACACTGCCACATGGTCTCATCCTTCTCTGCTCCACCAGCTCTCAGAGAATGGAGAGGGGCCCACAGAGTGAATGTGACTTCAGAAGGAGTAGGTGCTTGGAACAGTCCAGAACTTCCCTAACAGCAGCTTGCAGGAAACACAACTGCCCTCTGGTCACTACTTGGACACTGGAGCTCCTGAGACATGCAGGGCAGGGGTGAGACTTGGTCCTTTCTTTTCCATATCTCCCAGTTCTCTCTAGGGAGCCCATGTTTGAGACATTTCCAGCATCGGTTCTGATCTCAAACCTCCCTACGTATATGGAAGGCCTGGAGGGTAAGGGCAAGAGAGGGGGATAAGGACATACTGGATCTGAGAGACACTAGGCAGACACAGTATGGTTTGAGTATGATTAGGGGAGTGTGGGGTTAGGGTGAGGAGCTTTGAAATTCTTTGTGATATTTATCCATCCTGAAACTTTTGCACATTAAAGACATTGCTGGGAGATTATTGCTCAGGATATAGCTCAATTTCTAGCCGAGACCCAGGCTTTAAAGAGTCACATGATTTGAGACCAAGAGATTTTGCATTCCCCTTATCTGAGCTCCTGTGGGAACCAGAGCCAGAGAGAAGTGACACCCCATAATCAACTGCAGCACACACCCTAAGACTATGGCTTCTAACTGCTGGTCTAGGATCAGACATCTGGTCTACCTCACAGGTTTCTCCTTCATCGACCCAGCCCCGCTGTGAATAGGGATGGATTGGTGGATGGGGGAGACAGTGACTTGGGCATCATTCAAAGGTCCTCTCTAAATGTAGACCTCATAGCCAGCTTTCAGCCTTCAAAATGACCACCTTTTAGAAGCACTGATGTATAAGAAATGCTTTAAGCTCATTGCTTTTTTATCAATTCTTTCATTGCCAAAGAAACAAAAAAAGAGAACATTCTTTTTTCTCTTTTTTAATCATTGCCATTCTTCAACTAGACAAGAAAATGTTAAGTTAGCAACTTTGATTACATGGGAGTTTAGATTTAATAAATCCTCCATGGACAAACAGCAACCATGGAATTTCTCAGGAAGGTTTTGCTCAGCAAATAGGAAGGGTCGCTTGGGGGTACCCATTCATTTCTACAACAGCTAAAATAAGTACATAGTAGAAATTCCAAAGATATAGAGGGGTGTAAGATAAAAACTGAGTCCCCCACCCCAAACACAGTAGTTTCCTGGCCCCTGCTGCCTCCTACCCCACCCCAAGACAATCCCTTTCACCATTTCTCCCAGAGCAGCTGTTTTAATGAGCCATGGAAACCAGCCCCCAGCACTTCCCATCCCCTTCAAAGGCAGAGCAGAAGAGGGGATTAGTGACAGTGGGTGGGAGGGAGGCAGAACCTGCACAGCCCAAAGTTCAAAGAACCCTGAGGGACATCAAAGGGTGCGGGATGCTTCAGGCAGGCAGGGCTAAGGACAGGCTGCTTCCTGCTGCTAATAGCCATCCCTCCCTTCCTTTCCATAAATACCACACATCAGGGGGCCTTTATGGCCTAATTATTTGGGCTCTGCCTTTTCCACCTTGCCCAGGAGGTGGGCAGGGCAGGGGTGTTTGGGGGTGCATGGGTAGACGTGTGCACTCCTATTCCCCTCACCACCTCACAGCTCTGGCATGCATGGTGCAGGCTGGGAGGACTGAGGGGCGTCGCAAGTGAACTCTGCCCTGACCCTGCAGCAGGCACTCGCAGGACTCCCACAAGACCCGCTGCCCCAGTGCCTTTGCTCCTGCCTTTCACCCCAGGGGATACCCCTGCTCACCACCACAATGGAAATCCTCAGCTACCTGTGAGGCTGAGACTGCAGAGGCCCTTTAACCCTTTCCAGCCAGAAGGGTCTCTGATCCAGAACTTCAAGCACCAGGGTCTTTCAATGCTGGCCTCCTGAGGGCAGCCCTGTCGTTCTTTTTTTCCCCCAAAGATTTATTTATGCACACAAGAACTGGGGTGCAGGCCAGAGGAGCTGGGGTCAGGGGTGAGATGATTCACCAGAGACAGAGTGGGGAACAAAACAGGCAGATCAACCGAAATACATTGCTGAGGGGAGCATCGGGTGAGGCAGGAGAGGTCTGTTGCGCCATGTGGGTCCGCTCCGTGGCCGGGGATTGGACTCATGCTGCAGGGGCTGTGGATAGATTGACAGCCCTGTGTATTGGACTCATGCTGCAGGGGCTGTGGATAGATTGACAGCCCTGTGTATTGGACTCATGCTGCAGGGGCTGTGGATAGATTGACAGCCCTGTGTCTTCAACCCCTGCGCCACCCAGGAGGCCCAGGACCTGCCATTCTTCACCCCTCAGGAGCCCAGAACCTCCCCACTCCCCCTAATCAGGCTAACCACTCAGAGGTGCTGATCTGCTCTGTAAATTGCTATCAGTGTGACGCTAAGAGCTTCTCTCACAGGTTTGACCCCAGGGATCTGCAGTCTGCCTGCCCCTTTTGAGGTGACAGGTGAGGCTGAGCTCGTGGCCCCTCCCTCAGCTTCCTGTGAGCTCTTTCTCCAGAGTAGGGAGTAAATCAGAAACAGCGGCAGGCCACAAGCCCATGGGCAACAACAGGGAGCCCGCCCTCCCTTCCTGGAGCTAAGGCAGGTCCCATCCTGCCTAATGAAACAATAGTAAGGAGATAGGACCGAATTTCAAAGGCAAATTCTAGAAACTGAAAAACAGCACCCTTTCTCTAGCACCCTGGTTCTCAACATAGGAACCCCGACACCTGGCCTCAGTTCCAGTTCTGGTTTCACTGGCAGGAGGTGTGACCTGAGCATCTGGATTTTTAACCGCTCTCAGGAGACTCTAAAGTCCATGAACATTGGAGAATCTCGCCACAGTGCACTCCAGTGGTTCTCAAGCTTTAGAGCACACGGAAATGCTTGGTGGACCTACGGAAACTCCCAATGCTTTGGCCCCAGCAGGATTTTGGATTCATTAGGTAGGTCGGTCCAAGGTAAGGATCGGGGGAATGAGAATCTATATTCTAGGTCCCAAATGAGGCTGAAGCTGCTGGTCCAGGCAGCACCCCCGAGAGCCATGGCTAATGGCTTTACTAGGAAGCCCTGGATAAAGGTGAGAGTCACCTGGGTTACTTGGAATATTCCAGTACCTGGGCTGACCTCTGAGCTGGGAAATCAGGATTTCTGGGGGAGAACTCAGGTGTCGTAGTTTATAGGGCCTCTCAGGTGAGTCTAGCAAAGCTCCAGGACTTGGGGTCTAGAAACAGGCCATTCCTGCCTCTCTCCATGACAGACCCCATCCACACCTGCCTTCTCAGGCAGCAGAGAGCAAACCCCTGCACCTCTTGCTGCGACAGAGAGTGCCTATTTCAGAGGGTTTTCTGTTACAGCTCTCCACTTTTCTCTCCTTTTACCCACGCGGTTCAGGGAGAGGTCCAGGTAATCAAACGAGTGCCAGGAGTTCTCGCCAAGTGTTTAGCCACCTACAGATTTAGGGCCATCAGCACTTGGTAAAAGTCACAGTTCTGACTGCTGTTTATTTCTGCCCAGATCCCCAAGTCTGGGTCAGACCAGGAAGGCCATAGCTGTTGATAAGAGTCTGGACACACGTGAAGTCCAAGGCCCATGTGTCTCCTCTGCATACTCTCCCAGACAGGGAATATTCTCGTCAGGACAGACAAAGTTCAGGACAGTCATTGCTCCACTGCTAAATCATTAAATCCTACTTCTTGTGATTCTCTGGAACACACTGGGTATTGTCTATATAGACTCATTGTTCTCTAACACCAGGGTTTGATTTTGAAATTTCCACACAACTGAGACTTCGGGAGTTTGGATACTACTATTTTCTTTTCTTTTTATTTATTTAATTTTTTTTGAGGCGCTTGTTAAGCAATACTTTTTACCTTAAAAAAAAATCTTCACTTCCCCTAGTATAAATTACAGCTTCTTGCAGTAATCTCTACTGCTTAACTGGCACGCAATTTGCAGGATAAAAATATCTTCTTCTGGCTGTCTCAATGACTGTGTACAAAATGTGTCCTCAAACCCTCTCTGGATGCTGGCGCAGAGCATCGGTCCTGCTCAGAGGGTGGAATGCGGTCTCGGAGGAGGCCAAGAGCCTTGCATAAGCGATAATTGATATTTTTACTAGTGGCAACTTTGTAGTTGATAACGGGTTATTGAAACAGGAAGAGAGGCCCTCTGCACAGAATCCCACCTGAGATGTGAAAAGGTGCTCCAGACAAAAGCCTCTCTGTCAATAAAGGGCTGTCCCAGCAGGTTCCACAACTTGCAGACTGTGCGGCCCGGCAGCCAGCCCAGAGCAGGCCTGGATCTGCATCTCTCAGATGCCCCTTGCTGCACGGGGGACTCAGCCTGCCTGGCCCTCTATGGCCAGAGAGAGGCCAGAATTAGCGTGGGGATGGAGCGCCCTGTGTCCTGTCCCTCTTCCTTTTTGAAAACTAATTTTGATAATGGCCTTTGTTTAAATGTCTGCTTTCAACTGTAATTGCGGAAGAGAAGACCATCGCATCGGGCGCCCTTCAGGGTAGAGGCCAGCTGGTCCGCGATACCAGCTGTCAGAGGCACAGCCATGTGTCCTCGTCCTGGCCCACATCCCTGGCCGATGGCTCTGGTCTGATGCAGGTGGGAGGTTGGGGTATCGCTGAACTGAAGACAGTTGAGGGCTCACACTTCACAAAGACGCCATAGGTCCTTCCCCACCCCTGCGTTTTAAGATCTCCAAGAAAACCCTGGTTCTTCAGGAAAAGGAGCCAGCACCGCAGCCGTAACACGTAAGGAGGCCTGGCTGGAGCTGGGCTGGCCAGCAGGCGGAGGGGAGGGACGGCCTGCTAGGCTGGACGGGTCCCACACCCTGGGGGAGGGTGTCACGTCACCAGAGGCGCGGCCATGGCCCCCACCCTTTGCTTTCACCAGGTGATTCTCAGCCCCACTAAACCACCAGCACAGCTCGGCTTCCTCAGATCTCGCAGGGCCCAGTCTAGTTTGGGGCGGGGCAGCCGCGGCTCCGTGTCCTGTGGCCCGAGGACAGCCACGGGCGGTCCTGCTGCGACTGCGCAAGCTCACGTACGTCCTCTTTCGATTCCTCACTCTCTCCCCACAGGCATACAGCGCAGTTATTTTTCGCGACGTCTTTCTTTTGGGGGCACTAGTTGGAAGACACCTGAACGGGAGGGAGGGCGAAGCGCAGGTAGTGACCGGCCGCGAAGGGTGATGGGCACGCTGCGACAACCTTCCCCTCAACAAGGTTGTCCCGTCCTCCAAGCTACACCACAGACGTGGGGAAACGGCCCACCTGTGCTTTGCCTTCCAGGCCCTGCTGCCCTGGCCGTGAGGCTTCCACGAGCCAACCTGAGGGCTGACACGCTGCTCCTTGCACTGGCAGAACCTCCGAGCTGCTGCACCTGCCTCGGGCCACGTCCTGGGGCCCAGGAGCCCACGTCCAGCTTCCCACTTTCCCTGCTGTTTTCTGTGGCCCCAGGTGGCACCATAACCCATCAGCATAGACACATTTCTGTCATAAAGGGCCACCCGCTGGGAGCAGGGAGAGCGATGTGGAAGCTAAAGGGAACACGGAGTGAAGGCTTTGCAAAGCCAACTGGCCCCACTCCCCTGTGAGAAAGCAGAGAGCACTTCCAAAGCTGCAGAGCAGCCAGGAGCCGCACAGCCCCGCCCCAGCCCTCAAGAGCCTCCTCTCCCCAGACAGGGGGAATCAAGGACTCTGCACCGAACCAGAACCTGTGTGGCGCCAGCTCCCTGTCCAGCTAATTCCACAGCCACCAGCCAGAGCCCGGTCCACAAAGCAGGAGACCTACTTCGGGTCCGAGTAAAGAACAGCGTTTATCACCCAGGGTGACAGGGTGTGGCTGAAAACTGCTTCCCTGCGGATGAAAGTGTCCGTCCCTGCCACTGGAACTACAAGGACGAGGATGGGGGATGACAAAGATGCTCACATTAATGCGTGCAGGTCCCCAAAGCCGGCTGCATGGAAGGAGGGTTAGGAAAGCAGGTGCTTGAATCCCACCTGCAGAAACCCTGATTTACTGGGTATGAGGTGTGGCCAGGACATCTGCCACCTTTTAAAGACCCTTAAGGCACATTCTCTCTCCTTTTAAACTTTTAATTTTGAAAAGTTATAGCTGCATAGCTGGAAAGAAAAATAGAGGCAAGTGTTGGGTACTCTGTCCTGCCTCCCTCCTAGGTCACATGGAGCATAATGACAGCGCAACGTCCAAGCCAGGAACAGACGCACCCCAGGTAATACCAGCGATGCCTTCGAAGAAATTCCCCAATGGGCAATTCTGGGCTCGTGCAAACGTCATAGGTGGCACGCCACGTGGGTACCGAGGCTGTGGTGTAGTGTTTTCCATAGCGCATTAAACACAGAATCTTGCAGGTAACTTAACATCTGGTATTTGTGTATCTCAACAAACCTAGTCATAGAAGAACTTTCACATAACATAAAAATATAGAATCAAAAATGGTCCTTACACCTGCCCACAGCACCTGGCATGGATGGAGCTTATGACCGGGTGAGTGGGATGAAGGCCGTGGACAAGATTGCCCCAGCACAGACTAACAGACATTGTGCACTTAGGCTGCAGGACACTGATACAAAATATTTGACTTCCTTTAATCATAAATTAACTTTAGCTTGCTATGACTTTTTTTCCTTTACAAACCTAGATTTTTTACATCAGCACTAGCAGGTTCACAGCTCACTTTCACATTAGGTAATGAATAACGGTTCTTGAATCGTTTCAACCACCCAGAGCTAGCAGTAGATTCAGCATCATAGTCGGGTCCAACCTTGTCTTTCAACATTGAAAACAAACAAAGCTTTTGCTTCAGCTGTGATTGTCATGGTGCTGAGAGTGAGGTGCTTCCGAATCTGGCTTCGTCCAGGTCATTAGAAGTTTCTCCATATCTTAAGATCCTTCTCAAATTTGTATTAGCCTCCTTGCTTTTGGAGAAACAGACCTTTCAACAGCTTCTGTCATTTCCTTTTTGTTCTTTCACATCGTAGCAAGGAGACATGGCTGGCTAGCGAGCAATAACATCACTGATTTTTCCACTCTCCTAGTTTTTAATCATTTTCATTTCATTTCCAGGTCAGTTGCTCGAGGTGGCCTCTGACTGGCAACATCGCAGTGGAGCTTGTCTGCTCAGAGGCGGATATGATCAACAAGACCACACAAGATCAAACCAAGCACAGTGGGAAAAGATGCTATCCCAGGCTGGGTAACGTCAGATGTGCGAGTTCACTGCCCACAGAATATGACGACATTATGATGGCTACGACATCGCTAGGTGATAGGAACGCTGGGTCCATCATCACACATGGTTTATAGCTGAGCAAAATGATGTGATAAGGTGATGTGACTGTACAATCTATAGTGCATATTCATATCTCATCAGTTAAACATGCACATGCACACACCTGTGTGCAGGTGTGTATAGTTCTAGGTGATGCAGCTTCCTGTAACCATCACCACAATCAAGAAACTGCAGCATCATTACAAGACCTCTTTACAGCCACACTCACCCTCCCCTCACCCTTACGCCTTCATGAACGCTACATAAATGCAATCGTGCGGTGCATATCCTTTGGAGACTGGCTTTTTTCACTCCACATAATTTCCTTCAGGTTCATCCTGGCTACGTGTTTCCTTAATTCATTTCCTTTTTATTGCTAAGTAATATATCCAGAATATGGATATATCACAGTTTGTTTAACCATTCACCCAATAAAGATATTTGGGTATTTTCAAATTATTGGCTTTTATAACTAAAACTGCTATAAATACTCTTGTATAAGTTTCTCTAGGATAAATGTTTAAAAGTACAATCACTTTATGTGTGTATACACACACACACACACTGTTCACTTTGTATAAAGTTTGACTTCTCCTCTTCGGTGTAGTCCTCATAAAAGTCCCACCACTAAGTGACCCTGAACCATCACCATAGCCTCTGGTGCTCTTCCTGCCCGTTTCAATCATTTGTTCTTATGGCAAATTTGTTGCTGATTTCCATTTAGATTTCATTTATATCAGAGAACATATTCTAGATGATTTCCATTCTGTTAGATTCATTAAGGTGTGTTTCATAACCCAAGCTGCGTTCTAGCTTGGTGACTGTGAAAAAGAATGTACATTTTGCTGTTGTTGCAGGCACTGGTCTACAAAGGTCAGTTCAACCCTGTTCTTTGATGGGATTATACAGTTATTTTATATTAACTTGTAATTAATTATTGAAATGTTTTTTATGCTTTAAAATTGTCAAAATACCCCAACATCTGTCACTGGTGTTGCTTCATGGACTTTTCTTACTCTAGTTGGCATTTGCCTGGTCCCGGCAGGAGGAGTGATCTCCAGCTCCATCCCGGTCTCACAGGACTCTGGCGATGACACTGAGCGAATCTTGATCTATTACAGCGCAGTCACCCACTTAGGTTTACCATGCAGGTTCCGGCCTACTTTTGGGGGCCATAGTTCCGATGACATTTTAGTGCCTGTAGTGCTAGTCTGGTCTGCCTCGTTTCGCTGGAATTTCCTAGGCTCCTGTTCTGGCCCTGCCAATGGCATTCTCAGGAGCAGAAGGCACTTTGCTGGGTTGCCTGGTATGGCTGGGCCGCTTCCTGGCTGGACCCGATTCTCCTCAGGAAGATGCAGAGCCTCATAGCTGCTACTGGGGGGTTGAGCTGCCCCATATCCTGGTCGTGGGGCAAGAGTTAGCTACCTGATCTGGGTGCTGTTCCTGGTAAATCAGTTGGCCCACGGTACCCTGTTTATAGAGTGGGTATTCTGCATTCCCCACTAGATCTCTACTGGGTTCTGCCTTTCCCAGTCTTGGTCAGATTGAGCCGGTAAGTTCTTGAGGTTCCTGCCAATGTCTGTTGAAGTTTCCAAGTCACAGGCCTCTAACCACCTCATCTGGGATCAGAGCACCCCTGGGCCTCATTTTCCTTTCAACAAAATGTAAATAATAATAGTACTATGAGTAGGGTTCCAAATGAATGCAATCATGCATCACTTGCTCGACCCCTTTTCCAGGGGGTCAAGAAATTGGGTACTCAGAATTTCTGCATGCTATTCTCCCTTCCGTCTTGTGCCATCTCTATGTCTGATAAACTTGCTTCTCCTCTCCACATGCAGATCACGACCACAGTGTTAAATTAGGGTGCTCCATGGCCAAGCCTCTCTCCCAGGTAGGCATCTCCCTAGCACTTGTGCTTGGCATAAGTTTAACCAACATGCCCACCTACCTGCAAAAGCAGCAGCCCACAGTTCTCCTCGCTCCCTTTAGGAGTGCTGAGAGTTTTGCAGAAACCACTTAGGTTCCCCACCTCTGCACAGTCGGCTGGGTGTGACTTGTTATCCATAGCCTCTTGGCTGACTTCTGAGACTGCCTCTTTCAGTTCTTAGTGCTCACAAATTATGTCTGAGTAGCCATTCTGGAATCTTTCCTCCAAACAACCTTAATATCAAAAGTTTAAAATGTCTCATTTCCATTTATCTCATTGCCCTTTTGCAATGGCATTTGCCTTGCTCAGTCTTCGGCGCTCACAGCTCTTCCTCCACTGCTCCCCACAGTCCCCAGGCGGGCTGGCATTCTCATCTGCAAACAAGTCCTCTCAGTCCAGGCTGCCAGAGCCTGAATGATGGGGAGCAGCTGGGTGACCTCTTCTCGCCTTCTCCATTATCTGGGTCTTCAGTTCCTAGGTACAAGTTGTCCTGGACAACCGAGGGGGTGTGTGAGCCCAGATGGGACTTGTGGGTAGCCAGGTCACGATGACTACAACTAGTAACAAAAGTCATTCAGCCACAAAGGCAGCATCTGGTGGTCTTCAAAAGGGGCATCTCCCCAAGCCTTTACCAATCCACAAGTTTGAAAATATACTTCAGCAGAGGGGGAGCTGGGGGAGCTCTACTTCCCCCTTCTACTTTGGGAGCCAGCCCACAAAGTTGCTTTTTGTGATCCACTTTTTGCCAGAAAAGGTATTTTTCTGGGCACTTTCTATGGGTTGCTCTATGCACCAGGAGAAAGAGGTCCAGAAGCCCTGTGTCAACCGGGCACCAGGTCCAGGCTCCAGAGGTGGAACAGCTTCTTGGGACACGTGATTCAAGTCCCAGTGCTTCAAGACATGACCAGGCTCCTGGACTTTAGGATTCACTCTTAACCCTCAGTTTCCAGCAGTTTCCATGCAGTATTTGGGTGCTGCACTGGTCTTCTAGAATTTTTGGGTAACAGTCCGTCAAACGTGGAAAGAGAAAATGATGCTTTTCTTATTGGATCCTTGCCCCCAACAGGGCAGCCTCAGGGAAGGCCCACACAGTCACTGGCAGGGGATGGGAAGGAGTCAGTCTTAGGAGAAGCAGTTGCTCACAAGTCAGCCTCCAGACTGGACAGAAAGGGGAGTCGCAAAGCAATGAGACACGAATGGCAGCTTTCAAAGCCTGAGGGCGGGCACCTTTGGGAACTTTTAGGAACATTTGACATTTCTGTTCAGTGTTTGAGTCCTGCTGATTCCTTTCTCCCATCTTCTTTATGGAAAACCTCCATTGCATGGGCAAATCTAACTCTGGTTGACTTCTGTTCTTGACTGTGTTCTTATCTAAGTTGTCAGATTTTCTGATGTGTCGAGGGAAGTGTTCAGACTAGACTCGCGGTCTCTTCCATGGGGAGGGGGACGGTGGCTGACGTGACCACATGTACAAAGAGAGCTGGTCTCCCAGTTAGAATGGACACCCAGTGGAAACCTAGCAGGAAGTCGGCGTGAGGCCCTGGAGAGCCTGCTAGCATGACATGGTGGTAAATAAAGTATGGATGAGACACAGACAAGAGCCTAAGAGCAGGGCTAGAAACATTCTAAACACTCCCCAAGGAAAAACTTAGAGAGGAAAACAAACAGATTTTTTTCTTCAACCCACCAATAGAGGGGGACTGAATCCTTCTTTGCCGGTTTCTGAGCTGGGTGTGTGTGTGGGGGGGGAGGGTTTAGGTGATAACTGTCAAATCAGTAAGGCTTTTGGGGTTGGTAGGGGGGACAGGAAAGGAGAGGGGTTTCTGGGAACTCCACTGGGTGAACCAGACAGTATGTGGAGCGGGTAGTTGCTATAAACTGCCCGGCCATCCTTTCCTTTAGAATGGCTGACTTCCTGCTGTAGGGGCACAGTTTCTGACACTCTGGGGTTATCACAGCAGATGGACCACAAAGATGAACAAGTCCTTAATCGATCCAGATGCTCCGCCCACTGTGGAGCCTCTAACATGGTCCAATGGAGGTGTCATTTATCCAACAAGCACATGCTTCCATCTGAAACCCACCCATGCATGCCTCTCCATCCTGGGCTGGGGTCCTCAGGGTGTCTGAGCATACCCACACATTCTCTAGAATTTTCCATCAGTGAAGGGCAGCAGATGAACAAGGATGTCAGGCATGAAACCAAATACCTGGAAGCCAAACATCTGGGGGAGGGGCATGTCTAGCCAGTTTGGGCTGCTATAACAAAATGCCACAGACTGGGAGGCCCACCAAGAACAGAAATTTCTTTCTCACCGTTCAGATAAAGGTACCAGCTGGTCAGAGTCTAGTGAGGGTGCATTTTTGGGTGATAGGAGACATACTTCTCATTGTATCCTTTCCTGGAAGAAAGAGGGCTACCTAGATCTGCAGCTTCTTCTCATAAGGGCACTAATCCCATTCATGGGGGGCTCCACCCTCATGACCCAATCAACTCCCAAAGGCCTCACCTCCAAATAACATCACATGGGGGGTTAGATTTCAATTACAAAATTGGCAGGGAGTACACATAAACATTCAGGCCCTAAGAGAACACTTGGTCTAGAGGAAAATTGCATCATACTGCTCTCTCCACCCTGTCACCTCTCACGGTGCTTACAAAGCCCTTCCAAGTAAAGGTAACCCTTTTAGTTGATGCTTGGAAACATGGATTTAAAACAACATGGGTCCACTTACACATGGGTTTTCTTACAAACAGACAAGGCAACCTTAAAATATTATAGTCCAGGACTGTCAGTGAATTTTCTCCTATCATTTTCTTCATAATAGTTTCTTTACTCCAGCTGCCTTTATTGTATGAAGACCATACATAATACACCGAACATATAAAATACATGTTTATTGACTGATGTTTTGAGGAAGATTTCCTGTCAATAGCAGACTACTAGTAGTTAAGTTTGGGGAGAAACAAAAGGTTTTCAACCACTTGACAGTTAGTGCCCCAACTAACCCTCAAGTTGTTCACGGACTACCTTTTCAGTGGACAGAGAAAAGGTAGCTCCCAGGAAATCACGCAGGAGGCTCAGCCTCAGCAGCTCATTCACTGGTGTGAAGGGCAGGGCTCCAAGTTTGGGGCTCTGGTCCCAGCCTCCTCTCGGCCACTTACAGCCGTGGGAAGGGCGGTAACCTGCCATCTGCAAAACGAAGCTAAGCTGCTTCAGATGTCCCTTCCAGCTCTGAGAGCCATGAGAAAAGCCGCTTAGGTGAAGCTGCCAGAAGCTCTGGCAACCTAACGAGAAAACTGGACTGCATCTAATTCCTGGAATAGTCTATCATGTAAGGGAGTTCTGAGGGGATTTCAGAATTTGGTTCTGCAGCCAAACTCAACTTTCCTCCCGTCTCCTCAAACACCGTCTCGGACGACCTTGTTTTCAGTCAGGCAATGAACCGGACAGTTAAATGCAAAGAATTCCCGGGCTAGTGGAGACTGTGTGACCTTCCCTGTGCGCCCCCAGATCCAGCTGGGTTTTCCATCAGGGCAACAGCACCCAGCTGAGAGCTGCTCGGACAGGCCGCTTAGCAGGCAGGTGGGGCTGTATCCGCTGGCTCCTGAGAGCTTTTCACGCTTTTCCTTTGTGGGTTTTTTTTTGTGTGTGTGTTCCCCTCCCAGGCCTGGTCTGGGCAGACTGAGGAAGGCGGAGGTCAAGGTCCTCTTAAGGACAGCGGCCCAGGGCTTTCCACACCGTTGGACGAGAGCTTTCCCCTACACTGGACTCCACGTCAAGGGTAGACTCCAGAGGAAATCCTGGTGACTTCCCCGCAGTTCCTGTTAACACTGGGCAGTGAGGAGTCTTTGCTCAGGGCAGAAAAGTCCTAACTCTGCTGTGCCATGGCCCAGCTGGGCCTCCCCCTCCACATCACCAGAAGGAAATTCTGCTTTTATTTGTGTGGGAGGAGGAGAGAGGAGAAAAGCAGAGCTGGAATGCAGGACCCGCTCTGGGTGATGCTGAGTGGGGCTGAGACCCCCAGGGCCGCTGACGGCCGCCTCCCAAACCCACTGGCGCCTCTGAAGTGATAGCCCTTCCACGCTCAGTGAAGACTCAGGTGGAAGGAGAGTGGGCGCATTAATGGGAAAGACCCTGCCATTTTTAGGCAGTAAAATTGAGCAAATGATATGAAAAAGGAGCCCGAAGGGCTTGCCTGACTCTGGGATTTGGGTAAGGCAGCCATGCCCCAAGCATGCCCCCACGGCTGCTCACACGTGGACACTGACCTAGGGCCGGGCACGCGGAAACGGCACTCAGGCGTCACTCGAGCAGCTCTGCGTGATCCCAAGGTCCTCGGCAGGCCCAGCTCCACCAAGCACCTGCAACCTGGAAGGGGAGGCTGCAGCGTGCTGGGGAGCTGAGTGCAACGAGACGCATGTGCCAGTGAGGGACCTGTCTAAAGGCCCGGCTGAGACCTGCCTGCTCCAGAACCAGACCCCAAGCCCCTCCCTGTAACTGTTCTGGTAGAAAGCCTGAACCCCACGTGTGAACACAACCACCCTACGATTAACCAGAACAAAGCACACTCCCCTGCCCAGGATCGCCAAGCAGGGTGTTTCCAGAAAGCCTCTCTCTGCTGTACCTGCCTCATAGGGCGGCCCAGCTGATACGGAGGTGGCGGCCAGCTCTGGGTCTGCCGCCTGCTCACATGTGGCCCGGGCTTGCTCTGCAGCACCCCCACACCGTGCCAGGCTGCCCCTTCTAGTACAGATCACAGACAAGCACTTCCAGGCTTCACACATCTGGATAATGACTTTTCTTACTTCCTGCTCTGGGACCGAGACAATGCTTTTCAGTTTGAACTGAGTCAACTCCAGTTATGAGAACATTTCCCCAGCCCTGCTACCCCTCCCCGTTGCCTCTGCTCCCCAGGCCTCCCCAGACACTCGCCAGCCCCTGGCCCATAAAGTGCGCTTCTCAGCAATCAGATTTGCTCCGTGTTCCTAGTCGCATGCCAGGGGGGCCTGTCCCCAGTCACGTGTCAATGGGGCATCCTTCCACATCCACAGCCCTAAACTTGTATTTGTCCGGTGTGACGTTCTAGTGGGGATGGTCGGAATGACGAGTGTCTTTATGGGAGGGCACCCAGCTTCTTGCGGCTGCAGACCCACGCTCTGCTTGAGCAACACACTTCTTAGTGTCGCCAGCTAGGTCAGTGCTTTCAAAATGGGAGTAGGGTTCTGGGGAGCCAGGGCGTTCGGTGGGTCTGAGAACCCAGCTGTGCATCACACACTGCTGCCACTGGGTCCATTTACAACTACACAGCCGACCTTGCACACGTGGGGTGACGGGCACCAGTCCACCTTGGCAGTGAGAACCCCAGGCTTAACAGTCTGCTGCCAACCGAAGCCTCACTGATGATATGAACGATCGAGGAGCACTTAAATTTTATGTTGTCTGTATCACCCACTGTCTTTCAGTAAAGTCGGCTAAAGGAGAGAAAACGCCATCAGGAAAATCCTAAGGAGACTGGACTGAGCTGAGGGACATGGCGAGGGCACGTCCCGAGTGTGGAACTTCTGTGTGTACACGGAGCCGCCTACACAGCTCATCGGCGCTGCTCAGGGTAACTGCACTCGCCTGTTTGCAGGTACACGTGGGGTGCTGTGTCCCCAGCACAGCGCCTCACCAGGGCAGCTGCATGTCTGCACATCAGCCCTGCATTTCTTGTCAGTCCGGAGTGTCCTACACTCAGTGTTGGAGTGGGGAGACTACCGTGGGTCCCCCGTCCCTGTAGCTCTGCTCCTCGCCTCCCACTCCCAGGTCACATTCTCACCATCCCAGGTGACTTCACGCATTACCCTGCACCAGCAGGTACCCAGCAGGTACCCTACCCAGCAAGGTCTCTCAAAACAACCAGGGATGTGGGGCGAGAAGACAGAACTAAACTTTTGCCCACAGTGCAACTTCAGGAGGCTGCCCTTTCCTCGTCTGCCTCACCAGCCAGGCGCACCACCGACTGCTGCGGTGCTGGGGACGCATCGAAGGAGGTGGGGGAGATGGGAGCAGGACCCGGAGAGCAGTTCCGCAGGGAGCACTGCGGTGTCTCCCAGGACAGGAGGGCATGGGGGGTGGCTGGGGAGTCCGAGCCAGAAGTGGGGAGATGGACAGGCCAGAATGAGCAACCGTGAAAACGACAGCCCATCTGCAGCTGTCCCTGGCTCCGCTACACCGGGACTCACCTGGGGAGCCTTCCAGAGCAATCGCAGAGGGCAAGTTCAACTGACCAGAGCGACGCCTGGCCCCTGGCCCTTCTGCTGCCCCGGGGCGTGGCCCACACGCGGTTGCTGCCCTCAGACAAGAGCAAGGCGGAGGTGCCGACATAAGAACAGGTTAATCCCAGAACGAAAATGAATACTTCTTGATCCGCGAGAGGCCAGCGGCAGTCAGGAGAAGGCCCAGGGAGAGCTGGCATGGAGAGTGTCCACCTGTGCAAGGCAGCGGGAGCTGCAAAGTAGCCGCGGCTCTTGGCCCCCACTCAGTTGAGTGGGCCGGAGAGGCAGGGTGGCGTGGGCTGACCCGCAAGGTCAGCAGTGACCGGCTCAGGCTCATCTAAGAGCCTCCGAATCCCAGACTTGCATTCTCTGCCGCGGAAAGCGTCTTGTGTCCATGCGGCCCCAGGTCACCAATGCCGTGATGGCTGATGATGGTCCAATGTAGGACAGCGGCCCCAGTGGGCCCCACTACCCAGCCAGGCCGCACCTGATGTGACAGGCCGTACCCCTGGGGCTGTAGCATGCGTGGGACAAAACCTTAGCCTAAGGGTGCGATCTGGGGCCCGCACAGGACTACGACAAAGACAGTCTTTTTTTCTGAGTCTCTGGGTGTACGCCCTCCCTTCTCTCGCCGCCCCACTAGGGGGCCCTGTGTTGGCATTTCCTGGGGGCTCTTTGTCCTTCCTGCTGTGAAGCATGTGCTGCGCCTGTGTCCTGGGGCCTGGGCCCCAGGTGTCCAATGGAGATGTGCTTCTGTGCCGCCTGCGTCGGGCCAGTCCACCAGAGCCGCTGCCCAGCACCGCCCCTGGACCTCATCACGCCATGTGAGGCCTGCCCCCCGGTCACAGAAGCCTGGGCTTTCTCTAGGTCACCCCCGCCAGGTCAGAGGGGTGGCCACTTGATTTCGTGTGAAGTGTTGTGGAGTCGTGGACCTCAGTGTCTAACCGTCACAGGAGCATCCTCCCCAAGACCAGTCAGGGCTGTCTCAAAAGCGTGAGAGAAACAAATGTTCGCTGATTGAAACCAAACATTGATAAACATCTTGGATGCTGAGCTCTGTCCCATGGCATCGCATCCTGGCTTCTTGGGGGAAAATCCTGGGCCGTGCCAGGCCGGCTGGGCTGTTCTCCCCAGGAGCACCTCTCGCCCCCGTCGACAGAGCCACAGCCAGCGTCGGGGAAGCACGGTCGGTGCCCTAGAGGAGAGGCACCATCACAGCTCGGCGCCGTCTCGCCCTGGCCCCTGCAGAGGAGGACAGGCACCGGCACCACGGCCAGCGGGGCCGCTCCGGCACCGTAGCGAAGACAGCTGCCATCCCCAGAGTCATGAAACTATTCCTGTGTCCCGGTGAACCCGAAGGTGACGCGGACCTGCTGTGGCAGTCTCTCCTCTCCAAGGCACAGAGCTCACCGAGAACCGCAAAACCAGTCAGCAGGGTTTCTGGGTGTGGCCGGCACATCCTGAGGGCAGACGCGAAAGATGCCCTTCCCAGGGTCTGCCCCGCACCCCCAGCCGGGGACTGAAAGTCCTGCAGTCTCTGCCTCCAGCCGGGGCTGGCAGGCTTCCCACCCCAGCCCCTTTTTAACAATCAGATAGCACGTCTCAAAGCTGTGGACCTGCTTTTACTTTCGTGGCCAGCTCGCACCGACCTTCCGTCGAGTGCCATTTCTCTTTCGACTGCCAGCAAATTGAAGATGCCTGGGTTTTGGGATCTAGAGCAAGCTCTTCTGGTAATTACTTACCTCTTGTAACTCGGATTCCTACTTAAAAGCCCTTTTGCATGGGTTATGGTATCATAGGAGTGATCCCAAATCATTTAGGTTGAGACCAGACATAAAAAAAGAAAAATACTAGTTTCTTAATCTGTAGAGTAAAAGCTCAGTCACACCTGCTCCAAGAATAAGTGGAAAGCAGACCGAGTGCCCAGCACCTGGCCCAGCAAGTGCTGAGAGCGCGGATTTGACGTAACATTCAGACATTAACACATGGCGAATTCATGCCCAAAGCAGCATGATGGGCATTTCCAGAGCAAGACTTTTTCATTTAAGTTATGTACAGCCTGCTAGATTGCAAATTGAATTTATATTACCAGTACATTACACTTGAACTCTAATATTTGAAATAAAGCCATGCATACAAAGAGACACCAGACAGAAGGAGGAAAACCCATGTCTAGGAGTCAATGGAGCTGGTTGCTGAAAATGAGCTTTCAGTGCAGCTTTGTGTTTTCTGTCAGTCAGTGCACAAAGAAGATCCTGCCAGCTTGCGTGACTCTTTGTCTGATAAGGGGCCACGGAGCTCGCGTGGAAAGCAAATATTTCTCCTGACACTTGGATGCAAGAGCAGCAGCTCACCCTGATTCCCAGACGTGCTGGGTAGGTAACAGGGGGGCCACACATCCACGGAGCCACCCCTTCAAAGAAGGGAGATCAGTGGCTGAGCCCCGAGGGGCTTGGGGCATATGTAGAGGGTTGCTCTAAAACTTTCACCAAGAAATGATGCAGAGCAGAGGCCCATGGCCAGGTGCACTGAGCTAGGAGCCCACTTTATCTTAGTTCACAGTTAAGGACCATGGAGTTGAATTGCTCCTCTCTGTCCCAAAGTCTGCAGCAGCTCCCAGGGTGTGCATATGCGAAGCGGCCTGGCCTGCCTTTTCGAGCCCCAGCTGCTCACAGGCCCAGTGACCGGTGAGCCCTGGGTGGAGGGAATGTGGCTTCATCCTGGTGGGATCCGCTTTCCAAATGCTTGTGAGTAATCAGAGACAACAGGCTGCTCTGGGAAACCATGATCGCCCAGACGCGGGGCAAGGCCAAACCCTCGCTAGATTTATTGGCTTTGATTAACAATAAGGTGTTTGTTTTTGTAGGTAATTAGAGTTCAATAGCAAGCTATAAAGAGTCCTCCTAAGAAATTCTAAACAGACTGTAGCTAAAGGCTACTAAAGTATGACTGAATCCGCCCATTCATCTTTGTAGACCTCCTGGGCTAGGAGGCCAGTGTTTGATGTGGCACAGCCGAGCAGGTCATCGGGAGAAAATGACCCTAATATTCAAGGAGAAAGGCCTCTGTGTAGTATGTGAGCCCTGGTGCTGAATGCTTCCTTGCAATGTTGCAGTCCATATAAACATGTCTATTGCAAGGCCCATAACAACCTGCAAGTTGGGGGCTATTTGGACAGCTCAGCGTTCTCACAGCCATTAGGTAACTGATTCGCAGTCACCAGGACAGCTCGGTGGGTCATCTGATCGGGAGAACATGTTTGCAAGCCATTTGGATTTAGGCCTCTTCCCCTAGCAACCACTCTTGGACGTAGGCTTTGTAGCGACTCATGGCTATGACTATCACTTTGACTACAATTAACTTTTAAAGTTATTTCTATTTCTATAGTGCACAGGCAGTGCAGTATGGGCATCCAGATGAAATAACTGTACATAGAGACAACCAGCCCTCTGGCTCCCACAGTCCCTGGGTCAATAACATGCCAGCTTCTCCTTAACCTCAGGAAATACATCAAGTTATTTCCACTCTTCTATTCACATTATGAGATCCCCTACTCCTCCTTCTGGAGGAATGAAAAGAGTTAAAAAGGGGTCAGGTAAACAAAACAAGCCCCAAAACTAAGGCCTCAGATTTGGTTCACTCTAGAGGAAAACAATTGCCCTTTTCCTCCCCAGGAAAGATGGACTTTCTTCCTGCAGAAGTTTGAGACTGAGAGTCCCAGGCATCTGGTTGCGTAGGACACTTTACAATAGATGTGTGTGTGTGTGTGTGTGTGTATCCGCCACCCCCCGCAAGAACTAATTTCCATTTAATTATGTTCCATTGAACACAGCAAAATTTCCCCTTATTTTGCATGCTTTGGCCTCCTTGATTTGTTTATTTTTTAATCCCTCAAGCAGTCACATCACTGTTTTTCCTCCAGAGAAACCTAAGACAAACAGCTACTCCAGGGGAAAGAGAAGCCCCTGGCACAGTTGCATTTGCAGGCTTTCTGCCATCTGAGACTTCCAGATGGTGATCTCCACCTCCGACCAGCGCTGGGGCCCTCGGACCCTCTATTTCCTCCTCTGAAAACCCAGGAGGCTGTATGAGACCCTCTCTACAGCTTTGGGCTCTAAGGCTGAGTGGTCATTTCCTCCTGAACATAGGACTTTCCACGTGTGAAGGAGAGAGCTGTTAAATCTTAAAGCTCAGACGATGACATTGTACATTCAGGAAGCTAGTTTGCCACCGGCCGGGGGGAACATGTCAACAGTATAAAGGACAGTCCCGTGAATTCAGTGACCGAGTGAATCAAAGATCATGCTGACCCAGGAAGGGAACTGCAACCAATGACGGCACCAAGTAAACCCGTTCCCTTTATGACATGTGCTTTGAGAATAGACGTGAACAGAGTTGAGTACAAACAGAGCTAAGGTAGTGAGCGTGGGAAGCGGAGGGTCTGAACTTCACGACTCCTAGAACAGGAGGGAATGAAAGGCTTTCAGTGAAGAACCTAAACAAAGGAACAAGGAGAGTCCCAGACATGTGAAGAGTGACAGTCCCTGCAATCCCAACACGCCCTGCACTTTCATGCTCCAGCACCACCAAGACAAGCTTCCTCACCGACGACACGTGTGAACAGTCGGAGCACTTGAGATGACCTTGCTTTAAGTTCACTATGTGAAGCAGAAAAATACGGTTGCAACAGGGAAGGGTAGAAGCTACTGCAGCCTACCAGCAGCCCTTAGCCCACTGCCATGCTCCCCACAAGGGAGGCTTCGGGGACTACCTTGAAAACCATTGAAAAGAAAAAAACAACCTCTCATAAATGACCTGAAATGCTCTGTCTGTAATTAGCTACATTGAAATGTTTACCTATTCCAGGAAAAAGAGAAAAGAATAGACTCAGGTGAAGACTCAGTTATCATTTAACTCTCTAGATCTGTCTTTTCAGTCATCTCTCGGGTTCCCTAAGAGGGGGCTCACCTTGGTCCTTATTCTGGAAGAAGCCAAGGCACAGGTTAGATGCACCGAATCCAACTTAAAAGAAAATCCAAGTCTTTGGAAAGGAGCAGGAGGAGGCAGGACAAGGCGGCGGTGGGCGATACTTACTTGTGGCCCAGCTCGTGGGCGATGGTGAAGGCCAGGTTGAGCCCGTTGTCTTCCGCGAGCACACACTTCCGCTTGGCGCTGCACATGCCTCCCAGGTAAGCGATTCCTGCAGCAGAGACACAGAGCAGGTCCTCTTCAGAGGGGGTGCCCGGCCTCTCTGGGCCAGCACACGGTCAGCACGAGGCACGGCCGTAGAAGGGCACTCGGGGTCAGTCACCATCACCCCACCAGGCTGGGCCTGTGATTCCAGACACAGAGTGGGGCTGCCTGGGAGGGTGCTTCAGTGTCCCCGACAGTACCCCACTAGCATCTCTCAAGCATTGAACAGGTGCCAGGTCACGGGCCAGCACTCTGGCCAGATAATCTAATGTGCCCTCCTTACCCAGGATGCAAGTATCAGCCACACAGAGGTGCAGAGAGGAAAGGGAACCTTCCTAAAACCACCTGGATTGACAGCTGGTGCTGGGACACCGGGCCAGAACTGTCCAACTTCAAGACCAGCGCTGAGACCACATGAGGCCTGTGAAGCCAGGCACCCAGACTGCAGAGTTAGCAGCGAGTTTGTTTTGCTCACAGGAGCTACCTGCCCTGGCCCGGCCCCCGGCAGGAGGCTCCTCTCGCATTCTGCAGCTTGGGCACCTCCGCCCCCACCCAGCCCAGGCCCTCGTTAGACTTGATACTCTCAGGGTGTAAGCTCGGATTGGGGTTGGGTTCTCAGAGAGCAGCCAGGGAAGGCTTGTGCAGAGCGTTCAGGAAAATGCCTCAGGGGCCCTGTAGTGAGAAGGGGGCCAGGACCCACAGGAACAGAGAAGAAGTGGGAAGAGGGTGAGCTGGGAGACATGGACAAGCCCAAACAAGGACTCACTCCTCCCTGCACACACCTGATTGGGCAAGGACCCTCTGTGAGACAGGAAATCCCACCAAAGAAGCCAGTAGGGACGCAGACGTGGGGCATGGGGTGAGCAAGGGGCTGACACCGAGGGTGGGAGTTTCTGGGAGGAGAAAGTCCACCCCGCACAGGGACTTGAACTTCATAAGGCTCTGTCTGGCTTGGCGGGCAGAGCTGAGGAATGTGGGCCATTAGCCACGCACCACTCACGTATCCAGGCTGAGCCCCTGTCCCCAGGGTCCCCCACGGCCCAAGTCGCCCCCACATTTCCTCTTAGCTTCTGCTGTCCTGGCACCCAGGACAAATAGTTCTGTCTTGAGCAGGTCCCCCCAGGGCTTGTCTCAGCAGTTCCCCCAGCCAAGTGACCACCTGGACAGGCAAGTCTATGGGCCCCTAAGACTTGGGACAGTCACCTGAGTAAGGACTGGGATTCTCTGCACCCCCACGACCGCCGTGGTAGCTGATGCCTGGATGCATCTGGGGAAGTGCATGGACGGGTGGTGACCAGGCGGCTGGGAGGTCACAGGCCCAAGGAGGCACAGTGCTCCCCTTATGATGAGGTCACAGGGGTGTGAGGCAGACAGCGGCCTGCTGGCCAGGCCCTGCCATCGGCAGTGTCTAGTGACCAGGTGGATGGAGGCTCTGCCTGACGGCCCTTCCGTCGGCCTTGTGTGGGAGGAGGGGGGCCTGTTCTCCACCCACAGACACAACCCCCACCGAGCTGCCCCACTGGGAGGCCCTTTTCACTAAAGCACACAAGGTATCTCGGGAGCTGACGGTCTCTGGCACAGGGGACAGGAAGGAAGGAGTTGGCACTGGGCAGAGGAAAATGACCTAGGAATTAATTCAAAACGAACCTCCCTCCTTCTCCCAAATACCCAAGTCAACATCTTCAGTTGACATCAAGTTCAGACCCCAGCCACACACAGGTACTCCCTCTTCCCCGATCCACTGCAGGAGGTGGTCCCCAGCTCCTGCTCTGTGAGGAGACTTCACAGGGAGCTCAGCTCCCCAAGCCCGGCACACGCTGTGTGTCTACTTTTTATGTGGAAACATGCAGTGTGCTCAGTCAAGGTTGAAGTGTTTTTTTAAAAAAAGGGGAAGAACATTATCTGGCTTCAAGGTGCGTTTCTGGGCACGTGGGCCCCAGCGTCCAGGCATGCCGACGACAGGCAGGAAAGCAACGACAACCAGAAGGGACGCTCGCTGGCTTCTCCGTGTCTTTAAGGTCATTACTCTGGTTTTGTTTAAAAATGCTTTGTGGGTTGCTGCAAAAGGTCCAGCAGTGAGTAGGTGGAATGTGTCTACATAGCCCTGCTGGTATGTGCGTGCACACACGCACACGCTCGGACGCACACCCAGCAGTGCCCTCCCAGCCCAGGCCGCGGCCTCCTGGGTCAGTGAATCAATTAGAAACAATCAGATGCTGGAGCAGGCTCGAGCCAAGGGGCGGGGAGGGCGGGCTTGGAGGGCCAGCTGTGCTGGGTCTGCCCTCCCGGGCCAGCCTGCTGAGCCAGCAGACTCTAAATGCCGCACAAACCAAACCCAACCCCTGGTCTCAGCCACACTCGGCCCCCCAGTCCCGAGCCTCCCTCTCATTAGGTAACATTGGAAGCTAGAGAACCAGCTAAGCAAAGAGTCTTTCCATAATTGCATTTTAATTTTTCCAAGACACAGATGATTTTTTTTTACTAGAAAACAAAAGATCAGTCTATTTACATGAAATGCCCTCCCACCAAGGTGGATTAAGGTCTAGTGCTTTTAATGATTTATTCTGATCCTGAATTGCCTGGTCATAAAACTGAGCAAGGCCAAATGCATAAAAGAAAACGCCTCCCACCCCTGCTCCCCATAACAGAGCACAGGAGCCGAATGTATTTATGAGGGATGGTATGGAAATGCTTAGAACTCACAAAACAAAGTCTGGAGAAAATCCCAGGTTGTTGTAAAAGTAAGAGCTGCAGGGAATGAAAGGCAATTAAGCCGGGAGCTTCAGCGGGAAACAAAGCCCACCATCGTTCCTGTGTTGCCTGGAAAGAAAGCTGCTGAAAAGGGAGTGCGGGCCTAGACGTGCCTGGTCACCTCTGGCTGCAAAGCGCCAGCCTAGAAGGGCCCAGCGGGCGGCCTCTGGGATGAGGAGGTCCACTTTTCTCTATACGGATTCCCCTTCGGAGAGCACGGGTCAGCAGGGACTCTGGGACCCAGAGTGTTCCCGTGGGGATCCTGCTCCAAGACGAGGAGTTCCCAGGCCCTAGAGAGGCACCTTCAGAGGGCCCCTTCCACCACTGAAAATTCCACCAAAGGAAATCAGAGGGGAACTTATTCTTGAAAATTTAAAAACATCAATTCCACATGTTTGCAGAGTTCGCTGGAACAAGAGGCAACTGGCATCCGCCGGGGCCCCCTCCCTGGGCGAGCCCCGCTCCGCAGACGGGTCCTCCCTGACTTGGCAGGTGTCGCTGGCCCCGTGTTACGGACGGAAATGGAGGCTCAGGAACCAGGGCGTGATCAATCAGGGCCCACGCTTGGATGCAGGCGAAGATTCTCTCCTCCAGTCCCCACACGCCTCCAGGCAGAGCCTGGGTGTCCCCCACCCAAGTCTGGGCCACCAGCAACAACGAATACTGTCTGAGGACTTAGAGGACTTCCATGCATCGTGGTGTGTGTTTATGCAGAGACACGGGTGGGGGAGAGCACAGGGTGCACGTTTAAGTGCAAATGCTTTTAATCCTAAAGATAAAAGACTCACGGGAGAAACAGCATCACTAGCAGTTACTCGATGACACGGTGGAGTCATCACAGACCTCTTTAATTTTCTTTCTTTTCTTTAACTTAAGCCTAATAAAATGAATATGTACTTATTAGGAAAATTAAAGTATTTGGTGATGTCTCCATATCCAAGATGACACATGGAAGAGGTGGAAACACCCAGTGCTATGGATTTGTCCCCCCTCTGGGGGCAGACATGGGGGTGTTCCGCATCAGCACACACGCAGTGTGTGTCTGTGCCCTAACAGCAAATTACCCCTATCTCCTGCACCCAGGTACACATCACATGAAATGCTGGGCATACAAATGAAGGGTTCCGGAGAGTCCTCCCGGGCCCAGAGAAGAGAACCTACCTCAGCTAGAAGAGCAGCCCCTGACCCACCTGCCCAACTGGTCAGCTGAGCTTGGGCACCCTCTCGGCTCTGGTAGGAGCAGTTTTGGAGAGGAACCTAGATGAGGCCTAATTCCTTTCCATTTTCAGTGGAAAACCGCATGGTGTGAGCAGTTAAGTCTTCGACTCAGATTTGACCATATGATCCCTTCTAGACTTAAGGAGTAAACAACACACAACTGTATAAACCCCGGTTTGTCCAGCAAATCGTCATGTGTAAACAGTTTGCAGCTGTTGGCCTTGCTGCCCATTATTCAGACCTTCTTGGGCTCTCCCTGTGAGCAAAAACAGTTGAGTTTCTCCCACAGAGCATGCGAGGGCCCAGCACCCTCACGATTCCCACTGGGTCACGTGCTGCCCATGCTCGCTGGGTGGCGCTGTGCTAGGCCCAGGGCAGGCCTCGGTGGCACATTCAGGCCATCAAGTGGTCCCTGCATTCTCCCACACTCCACTGCGTGGCTGTAGGTGAGCCGAATCTGTGAACAGCTTTGAAGAGCAAATGTCTTAGCATCTAGGATGTGACAAACGAAAAACAAACTACAGTCACTTCTCACTACTCATGACAGTCAGATTCAACACTCGCTGTAAACACCGAATTCTCCAGTGCGGAACCCTTACTCCTGGGGACATCCACGGCCGAGTCCTGCGAGCCTCTGTGCACACCTTCCCCCGCCGATCAACACAGGACCTCGTCTCACGCGTGCCTCTCCTCAGCCACCTGCCATCCTGTGTGGTCACATACGGTCAGCACCGCTGACCTCTATCCAGCACTTCAGTGTTGTCTTCCCACACAGCAAACTCACCTACGAAAGCACCGAAGCACAAAGAAACCGCGGCCCTAGATAGACCGCGAAAGCATGTCTGTTTGCGCGAGGACAGCGAACCAGAAGCAGGCGCTTCGCCTCGCTCAGCCCGGAGTGTGCGGCTTTCAGGTCTGCAAAAGCACCACGAGCACTGCTTTGGGGTCACACGTAGGTGTCAGTGAGCGGGCCGATTCCTAAGCGTGGACTCCATGAACGCTGAGCACTGGCTGCTCTCTGGGAAACCACAGCCTGCGCGAGGGGCAGCGAAGTCCTGGTCTGCGGCGATGGAGGAATTCCCTTCTCCCCGAAGGGCTGCTTGTCTTTCCTAACTCCACCTACGGCATTTAACTAACTCAGGTCCGTTCTTTGCGATTTGGCTTCCACCTTCTCTGAGCTCAGCGGTCTACAGGAATGTCACCTCTGCCCCAAGTCACTGAGCCCCTAAAGGAGTCTGCAGAGTAGGGAGAGTCCCGTATATGCTAAAGGACCAGAACTGCTTCTAATAAATCAGGCAAAATGTCAGTGACCAGTCTCCAGAAGGCAGGCAGGAGAGGTGTCTGAGTGTTGTGGTCCCACTGCTTGGGACAGGTGCACCGTCTCCCAAGCTGGCCGTCCATAGCCTTGTGTCCCAGCTCGGTGCCCTCACCTCCAAGGGCACAGCTGAAGCACCTCTCCTGGCTAAGCTTGCTTCAGCAATTCCACTGCCAGATGTCCCAGTTTCTCTGCTTCTCTTCCACGGTATCCACTTGGGTCCATAGCAGCAGAATAAAGATGAGCGAGCCCAGGTCTTGATGCTTAGACCATGGACAGAGGGTGAGGATGTGGCTTAGAGAGGCTCCAATTCCCTCCTTAACTAGGAGCGTTGCAGAAGTTGCCACTGCAAATTCAAGAGTGGGTGTGCCTAACACCTATTTCCCGAGAAGAACACTGATGAACTGAAAACTCAGCACTTACCCACAGTTAAATGACGGGTAAATGGACAAAGCCTGAAGGCAACAGCTTCCATGGCTGAGCGCTGAAGGGCTCACATTCCCATTTTGAAACTTAATAAAAGCTAGAGTAATCAGAACAGCGTGGTGGTGCTGGCATAAAGATAGACATGTAGGTCAACGGCACAGAATGGAGAGTCCAGAAATAAACCTTCATGTTTACAGTCGACTGATTTTCTATAAGGGTGACAGGACCTTTCAGCAGGAAGAAGGAAGAGTCTTTTCAACAAATGGTGCTGGGATGGTGGCATGCAAAGGAATGATGTCAAATACCTTTCTTTATATAATATGCAAAAATTAACTCCAGATGGACTGTGGACCTACCAAGAATGAAAACTCTAAAAGCTAAAAAAACAAAAACAAATAAACCTGTAAGAGCTAAAAGTATAAAGCACTTAGAAGAAAACATAGAAGTAAATCTTTCCGACCCCAGCGTAAGCAAAGTCTTTTTAGACATAACGCCAAAGCACAAGTGGAAGAAAAGAAGTCCATGTTAGCGTGAACCCCGCCACAGCCAGCCACCCCTACAGAGGGAGACCCGACAGGGCTGGGGGGGGCAATGACTGTGCTGACACCTCCTCAAGGGCACCCCTGGTCCCCCAGCAACATGCTTTTCTGTCAATGCACAGTCTCCGAGGAGCCTCTGCAGTGCAGGCTGGCTCGCACAGTCCTGGTCGAGCATCACACTCGCTTTGCTCTGTGGTCGGGCGACAGCGGAGGGAGGAGGGGCCATGTGCGCTGGGCCACGCTCTCTGCTCAGAACAAACAGGCCCTCGCTCTGTGTTTCCTAGGCACCTCCGGGCCCTCAGCTCTGGGAAGAGGTGCCACCCCCGGACGGGATCCACACGCCAGCCCCCACAGAGCACTCGAGGGTCCCTGGGCAGAGCCGAGGTTCCTGCATGACAACACTCTGGTGAGTGTAAACGAAGGAGTAAATCTCCCCTGGGATTTACAAGTTGGAAGCAAAAAAGTTTATCCCAACAGTTTGCTGCACTCTGAGAAAACCAAAACATGCTGGGTGAGGGGGAGGGAAGAGAAATAAATAACTGCAGACAGCCGCCAACTCGCACCAAGCGCACCGAGATGTCAGCAGATTTCCCACCCTCCCAGCAAGATGGCACAGCCCGGGGCGGGGCGGGGCTGTCACAGGGAGGGAATCTCCGGGAGTAGACGGTCTTAAATGACCCAGGGGACTCTCCTTGGAACCCCCCAGAGGTTCAGGACTCCTAGAACAGGCCAGGACACCCTCTGAAAAGGGCGCCCGGCGGGTTCACCTCGGGACGCGGAGGAGAGAGGCCTGCCCAGACAGCCCTGCAAACCTCTTATTTTGACAAATCTGTCATCAAGTGTTTCCTGACTGGCCAGAGAAGAGGGCCTCAGGCCAGGCGCAGGATCCTAAGCAGAACAAAAGCAGCCCAGGTTTAGGGAAAATAGCTTCAAGAAGGCCAGGCAGCACAAGGAAGGGGAGCAGGTCGAAGTAACAGTGCAGGCCAGAGGGTTCAGCCTGGAGTCCCCGAAGGACACGTCCCCACAGGCCCGAGGCCAAGCCAAGCCTCAGGAGTGGACAATGAAGACAGAGGCCCTTCTGGCCTCCCAACCATCATTGCCCCTTCTGTCATCGGTCACAGCAGGGCCCAGCCCCCAAGCAGCCGGGTCCACGTCTCCTTTCCACTCACTCTGCAAACACCCCAGGTGCCCTGCACCATAGCTCACGTGGTTTTGGGGGCACACGTGTGAGAGCAGCAAAGGACCACTGTGCCTTTGCGCTCCATTCCGGAAGACCCCCACACGCTTGCACGTGCCCCTGAGCAAGGCGCATAGCCTCTCTTCCAGCATTTGCCATCGGGAACGGGACCTCTAGCAAACTGCGGCCAGCCCTCTGCAGCCCTCCCGCATGCGTGTGTGCGCAGCATGGAGAGACAGCAAACACCCCAACAAACTAAATAAAACAAAACTAAGCATGTAGACTTTAAGGCCAATTAGTGGTTACCGTAAGGAAAGGTTGAGGGAGCAGGTGCTTTGGCAGAAGGAGCCAAGCCTATGGTGATGGACAGAAATGGACCTTTAGTGCTGAATTTCGTGCAGAAGCTACAGGTGCCGATCTGTAAAAGTGCCCACCTGGATTTACCAAAATGCAGCGCAAGTTCAACAAAAAGATCAAGTCAGGTCGTGGTCACCAGAGGAAGGAGACACCGGCGGGAGGTGAGAGGAGTCAGCCCGCGCTGGTGCTGTCCTACTTTTTGAACTGGGTTCCCGATAAACACAGGAGCTCAGTCTGTGACTCTCGCTGAGCAGCTGACGTAGATACTTGTCTGTGTGTCATTACACTTCCATTAAAATTGAAACATGGCAGCAGATGCAGAAGCAAGTGAAATCCGAGGGTATCGATGTGGCTTAACAATCTGGAGATGGCCAAGATTCCTGACCATCGAGATCTATCTTGTCTGAGGTTCTAACATAACAGGGTGATGATCGTTGACAAGGGTGCATTTGAAATTTGGGAAGAAAACAGAGTTTAAATATTCTCACCAAAAACAAAGTAAAAAGGTAAATATATGAGGTGTTGGACGTGTTCATTAACTCAGTGTTGAGGCAGGGTGGACCCTTTATAAATGTATGCCTAACACAAGTCACATTTTTCGCTTTGAATATCTTTCAATTTTGTCAATTACAGCTCAAAAAAAGTCTGGGAAAAGGAATTTGTCTTAAGAGTATGTAGGTCACAGGCCGATGGCCCATGCTGCTCTTAGTGAGTCAGCGATGCCGAGGGGCACAGTGCTGTGTGCTAGTCACGGGCGGCTTTTACTGTATCGTCACCTGGATTCTCAAGCCACCCAAGCGCCTCTGTCACCCCTACTTCTCCAAAGACCCCCGTGATGGCAGGTTCTGAGGCAGCCTTCACAACAGCTTCACTCCCCCACGCGCATGGCCGCATTTCTACAGCGAGAATAAAATACAAAGTTATGCGAAGAAATGGCTGCCAAGTTACAAAGAAAAGGGAAAGCTTTCTCGGGATAATTAAGAAACCACATTTCTTGCTAAGTGCTTAGCCCAGCAAAGGAACTCTCTTGGGGATAAAATGTGGACTCTAAGCGAGACCCTGTGATGAGCATAAAGAGCTGCATCAGGACGTGCTTTGCTTGAGGCCCCCTAGGGTGCACCCGGATCCCAGCCTGTGAATGGGGGGGCACGCCAGATGCCTGGCCCTACACTATAACCTCCTCAATGGCGGGAACCCCAACAGCTGTCACTTGGATGCTGACTCACGTTCATGAGCTAACGGCAACCCAGCACGGCAAGTGCTCCTTCTGATGGCCGAAGGGGCCTGGTCGGGGCTCTGCCTCTGCAGGATGAGAAGGAGATGGAACCTTCCGTTTTACTTGAAACCCAAACAGAAGTCAGTTCTTTGACGGGAATATGTAGACACAGAGCCACGAAGGTCAGGTGGGCCCATGCAGGGGCAGGCAGCCCTGGGCAGAGGCGCACCAGGTTGGAAAGATGCCCCCTCCAGGACCGTGTGTCCTGGTGGGTGGAATGAGGCTCAGGGCCTGCCTTTGGGCTGAAGTCGTCTTGTTGCTCTGAGGTGACCGGTCCACTCACCGCCTACAGCAACTGCCTTGGTCCTGTGGAGTGTGATGACAAAAGACCAAGACTGAGCGGTATATGAACAACAGAATTCACTTCTCAGTCCTGGAGGCTGGAAGTCTGAGATCAGGGTGCCAGCACGGTGGGGTGCAGACTGTCATCGGGGCCACATCTTCTTGCTGGTGGAAGGACTTGGCGAGCTCTGCGGGGTACCTTTTAGAAGGGTGCCAATCTCATCAGGAGGTTCCACCTCCCAAATCTCCTAACATCATCCTGCTGGGGTTAGGATTCAACATAGGGATCTGGGGGAGACGAACATTCAGGTTAGATGAAGCTGAGATGATCCTGGACCACAGCCACGGGAGGATGCCAGCATCTCATTAACATGTCAAGGACAGAGCGTGAAGCAGCCTTGTTTATCTTTTAGACAGTTTCCTACCTCCCCAGGTCACCTCTGTGCTGGTGATGGCTCCCACCCACAGGCCGGGCTCCTGTCCGAGTTCTGCTGTGGCATCTGGCGAGCCGGCCAGCCCAGCGGTCCAGTCACCCACGCTCAGTCCGCACAAATGGTGTGCTGCTGCAGCCCGAGTGGCCTCGATTCCCCCTGCTCGGCTCCATAGCTTGCAGACTTGGACAGCCTCTCTCCTCCCACCCTCTTCAGTAACCCAGTGCCGCCATTCCCTGCTGCTTGGACACTCGGGGATTTGCTTCTTTCTCTCTGGTCCCAAGTCCAGAACGTTGTCATCACTTAAAGCTTGGATTATTGCACTAACTCCTCTGGCGTCAACTTTCTTAACGTTCCCTGATCCAATTCGTTCTTAAAAGTCTAGACTTGAGGGTCCCTTCTTCTTTCACTCTTCCCCGATCCTGCCAGGCCACAGTCCTCTCTGCCTGTAGGTGCACAGCACCCATCTTCATTCCTCTACTGCGGCATGAGCCTGTCTTCAGCAGCACGCAGGCGTCTGGACAAATCCGGTGTCTGTGGCTACGCTGAGCATCTCCGGAGCAGCTCCCTCAGCGGTTTAACTAACAAGGAACGGTGTAGGTAAAACATGTCCTCAATAAGCCCCACTGTGAACGAATGTCTGTGTGCACACCGGTCCCTCCAGCTTCGTGAAATGCCAGCATCCACTGTTTACGGCGTCAGCAGGAGTAGGGGTGGGGGAATAGACTATGACGACGTGATGAACACGAACGTTCACCAAACACGCATCACGTGTGCACGAGACCCTGTGCACATGTTATCTCGCTTTATATTAAAACATGTGGTGAGGGTCAGATGGGAGTCTCCCCACTGGCAGGGATGAGGAAACCAAGGCCCCAGTCACAACTCAGCCGAGGTCAAACGGCAAGTACCCAGTGTCCGCAGGGACTGCCCACGGTGACCGAGCCAGTGATGGAGTGGGGGTTTGAACTTTTAAACTAGACCTTTATAACAGAGACCGCAAACTGGGGGCCACAAGGAGTTGGACTGCAGAGATATTCTGTTTGGACCATTTAGTAGGCAAGTAAAACCAACAATTAGAAATTCAGAGCGTTTACTGGAAAGTCCAGCTTTCCTGACTCTTCTTAAAATGTTAGGTAACTAGAAAAATAACAGACTATTTAATAAATGGTTGTGGGACAAACAGCTGACCCGCACAGAGACAAATGAAGTAAATTCCCCACCTCATACAGTGAATTCATACAGTGAATTTCTCCAGAAGATAAGGACGGAAAATGCTACTATGATGCTGGAATAGCAAATCTAAACAGCAGAAATCATAACAGATGATATAAAAGGTAGAGATATTTAGCTAAATCCACACTGAAAATGTCTCACGGCAAAAGGCATCATAAGGAAAGCTAGAGACAAAGAAACAAGCAACTAAGTTATTTTTAATTCTTACAAACAAAAATTTAAGATACTCAACTCCCTGGGAGTCAGAGAAGCAAAAGTCACCAGAAGATAGCAATTCACACCCCACATGCTAGTAAGGTTATCGGGGTTCAAGATTCTACTGATGTCCATCAGCATAAACTCGTGGACAAATTTTAGGGAGCAATTTGGTTTGTTTAGGAGAGTTGAAAGATGTGTAGGCATAAAGGAGTGTTTATGTCTGAGGACACATCTACACACACGTGTGCATAAATGTGCACAATGAATGCACACACACCCAATGTAGGTGTACACATAAGTCCACACATGAACACACCTGCCTGTGCACACACACAACTACCACCCTGTAGAGAACACTATTCACACCTTCATTTACAGAAAATCAAGCCATCAAGAGGTGAGGCATGTTCCTGCAACCAAGAACGAGAACCTCTTGGACCGGACCACACAGTCTGGCTGGAGGCCCTGCCTGGACCCCCACCGAAGAAAGGGGATCTCTGCCCAGGGAGTGAAGGCAGGCCCAGGAGACAACAGCCAGGCCTGTGCATAATGCATCCCAGAGAGCATAGAGGTTGGGCAACTATTGTTCACAGTCCAGGGAGTTTTATGTTAAAACAGAAACTAAAACAGAAACCCTGAAACTGGACAAAGTTTGTTATGAATGTGTGGACCTCATGCAAGAAGGTTTATAGCTTTTATCAAATTTCCAAAGGGGTCTATAGCCTCAAAGAACACACACACACTCTAAACTAAGGAATCCCAGCAAATAATCAAGGACATTCCCCAGGAAGAAAAATAAAAGTCCTCTCTGGATAGCCAAGTTAGACCAAAAGATCCTGGGAACTTGACCCTCCAGCCCTCGGGGATTACCCAAGCATTTCTCAGAAGGTGATAACCACCAACAGTTTGTAGCATGTGGTTTTCTTTGCCAGCTCTCAAATAACTGACTCATGGGCTAAATGAGTAATGGTCCAACTGCCATTATTCACCAAAAAGAATACTTTTCAAAGAGCAGCCACGGTAATGCAAAGGGTGAAAGGTGGATTTTGTCAAGCATGAGCTTTACTGACAAAACACCTTGAACTGAGAATTCAATTTAAGCTGGACACTGTGGTTGTAAAGTAGACAAAGTTGAAAGGAAAAACAAAAACAGCTGAGCAATATGCATATATACACACTGATAGTTATATGTGGCTTACAAATGCTTACTCCTGGTGTAAAATATATATACCAACTTTAAAAAGAAGCCCATCTGTTCTGTTTTGACAAAGTCTTTCTACTTCTTCCCCTGGGGCTGTATTTAACTGTAGAACCTTTATTGCATCTTGGAGTTTTTTACTGGCATCTGTGAGTCAACTGTATGTGGAAATGGACTTCACAAAGCATAGTACACCCTGACTTCGTAACAAATTGCTTTCTTCAAATGAGTATATCTAAAAAAATGGATGTGTTTGGGGTTAATAATAAAAATGGAACATAAAGCCAATCATTGATTTTGCTCTCCATTTGAAAGATAATGACAAACTGCCACTGCCATTCAGAAAATTGGTATCAACATCCCATCTGTGAGCATCAAGTCTAAGCTTCAAGCACAGTTCCTGTCTATTCTTATGCACAGCACAAGAAAATACTGCATAACAATTCCCACTAGCACAAGAAGAGAATAGAACTTGTTGGGTTTTGGGGTTTTTTTTGGTCAAACACAAACAAGCAAACAAAACTTGAAGACAAGGCTGGGAGAAACCCTCTAAAAAGAGATCTGTCCTTCTCAACTATCTTCTGAGAGGATGGAATTGCACAACTTTTCGGCCATCTTTTAAGTTAAATGGCTGACTTGACCACCTTCCAATCTTCATGGTACTAGAATTCACAGAACATTCTACCCACCATCTACATGGGATGCTGAAATCACTTCTTACTGGCACCTGTACTACCTCCCAACACTAGCGAACCCAAGTCCAAATACATCATGGGCATCCTCTGAAACAGGTCAGATAAGCCCAACTACGACAGTGATATCATGGAGAAGTGGAGGTGGCAAGTTCGTGACTACCCTGCAAAGACAACTGTCTTAAAGAAATAGAACTTCCATGCCCAATTCTATTGACCCCTGGGTGTTTTTGCACCTCGGTTTAGTATCATAAAATAAATATTAATTCCAACCCTCTCAATAGAAGATCTTTAGTTAAAAACATAATAACCTAGGAATGTGGACTGCTATTTCCTGACCCCTGCACTGTGTTGGGCAGGCTCTGGTTACGGCCAAAGACAGCCCTCCCAACTGCATGTGGAATGCTGAGGCAATAATAAATCAGATGGACTGGTGAATGTGGGAAACAAACCAGAAGGTGGTGGGGCAAACTTCCCAAAGCAAAGCAAGATGTTGATGTGGAAGATCAGATGAGGTGACGATTTTCCTGGATTGTTTTTTAGATTTTATGTCTGGATCTTGTCTGGAACATGTACCAAATGGATCTGGGCCCAAATATCTGGCATTCCTTTTATAACTCTAGCCCCATGACTGTCCCATTGTCACGGAAGTGGGAACCTCATTTCTAGCACTGATTTCAGGTTATGACTGAGTCTCCTCCCCATTATCTGAGTCCCTCCAGCATAGATAACAGCACATGGAGTCATTACACAGCCACCAGGAGTCCTCTATTCAGCAGCACATCTCTGGGGTTGACCAGTTGTTCCTCCCTGACTGAACTGGAATGAGTGGTCAAGGCAAAAGAGATCCCTTTGTGGTGTAAAGGAGGGTCCCCAAGGCCCTGGGTGGCTCGACAGCTGAGGGCAAATGGATCTGCCTGAAAGGAGTATCTAGTACATTTCCATTCTCCTGCTGGAAGACTCAGACATTAAAGACATGTGTGCAAGATTATCAGTGAATCCAGCAAGAGACCCTGTTCCTCTGAGACTTGCTACCAAGTGGTACTGATTCATGACTAGGGGTGTGACCTGGCTACCCGAGAAAACCAGGATTGTGTTTATTCAAGCAAAGCTTACTTGCAGGTCACTGCTTCCAATGTATCTTTGGCTTTTTTGGCTATTCTTCAGGATGTAAACCACAGATAGATTTTTCCTTGGGCCAAAAGATTTTGACTGGGTGAGCAGGGAAGCCTAGGGACTCCAGTTTGCATCTGAATTCCACTTTTGACCTATCACCTGGGTAATTATAGCAATTATTTAATTTCTCTAAGCCTTTCCCCCATTAGTAAGATGAGATTAATTCCTACCTCATGAAGTTGAGGATTAAATGAACAATGTGAATAAAAGTACTTTTCACATAGTAAATACAAATATTATTTATGACTGCAATTATGGCCAATTCCAAATGCTACAAAAATCTAACAAAAAGTGTATGTCAAGCAAAAACTCTGTGCTAAGAAGCATAGGGCAATTTCACAATTATTAGCAGCTTTAGTTGTCAGTGTCAGAGTGTGCTTAGTCTACAAATGCTTTTATCAAAACATTTGGAAGGCTGGAGACAGAAGGCTGACAAGCAGAGGCACAGACAGAACCTTCTTTGGTGGTCGCAGGCCACTCTGGTGTCGGGTAAGTATGCATTCAGGTAGACAGAGCCATCATGCCCTTACAATGTTTCACTCACCTCATCTTGCTGGGGTCTGCCCCACCTGACCCAATTTCAACCTGGACTTTCAACTGACCCCTTCAAAGACAGGTTCAAGGAACCCCCCTTTTGAATAGTGTTACCTGTCTTCATCCTGTCTCCCTATAACCAAGTTACCTGGTACAATTATCCTGATGCCTCCAGAGTCCAGTTCTGCTGGGTTCTGGAGCTCTAGGTATAACCGATAGCGGTCTCATATTTCAAAGGAAAAGAGAATCTTTCATAAAACACCCTTCGATTTAGAAATAGGTGAATTCACAAAAATTGAATAAAGATATTTATTTAGATGAAATCCATGCACATTCAACACTATCCTTGGAAACAACATTCTTTTCTGTTCATTCTCTTAGATCATGCTCTTCTTGCTCTATGTCTCCTATGTATTTGATTAAAAATTAAAATAGTTTTTTGAAGTAGAAAATGCAGCTTTCAAGAGGGAGAGTTGATACTAAATGTGCATGTAGAAAATAGAGATGTGTTCTGGAAATAGATCAGAAACATCTTTCTGAACGGGGAAAAGAAATTGGATGTCTTGTATTCTATTACAGAAAAATCTCTGGGTTTTCCCACCAAATTGTCATCCTGGCAAAGACAATTCAACAGGGGAAAGAATATTCTTTTTAATAAATGAAACTGGAACAACTAGAAAGCCACAGACTAGGAAATGAATTTAGACAGCCCCCCAATTAACTCAAAATGGATCACAGATCTAAATACAGAGCAAAAGTGATAAAACTCTTAGAAGAAAACACTAACTTAGGCAATGATTTCATAGGCATTATACCCAAAATACCAATGCTAAGAGAAGATTGACATCTGGACTTCATCAAAGTTAAAAACTTTTATGCTTAATTCATAACATTAATGAAGTGAAAAAATAATTCCCATAATGGGAGAACATGTTTACAAATTTATCTGATATGAAACTTCTATGTAGACTAAATAAGGAATTGTTACAATTCAGCAATAAAAAGAAAACCCAAGTCAAAAATAGGTAAAGTAACTGAAAAGATTTTTTTTTTTCAAAGACGGCATACAAATACCCAGTAAGTGAAAAGATGTTCAATATATTTAGCTATTAGGGAATGTAAATCAAAACCACAATAAAATACTAACCTCAAACCTACCAGAATGACCATAATTAAAAATACAAGTATTGGCAAGAATGTAGAGCAATTAGAACCTTTATACACTACCAGTAGGAATGGAAAATGATGCAGACCCATCGGAAAACAGTTTGACAGTTTCTCAAAATGTTAAGTAACCATAGAGCTACCATGACTAGTAAGAGGACTGAAATCGCATGAAAACTTACAAATGTTCACAGAAGTGCTGTTCACAAAAGTCTAAAAGTATGAATACCTCAAACAGCCATCAACTGATGGATGTATAAACAAAATTGGGGCTTCTATGTGATGGAATAGTATTCAGCAATTAAAAGGAATGTACTGAAAAATGCTACAACACTGGTGATACTGGGAATTTTTATGCTAAATCAAAGATACCAGACACAAAAAGACATATGTCCTATGACTCTATTTAGAGGAACTATCCAGAATAGTGAAATCCACAGAGATAAAAAGTATATTAGTGGTTGTTCCCTATGTTTATAGCAGCACTCTTTACATTAGGTAAGACCTGGGAACAACCTAAATGCCCAAAAACAGATGAGTGGATCGGGAAGCTGTGGTACATATACACGATGGAATACTACTCAGCAATCAAAAATGAAAAACTAGACGCATTCATAGGAACATGGATGGAACTGGAAGGGATTATGCTCAGCGAAATAAGTCAGAAGGCAAGAGAAAAATACCAGATGTTTCCTCCCCTAGGAGGAATATAAGGGAACCAAATAAAGATCAAGGAAAGGAATAAGAACAATAATAATAGTAATAACAACAATAAAGACAATAAAAGCCAAAAATGAAAAGAGAAGGACAAACTAGGGACACTTGGTGGGGAGGGGGTGGGTTGAGGGCAGACGGGAGCACAGGTGACTGAGGTGATGGTGCACTGGTGATATGGTGATGGGAAATACATGGGGATTACAATTGATGTCAAATATATATAAATAAAGGAAAAAAGTATATTAGTGGTTGTCTAGGGCTTTGGTAGGGATCATAGAGAGGGGAGGGATGGGGTGACTTCTAATGGGTTCAGGGTTTGTTTCTAGGAGGATGAAAATGTTCTAAAAGTAAATTCTGGTGATGATTGCGAAGCACTATAAATTCACTAAAAGACAATTAAGTATATATGTCAGACAGATAAACAATTATAGAATGTATGTGATATTTCAATAACGCTGTCCAAAAAATGTCATCGAGCACTCAAAATCAATTTTCTTAAAAATATTTTTCTAATAAATTTAATAAGAGAGTAAACATTTTCAAGAACACTGAAGAATTTGAAACAGGAAAGCAACAATTGACCTCTCAAAACCAGGTTCCTACACAGTGAGATTACTTTACTCTCTTTGAATTTGAATAGGGCTTTCTTCATTTCTGAGTCAGTGTCTTGATTTCCAATAAACTCAAACCAGCTCCAGCATACCCACAGCCCTGAAATTGTGTCTTGTAGGTGGACTCAACCAGCATCCCCAAGTGGTTTGGGGGAGGCAGACAAGGAGAGCCATAGTCAACTCTTGGCAGCCTCATGCTCAAGAAATGGCCCAGGGAAGAATAATTCTGGCTGTTCTGGGTAGAAGTTAAAGAGTTCCCTTGGTCTAATCTGGGAGCACTGGAGATTCAGAAGTATTCAAAAGTACAAATGCTCCTTTCCTGCAAGATACCAACTGTTCAGTTAATTCTTCTAGTTCCTCTTCTCCCTTCAGTGCACTGAATATCAGCACATAACAACTTTAAAATGTGTGCCAGAAATGTGATAATCACTTAACATGTGTTGCTATAAGACAACTGCATAAAACAATTATCAACCCATTTTACAGAGAAGGAAACTGAACCTATGTGCAAGTCCTTAATATCACAGGTTCATAATATACTGCCAATGCATTGTCTTCCTGATTTCTGGTGGGTAAATTCCTATCAACAGATATCCAACTGTTAATTTCTTTAACCAGGAGCATGAACTCAAAGTCTAACCTTGAATCCTCTTCATACCCTTATGACAACAGACATGTGTCAACATCAGGCTTCTCTATCAGCAGATTCCTCACCAGGATCAGGCTAAGCCCAGGAATGTGGGAAACATTCAGTAACTTGTGTGTCAATCAAGTCCTATTGGGTCTTTTTTGCCCAATTCAAATAAATTCACCCCAAACACATGTGCCACAGTGGCTATAGCAAGAGCATATATTTTTCCTGTCTTTGCATTTTTTTGCTCCCCCAGCCATTCATTCTGACAATATTGAATCAGAAAAGTTCAAAGAACTTTCTTTTTTTTTTTTTTAAGATTTATTTATTTATGCATACAAGCACTGGGGTACAGGCCAGAGGTGTGTGGGGGTGAGAGGATTCACCAGACAGAGCGGGGAGCAGAACAGGCAGATCAACGGAAGCACACTGCTGAGGGGAGCAGCGGGCA
>JAGFMF010011680.1:1716255-1774398 GCA_019455555.1 Galemys pyrenaicus | reverse complement strand
GCCATGTGGGTCCCCCGCCTGGCCGGCAGCAGGGATCGAACTCGTGCTGCAGTGGCTGCGGTTTGTTTCATAGTGCGTTGCTTAACCCACTGCGCCACCAGGGAGGCCCCCTGTTCAAAGAACTTTCAAGCTTTGATTGTAATGTAATCAGCCCCATTCCTACCGCTAGCTCCAATTATTGATAACATTTTCTCCTATTTACTTTATTAGCCTTTTATTTACTGATGTACAATTCATATACCTTAAGTTCACCCTTTAAAGTGGGAAATTCAGTGGTTTTCGGTATATTCACAAAACTTTGCAAGCACTACCATCATCTGGTTTTAGAACATTTCATCACCCCCAAAAGAAGCTCTATATTCTTTAGACATCATTCCCCAGCCCTTATTCCCTCAGCCCCAGGCAACCACTAATCTACTTCCTGTCTAGATATTTCATCAAAATGTAATCGTACAATATGTGACTTTTTATGCCTGACTTCTTTCATTTTGATGGTATTTTCCAGATTCATCTTGCTCTGACTTATTACTACTTCTTAGTGTTAAATAGAATCCACTGTATGGATATACCACAATCTGTGTAACATTTAGGTAATTTCCACCTGGGAGCTATTTACGAATCTTGCTACAAACATCATGTACAAGTTTTTGTGAGAACGTGTTTTTGGCTCTCTTGGGTATCTACCTAGGAGTGGAACCACTGACTTCTATGGTAACTCTATAGAGTTACTTCATTTTTTGAGGAACTGAGCACACTTTTTGATCTTCAGTTTAATATTGCCAATTTGACAGGCAAGTGCTTATATAAAACAGCAGCCTACCAGATGTTTACAGATGTTCTCAATTAAAATAACAAACAGCTTCATGCTACACACAAAAATATGCTGGAAATCATTTTTGTCCACTGAAACCAAAAAACTCTAAATTCTATTCTGTATTATTGTTCTTTTGAGGTAACAGAAGCATTGCCCTGAGATAATAGACATTCCGACGCCCTTACATCTCCCCTGTTAAATATAATCTGTTCATATGCTCTAAAACCCAGTCATGTGTTGGTCAGTCTTGACTATCATCAGCTGGAAAAGCCGGCATGTGTCTAAACCCTCTACATCGCTCTCAGGATCACATGTCCTGGGAAGGGCGTTTCTTTCTTTCTTTTTAAAGATTTATTTATTCATGTACATAAGAGCTGGGGTACAGGCCAGAGGTGTGGGAGGGTGAGAGGATTCTCCAGAGACAGAGTGGGGAGCAGAACAGAGGGATCTACTGAAATACACTGCTGAGGGGAGCAGTGGGTGAGACAGGAGAGGTCTGCTGCACCTTGTGGGTCCGCTCCCTGGAGAAGCTGCAGAGGTGATAGCATGCGAGTGCTGAGATTTAATCTCTATACCACCAGGAAGGCCTGGAAAGGTGTTTCTAAAAGAGGTTGGAAAGAGCACCCTCAGTGGAGAATTGTGGGATGGGCTCAGAGCAGTAGTGAAAATGCCTGCAATTCTGACCACTCCACAAACTTCCACTTTTATTCCAGACTTCCGATTCTATTCTATAGACTTCCACTTCTATTAGTAGGGCCTGAAATAGGTCCTGTTGTTCAATTCTGTTTATTAATTCTATTTTAATTTTAATGTTTAAAATTAAATGCTTAAGTTCAGTGTTTAATATTAAATGTTTCATTTTAATGTTTAATTCTATTTATTAGGGCTGCCTGGTCTTCAGCCGTTATCTCTGCTGATGGTAGTTCTGAGTCTCCAAGAAGCTCCACGTGACGGCTGTGGAGTGGATCCTGGGACCGAGTCAGCCAGGTGGGTGTGTGCCCCAAACCATACCATTAAACAGACTGTACCTTAGCTGAAGCTGCTCTGCTGGAACCAACCCCACAACTTGGGCTGCAACCACTTCCTCGTAGCTGCTGCAGACTCGCCGCACTAAACAATGTGAACTGGAGTATAAACAACAAAATCAATCCCGGGAAGGAAGCCGAGGGTCAGGTCACTGAGGAGGTGCCATTTTGTGCACACAGTTCTCAGCCTTAAGTCTGGGCATCCGGCTAGGGATTGCGCTTAATACCATGCTGGCAGGGAAGCCAGACGCTCCTGCCAGCTCACGCAGATCTAAGGGACCGTGGCAGGTTTGAACAGAAAGGTGTGATAAGAACAAGCGTGGCTTTGTTTGGCTAGATCTTTTGGAAAGCCTGTCCCCCCTGCCACAGGAGGAGGCAGATCTGACAGAGCGCGCGGCGCTTAGGCAATGTGCATGTCTGGGGAGCTTCTGAACCACCCCAAGACACCCACATCAAGTGCACTGACCTGGTCCACCTGCTTGCGCCCACAGCCAGGGGTAGGCCCTGGAGGGCAGTGCTTCTCCTCCTGGGGCAGGTGTGGAGTACGGGGTCACAACCTTGGGGGAGGGGTCACGCCAGGGGAGAGATCAGGGCGGCCAAATGCCTTAAATGCCTTCAAGAGCACCAGATAGCCCTGCACAAGGAGAATCACTCCACCCACGACATCACACGGCTGCCATGGAGAAATGGCCCGTTCAGGACAAGAACCACGAACTCAAATGCCAGGTGAGGCAGCTCCCTTACAGTGGTCTTTGAATTGTGTTTTTCTGCCACATTTTGCCAGCATTTTGTCACAAAGAGTTTCCATTATTTAACCCTATGAAGAAATCTATACTTTCACATATCATGAAACACTGAAACTTTAAACCTTTAAAACCATTCAGTGTTAAAACACTGAAACTTCTGACCATTTTATCAGTTTCCCATTCTTTATAAGCTATAAATTAAATTTCAGCTTCCTCTTAATGCAGCACAAAGGAAGAAGGAGCGCCAATTTGAGGGTGAATGGCACTTGCCACTTAGCAGCAGAGAAGAGAGACAAGAGGGCATGCTGGGGACTGTGGCTAGCCGGAAACTGTCTAAAGTGAGCTACCGCTACTTAGCTTCAATAGATTGTGGCCATGTAGGGCTGTGAACCTAGAGTTGCCAGAACTTTCCAAGAAATGAGCGTCAGGGGTGGGAAGTGCTTCTTTTGCTCTTCAAAATTAAAAAGCTAATAAGAAGAACTAAATGGAACATGTTTGAGGTCAGATGCAGCCCCTAGGCTCCTAGGTTGCTACTTCTGCATGGGACATAAAACCACATTTCAAAGTGCTGCCCTGGCACTGACCCTGAGCTGCTTTCACGGGGCCGGAGGTTGGACCCTGCCTTTCCAAGAGGTCAAGGGCAGGGCAAAGAAGAGCCCACCCTGAAAAGCAGAGCCCCACAAGGACTGTAGAGGCTTCTGTCCCAGTGACCCACAGGTGGGGACAGGCATGAGTGTCCCAGCAGGTGACTGTAGGGACAGCAGGGAGGAAGGAGCCCAGGACACCGGGGCACTGCCACAGACAGGGAGGTTTTCATGAGCGGCAGTTTCTTCCTTTGCAGCCATTTGCAGCTTTTATGCAAATGTGGATGAGGACAGAGACAGACTAGGTTACTGAGTCACAAATTACTCCATCACCACAGATTCCAAGTGGTTGGAGGCACTCAAAGGGGTTTGATAGAGAAAATGTTTGCCATTGTGAAGAGGCAAAAAAAAAAAAAGAAAAATTCTGCCTTCTTACAAGGTCCTCTTCAGCCCAAGTAAAAAGGCTGGAAAGGGCAGAGAGTCCCCAGGGTCCCCTCTGGTCCCCCTTAACCTTCCCCTCGGCTCCGTTTCCGAAGCAGCCTGGAGGGACACAGAAAGCTCTTTGTCCTGCACTGGCTGCCTTGGGCATTGGCATTCCTGGGCAGGGACCTCCCTCAGTTCCAGGGCGATTCCAGGGCTCTCCAAGTTCTGCTCTGGGTCCGCAGCAGGGCCACCCACAGGCCAGGGGCTAGAGGCCGCAGAGGAAGCTCTGTACTGGGCAGGCAGGCTCACACACCCCACAGGGTGCTCACACACCCCACAGATTTAACCGTTAATGTTCCACTTGGACCTAGAGGCCACTGTAAATACCAGGTCCCATGGGGGTCTGGGTCTACAAGGCTTGTAGGGACCAAATCTTCCTTCCCTGGCAGGGAAAATCCATAAGCAACTTCATGGCCATGGAAACGAGGTCCCCTGTCCCCTGTAGTCGGCATTCATACAAAAAGAAATTGTCTTTTGCAGCAAAATACAGTTACTCAAACGTCATTGCTGGAAACACATCTGACCATTTTATGGAAGCCTTCTGAACCACAGAATAAGGACTTCACATGGGGGTTCTAAGACAATCCTAATTTTTACGGCTGCGGAGAAAAATAAAGTTACTTCTCAATCAAAGCAGAAAGTGTATACGATTTCAGTAAGATAGTCAAGACCCAGGGTACAGCCCATGCTAGGGCCCCAGAGGAAAGAGAGGGGCTTCCCAGGCTGTTCAGAAACAAAGCCAAAGGACCCTGGGGAGCCGCACAGGGTGAGGAGCCGGCTCTGGCCGGCGGGAGGTTAAAAGGCAGAGAAGGACAAGGGTCTGAGCAGTCACATCACCAAAGACAAGCAGGACTCGCCCAGAGGAAGAACACGGCAGGCTTTCGGCCTGAACCCCAGAAACACAAAGCATGGAGCAAGTGTCGTTGCTCAGAACGTCAAAGAACAGGCCTCCTCAAGGTGTTCAGAGTGGACGAGTCACTCTCAGCTGAGGCCGACTGACACCCTGTCACCACCCCCTAAAGTACCAAGATGAATAAAACATAAGGGGATTCTGCAGAATTAGCATGTCGACCAGAAATCACCTTTCTGTCTGAGAAACCTATCTCGTTGGCACAGCAAATACCCAGTTAAAGAGCATCTGTCTTTGTCCTATAAGTTACCCTTCCTTCATCAGGTGAGTCTCTCCTCTCTCCTTACCTTAAAGCCCCAGGCCCTACCCCATGCTTTAGCTCAGGAGATATACCCTCATTTTGCCCCACTGGCTTTAGAATCCACATCTCTGTGGCTTCCTTATCCACACGTGATTAAATTTGTTCTTTCTCCTACTGAGCTGATGTTAATTTGAGAGCTTGGCCAGCGCAAGAAGAACCCAAAGGGCTGGGAGAAATATCCTCTCTGCCCCTATAACACCACTGGAAGCACAAATTGGCACTGCCCACGGTGCAGTCTTGACATTCTAGAAGCATCCTGGCCAAGTCTTTATGAACAGAACCAAAGTTAGAGTATGAAGAGAACCAGAGAGCATTAACTGAGAAAAACACCTTATTGTCACTGGCGTTAGAGCCGGACCACACCAGCAGCAACTCCCTGGTGTGTACAGGTGCCCTGACGGGAGGGCTCCTGTCATCCAGATGCCCTCACAGCAATCCCTGCATCCTCCAGAGTTTACTGGGCCAGCACCCATGGTTGAGGTGGAGGCTAAACAGTAGCAGATTCTAACGCGGGATCTTCTCCAGGGAGTGGCACAGAGTTGGAGGAGAAGCCAGTGCCCAAGCCTGCCAGCGGCGGGACCCAGGCGATCCACACTCGGGAGATGGAGGGATGGAAGAAACCAGTTTGGAGCAGAACGGTGTGAAAATAGCAACGGCATGCTGGCCACAAAGTTCCAGAAAGATAAAGAGCTCTTCACGTCTACATCAGGCCTGGCCGCGGGGTGAAGGAGATCTATCTAACACTTCTGTCGGGTTCAGCACCTCGGCAGTAGCTGAGGAAGTATTGGGTTTTTAACGGAAGGTTTTATTGTTCAAATGAAAGTTCCTCCTGGGTAATAGTAACACTTGGAGGAAAGATAATTACAAAAATAGATTTAAAAAGACACCCACTCATGGAAGATCTTAGCACGAGAAGCAAAGTCTCCTGCTCATATGGGCCACCTCTGACACCGGCATTTTGCCTCTGTGGGGCAAGCCAGTGAGGAGGTCATCCATTCTCCCCAGAAGGAGGAGGCAGTGGACCCATCTTGGAAAGGTAAGTCCCGGAAGGCAGCCCTGTACCCCCACCCACCCCTCCTAGGACTGTCAACTCCTGGCACCAAAGGAATTTCAGAGTTGGAAGCCCTTCTCCCTGGAGCCCAGAAAGAACGCCCACCTAGCCAGGAGGGGAAATAACCCAAAGCAGTGTTTAAGATGAACCCTTGCGCCAAGGTGATTTAAAGGTGCCGTCTCCAGCGATGGCGTGCCTCATTATTTCGAGCTCTGAGTTTCATTATGGCCTGTGCAGCTTTAAGTTCTGAACTCAAGCCATTATCAAAGAGCATGAAATCCCCAGGCAAACTACTTATTATCAGATAATCCAATAGAAAGTTTAATTGAGGCTATGGGTGTAATGCAATGGCCCCTGCCTCTAGCTCTGGCTGATTTTAATTTCATTAACATTTCCCAGTGTGCCTGTGCTGCCTACTTCATAAACCAGTCACTGGAAATGAGCGGATGATAATCACCTTCTTACAGGGATGGGCAATGAGTGTCCCCTCTCACCTTGGCCTGGGAGGGGTGGGAGAAGCTCTTGGTTCCTTCTCCAGGGACCATCTGTAATCAAGCCATGTTTTCCTAAGTGTTTCACCAGCTGATCTTTCAATTTGAATTAAAAGGCCTTCTCCAGAGCTGACCTCACACCATGAGAAACTTCCCAGCATGCACAAGGTGAAATCTTACGGCAGGAGGGGTTTGGAATCACTTCCTCAGCTGCTCAGGTGCTGGCTTTTTCTGAACTCACTAAATCTTGTCAGCTAAATCTTGTCTGTTGCTTTCTTCTGTGCTTCAATAGTACATTTTCCAGCTTTGGATTCATCCCCCATTGTATTATGTAATCTTACAGTAATCCCCTGAAGACCTAAATGATGTGTAGTGATTCCTCATCATTTTTCTTCTTCTGAGCTCAAATTCGGGCTGCGCAGACACAGAATAAATCTTTGGCATGGTTCCCCTTTCTTAGTCTCCACATCTAATTCCTGAACCTTCATTTTACTTATCAATTATGCTGACTCGTGCAGTTGGTAGATTAACAAAACTGAATCAAGGAGACTTCGTCCTTCTTGGATTGTTGTAAGAATCAAGACCTCAGCTGAAGTAATGAACAAATATATGCTCAGAATAAGAGAGGAAGAAAATCCAGGTTGGTTGGGGACCCGGCCAGAGGTAGTTCTAGAAAGCAGTACAAAAATCTGAAGGTAACACTCTTCCTCCATGGAGCCAGGATCGCTCCAGAACCTGGGCTAACCCTGGTGTTGGTCCTTCCATGTGGGATCCGTGTGCAGGGCAGAGTCAGGGCAGGAGGCCCAGCTTCTTCTCTTCAGCTGCCTCCCCATCCCTAACCTTCTTTTTTCCACCTCAAGACAGAGGTGACCTTTGAGTGCTGATTGTGAATCCATCATGGGCTTTGGAAGCCTGGGGGGAGATGAAAACCGGGCTGGATATGGAAGGAACATTCTGGTGTCCCTACATCAACATATCTATTCAGGCAGGGGGGTTATAAGCGCTCCCAGTAAGTCTGCTTTCTGCTTAATCGAAAACACACTGGTGGGACACAGAGGCTCCATGGGCTGGACCCCTCCCTGCTTATTCTAGAAAGCCCTGGGCTACGTCAGGAAGTGCTGGACTCAGAGTCACACAGCTGGGTTCTCTGGCTGTGTACCTGGACGATCACCTCACTGCTCCCAGCCTACTTCCTGGCCAGCTGCTGCTCCCTGAGTAGGGCTGACTCAGGCTGACACAGACGGAGCATCTGCCAGACAACTGCCCGGGGCTTATGTCACTCCACCTTCACGACAGCTCGACACAGGATGCTGCTAGTCAGTCACATTTAGGCTCTGCGTTGAGGCAGTGCATCCTGAGCTTTCACAGATCTCAGGCGCCACCCTGTTGGAGGTGATGCCACTCCTACCCTCCCAGCCCACTGCCCAATTTTGTTTCTTGCACAGATTTCTGTGCAAGAAAAATTGGTTCAACATCAAGAAAAACCAAAGCAAAAAAAAAAAAAAAACCCACAAGAGGAGCTATCTCAAACTAAAAAGCTTCTTCACCATGGAGACACCAACAAAATGAAAAGGCAACCTATGGAATAAGAAAATATTTGCAAACTGTATAGGTGACAAAGGATTGATAGGTAAATATATAAAGAGGTCATGCAACTCAAAAACAACAAAATGGGCTGATTAAAAAAAACCAACAACACAAAAACAGGCAGCAGCTCTGAAGAGGCATTTCTCCAAAGAGGGCAATAGGAATGTGGAAAGATGTTCACCATCACTCAGTACTAGGAAAATGCAATCAAAACCAGAAGGAGGTCTCAACTCACAGCTGTTAAAATGGCCAGTCATGTCACAATAAAGTGAAATAACAAGTGTTGGCGAGAATGTGGAGAAAGGGAGCCCCCAAACTGATAGTAGGAATGATGTAACCAGTTGCAGCCATTATAAAAGACAGTATGGAGAGTCCCCAAAACATTCACAGAACTACCACCTGATCTGACTCTGTCACTTCTGAGTATTTTTCTGAATATGAAAACACTAATTCAAAAAGTTATCTGATAACCGCAGTATTATTACTGCAGTATTACTGTGGCCAAGATACAAAAACAACCTGAAGTCTATCAACAGATACAAGGATTTTAAAAAAAATGTGATCTACACACACATGCACGGACTACTACTTGGTCATAAAAAAGAATGAAACCTTGCCACGTGTAGCAAGATGGATGGATCGTCAGGGAGTTATGCTAAATGAGATAAGCTAGACGGAGAAAAACGAACGCTGTATGACTCCACTCGTATGTAGGATGTGAAAGAAACAAAATGAAAAAATAAGCAAAAGCCATGGCGATGTCAGGGGGAGAGCAGGCCAGGCCCAAGCCCAGCAGGTTCGAGGCCTGGGGGTGGAGGTAAGCCTGCTGAGAGAGGAGCGACACAGAATGGGCGGCCGAGGCATGCCCCTGCCTTCACACACAGGCTGTGCAAAGCTGGGTCTGGAAAAGGACTTCTTGGCCCAACACAGTGACTGCCCTGAGTTCTTTTTCCAAGATGAAAACCTCTTGGGGGTTCTACTTTATCTCAAAACTTATGCTTATCTTGGCAATTAGAGCTCTGTGGCAAAGGAAAAGCTACAGGCAGCCCATCCAGCGGGCCCCGGGGGCTCCCACGGACCCCCCTGCAGCCCCTGGCCCTGCCTCTCTGGGAACCCTTCCATTTAATCAGCAGTGCAGCCAGGGCCAAGGAGCCGGCCATCCCGGCTGCTCCTGAGGCACCCCCTCGACAGCCCAGCACAGCTGTTTGGTCCTGTTTAATTTTGTAACCATGGGGTACAGTAGACAATAGAAAATATCTGGAATATTATGAAACCTACCAAGAGCAAAGCAGAGGGAACTTGAGGGAGGAAACATTAAGTTAAGTCAGCTTTTTCCAAAAATCCAAAACAAAATAATTTTCATGGGCTAAAACCCTGGAATGCAGCGGGACCAGATGAGAGCCCCGGCTGTAGAAGCTGCACCTTTCATGCCCTGAGGAGGAAAGACCCATGGAAGGCAGGACCCAGAAAGGCCTCAGGGGGAAATAGATGGGAGAAATGGGATTGGGACCATTCAGACAGGTCCAGGGTCCTGTCTGCAGAGAAGCCACACCCACAGCTCACTCCGGAGGCAGCAGCTGCGCTCCTGGCGTGCGGGGCCCATGCACTGCCGCTGGGCTCGCCAAAGCTGCAGGTCCCCTGAGCGGGCAAGAGGAGGTCCCCTCACCCCTCCAGGCTGTGCTCACAGCCCTGTGACCAGCAGAATCAAGTTCCCTTGCTTCTCGGAACCGCCAAGGCTGGGATCTGTGGTTCTCAAACTTGAGCTGGCATCAGATTCCCCAGAAAACTGGTGGAAACACACATTCCAGAGATTTGCACAGATGCAGAAGGGTTTGGATGGGGGTAGGAACGTGCGGGACTAACGCCTTCCCAGTCGTGCTGGTCCTGTGGCCTGGGATACCCTCTCGAGAACCATGAACTCAGCCGCTAACTCCGAGTGGCTCCTGCCCCAACAGCTGCCCTCTGACGCCCACCGGGCAGGGGTAGCAAGACCAGAATGACGCGACCCCTGTGAGTTCCGGGCCTCACTTGGGAGCATGGTTTCCTTCCCATAACACCATCAGGTATGAAGTGCCATCCTCCTCCTCTTACAGAAGAGGAACTGCAGTCAGGGGCACAGCGGCTGGCAGGGTCGTTCTGGCGGGAGCAGAGCTCGGCTTCGAACCAGGCGGGGGAGCCAGGGGCTGCACAGAAGCCTCCGCTCCTCCTGCGCTCGGTGACCAACACTGGCTTCACAGGAACCTGAACTCGTGGTGGGGTGGCGGAACCTGAACTCGTGGTGGGGCGGCGGGACGTTTGGAGGGCGTCTGATTGTTGGGGTGAGAGCCGGTATCCTGACATCACAAATGTACCCCGGGACTGACTGTGGTGCCAGTAAGGCATGGAGCAGGTTCTCAATGATCCGGGCAGATGGGTCAAGGATCCACCTGGAGCCCTTGATGGCTTTTTATACCTCTGTTATCAGAGGCGACCAGGTGCACGGCAGGTGGGGGTGCTGGGCAGGGGATGAGGGGGTAGGGGGCTAGGAGACTGGCAGCCTCCTAGCCCCTGGCGCATCTTCACTCTCTGGGCTCTCTGGCCTCTGCTCACTCTGCTTCAACTGCTGCTGCTTCTGCCTTTCTCTCTCTCTGCGCTTCTCTTCCGCTGGCGTCCTCGTGACGCTGCCCTTACATGCCCGTGTCTCAGCCCAGGTGCGCCCACTTGCGCATGCCCACTCAGGCCGGCGTGCAGGACCGCAGGTGTCCATCATCACACCCATGGCGGCGGGCGGAAAAGCTTGATCACTCCTCCATTTACTCTACAACCACCGTCCCCAGATGACCGCACACTCAAAACGAGAATGTGGGAAGGAGCATGCAGACCCACATTGTCACCGTGGCTTTCTGTCCTTTGTGCAAAAAAGATGTTTCTATGATGAATGAGGACAGTGAACACGGAGAGCGCCACTCTTAGCTACCTACAACAGGAACCAGGGCCCCAGCCACAGTCAGAGAAGGCAGCGGGTCCCAGGCCGAGCAGCAGCAGCAGCCAGCCAGCCCTCCCCAGGCCCCTCCACCCCCTGGGGTTCAGATATTCCTAGGGAGACCCGGGTTTTCAGGTGCACATGAATCCACAGCCGTGTGACCTAGCTCTGCACCTAGCTCTCATGTGGCCCCTCTCTAAATCCTTATTTATAAAAAGTATTGGCTTCCTGGTACCAGCTGGACCACCCACCCCAACAGCAAGCCGGGCCTGTTATGTGAGGGAACTCTGGGCCTGGACTGCCCGCAGGGCCCAGTGTGAACGCTCTCCGCAGACGCGACGGGGCTCTTTCCAAGGGCTCCTGGAGCCCCCAGGCCCCCTCCATGGCAGGCCTCCACAACCCTGCCCGCTTATTTTTTGCCTGCACCACCATAGGGTAAGTGAAGTGAATCAGGCTTTGTACACCCTCCACCACTGGCCTCTGCAGACGCCACCTGTGGGCTGGGCTCCTCCCGGGCTGCACAGATGCTGAGCGTGGGCACCGCACGCAAGCCTATGATTATGGACACCTGGGCCCTGAGGGGGCATGGGGGGAGTGAATGGGGGCAGAGGGGAGGGCGTGGGGGTGGGGGGAGAGGCTTGTGTGGGGGTGCGATGTGTGTATGCAAGTAAAGACACCTGTGCTGAGAGGTGTGGGCTAAAAAGGTAGCATCACCCTGAGGTGAGATGAGACAATACGAGGCTGAGAGGGAGGATGCCAGAGAGAAGAGAGACTGCAAAGATTTGGGGGGCTGGGAACTCAGTTGCCTCCTTACCTGCTGCTCCCCTGCCTGCCTTCCTCTCCCTCAGTCCATACCCTGGAGTTTGCCTGCTCATCGTGCACAGCCACTGCCGCCTCTGAAATGACAGCGACCCCTGGGCCTCATGTCCCAGTGCCGGAGCAGCACCTGGCGCGCGGCGGGTACTCAGCCAACATTTATGGCTGTGAAGATGCAAAAGAAAACGCCCAGGAGAAACTAGTCTGAAAATGGTACAGCTGATATAGGATAATGAGAAAGTGACCAGGCTTTTCCACCCTCCCGCCGTGGGTGTGATGATGGGCACCTAGGGCTGCACGCAGACCTGAGTGGGCATGCACAAGTGGGCGCGCCTGGGTTCAGACATGGGGGCACATAAGGGTGGCGTCACGAGGACGCCAGCAGAAGACGAGAGGAGAGGCAGCGAAGAAGAGTGAGGGGCTGGGGGCTGCCCGCCGTGAACCTGGTCACCTCTGATATAATGGTGCAATAAGAGCCCAAAAGCCACCGAGGTCTCCAGGACGCCTCCGTGACCCGTCTGCCGGAATCATTGAGAACTTGCTCTGTGCCCTGCTGGCACCACAGCTGATGAAGACAAAGAAGAAAGTTCTGGGTAAATATAATGATGGGCAAGTTAGTCCTTGCAGGAAGACAAAGGTGAGTGGCGCAGATGTGCCAGGATGAAGCAGGACTTACACCCCCGGGCTCCGCAGTGAGCCAGTTTGTTGCCAGCTCTCAGTCACGGATGGTATCCTTCAGACAAGAAATAGAGAGCCTTGGGGGCCTCAGCTGCACCATGTCTACTAACAACAGAAAGCACTGCACTTAGAAGGCCGTTGAAAGTCCAGCTGTAGGGTAAATGGAAAGTGACCAGGCTTTTCCGCCCTCCCGCCATTGGTGTCGATGGTGGACACCTACGGTCCTGCACGCGGGCCTGACGGTGGCCCCTCAAGTAGGGTGTGGGCATGCGCAAGTGGGCGCACCTGGGCTGGGACACGGGGAGTATAAGGGTGGTGTCTTGAGGACGCCAGAGGAGAGAATGGAGAGAGAGAAGAGAGAGCAGGAGTAGAAGCAGAGAAAACAGAGGCCAGGATGCCCAGAGAGAGTGAGGTTTGCCGGAGGCCAGGAGGCCTGCCAGCCGGCCGGCCTCCTGGCCTCTGGCCCCTGTGTCTGCTGTGTACCTGGTCGCCTCTGCTGTAAAGAGTATTAAAAGCCTGAAAAGCCACCGAGGGCTCCAGGTCCTTGACCCGTCTGCTCAGATCGTAGAGAACTTGCCCCGTGCCTTGCTGCCTCTACACCAGCCTAGTTAAGAGAGCAAAATTCAATTATTGGGGGTCAAAGCCTGGTTCCACCACCTACAAACCAGGTGGCTTGGAGCAAGTCATCTCCACTCCCAACCCCTGCCCTCCAGGGGACCAGGAACCCCCTTCTCTGTAAAGCAGCTTTCCCTCGAGGAGCACGCAGGCGGCGGCAGCACTTCTCCCAGGAGTGTGAGGACGAAATGAATTAACATGAAGTGTCTGCCACAGAAGCTCCCAACACATGGCAGCTGCGCTGGATTCAGCGCCGGCACCACCCACGAGGGCAGAGGGAGCAGCACGGAAGGCTGGGCTTCCCCGTCAGTCAGAGACAGGGCCAGGGGTGCTGGAAGGGCTGTTAGACTTTCTGAGTTCGCAGAGGGTTGGATGCTGGCATGATGCCTGGCTCTCGGGATTCTGTGTGCCAACATCAGCCGCGGTCTGCACGTGTGTCCCCCAGACTCACGTGCGAGGTCCTGACCTCCTGGGGAGGTGCTGGGAAGTGGGCCTTCGGGAGGCAAGCAGATGTGGATGAGGTCACGAGGGCAGAGCCCCCGAGCGGGATTACTGTCTCAGTAGAGAAACCAGAGCTTCCGCTCAGTATGTGAGGACACTCTGTGGTCGGAGCCGCCTCATCAGGTGCTGAAGAAATCAGCACCATGAAATGGGCCTTCTCAGGCTCTAGAAAGGTGAGAAACAAATGTCCAAGCTTCCTAGTCAGTGTTATATTGTTATACCAGTCAGCGAAGATGAAGACAGTGCTCTTGACCCTTACGGAAGGGGGTGTGAGAGCTAGAAGAGGCTACCCTTCTAGAAGTGAGTGTGAAGGGAGACTCTCCAGCACCGAAGTGGGGAGCCCTGGAAGGTTCTAGAACCAGAGAGGTTGACAAGCTGCCCACATGAGGACATCTACTGGGTTGTCAGGTTCCTTGGCCTGCCTAGTGCTATGGCAGCGAGGGCCAGGGCACTGAGTAGAACAGGCCTGGCGTGGCCAGGAGGAGAGCAGACATGTCACCTGTATGTCATCAGCTCGACAAATCAGACAGGTGCGCCCCACCTGAGGACTGCCCCCGGCCCTAGCCAGTGAAGGATGAGGTGGTCTCCAGGCTAAAGCTGTTACTGGATATCTGTCTGTCTCTCAATCACAGCAAAGTCAGAGTACACCCAAGGCCAAAGCTCTCAGCCCTTAGGGTCACGGAGGATCTGCTCCACTCATGCTCGAGTCAGAAGATGCCAGGATGGGTGGTCCAGTTGGTACTGAACTCCTCCCTTTGGATCAGTTGCCTGGGAGACACATGGAGAGGCCCAGAAGCTGCTGACCACACACGTCTCAGTGGCCATAAGAGCCGGGAGCTGTTCTCAAGCAGCAGCAATCTTGTGCCTTGTTTTCCTCCTTAGCCCTAAATAATTACAACAAGGGAAGGGGTGTGCCCAAAGACCACAAAACACCCTCCCCTCTCTTCCATGTGTCCAGCACTCACAGCCTCCTTCCCAGGCTGCATACACGCTACGTGTTTCCACCGAGGCATGAGGATGCACTGAGGCATGTGTACCAAGGAGTGTGCACACATGCATACACATTTTTATTCACCTTGGTTATTATCTTTAAGACATAAGACTGAGGGCCTCCCTGGCGGTCCAGTGGGTTGAGCACTACACTGTGAAGCATCCACGGCACAGCAGCGCGAGTTCGATCCCTGGGCAGGGAGGGGACCCACATGGTGTAGCAGACCTCTCCTGCTGCTCCCCTCAGCAGTGTGTTTCAATCAGTCTGCCTGGTCTGCTCCCCACTCTGTCTCTGGTGAGTCCTCTCACCTCTAGTGACTCTGGCCTCTACCCCAGCTCTTGTGTGCATAAATAAGTAAATCTTTTTAAAAAAAGACATAGGACTGAGATAAGTGGAACCCCTACCAGTGACCCCAGTTTTGCTCTCCTGATCTCTGCAGGACAGGCAGCTCCTCCTGGTCTTTCAGAAGATACTCTCCAATATCCAGCTACAACTTAGTTGCCTTTTTTGAGAAAATACTACTACCTACATTTAAAGTGGTAGGGTGAGAGAAGAAACTAGTTTACTGAAGTGTATGTTTTTCAGTTTTTCCATCAATTCCTTGAGCCAAGAAATCCAAGCTGAACGTGTGGGAAGCCGGACCCTGGCACTGACAGAAAGTGAGTTTCCGAACTCTTGAGCGCACAGCCCGTTTCATCACCACTGAGGAAGGAGGCATTTACCCAGCAGTCTGACTGCTGACTGCTACATGCAGACTTGATCCCTTGAATTGAAGCCTTTCACAAAACCTCTTGAAAAGCACAGAACTCGGTCAAGAGCACAGTTATGAACACCAACAGAACTTCCGACAAACAGATGAATTCTCTAAAGCCTCAGGTTGTCTGGCCCGAGACAACAGATGTGCCACTGAAGGTTGAGCCTAGTCCTTGGCCCACAGGTCCTCAGGCTGTCCGCAGGGCGCTGTTGGGAGAAGTCTGGACCTGAAGCCACCTGGGGCAGGGGGTCCCAGGTAAGGGGACCGGCGCATCAGGACTTACTCAAAGGAAGAAGCTGGCATGGGCGTGCACCGCATGGGTGCACTTACACGTGTACTTGAAAATAAATAGTTTTTCATCCATATGCTCCGGTTCCACATGCACAGATTTGACCAACTTCAGGGGGCAGCTGGACCTGAGCTATGGTCCGGGGCACCAAGGGCTGACTATACAAGCTGCACACCTGCAGATACTGGGGGATCCTGGAGTGGCCTGGAGGAGGCGGGGCATGTCCTGAAACCAACCCCCAAGTACCAAGAGACAACCATAGATATGTTTTTGGAGAACTCAGGGTGCAGCTCCCCCCACCCCCCCGCAAGAGCTGGACCCTGAGATTTGAAAGCAGTTGTTTAAAATCTCTTAGCATTGACAAACGTGTGTGATATGGCTTATTTTTCCATTCTGTGGAATCAAAACAAAATACAAAAATAACCTGGAAGCCGGAATGACAAGATTATAGATGGGATACAAATAAAGGGTATCCAGGGGTGAGGGAACGACGAGGGAGGGGGACCTCCAGGGGCAGCTGAAGGGGGTGCTTGGCAGGTCAAGACCCGTTCTATTCCTGCCAGTCTTGATGGTTGGAACATCTACACTTGCAATAAAATATCAAGCACTTTTGTAAAAACACCCCCCAAAAAGAGTGCACACAGAAGCCAACGACGCCCGAATAGGACCTGGAGTCGGTTGGTCACCTTATGCCACCCCACTCCCCAGTCTGGCGACACTTAAGATGTTACTGCTGAGGATGTTACTGGATGAGCCCAAGGGTTCCGGGTGAGAGCTGTGGGAAGTCAAGAGCAAGTCAGAAACAACTGGAGGTAGGAGAGAGAGAACCCGGGGCAGGAGGGAAAGGAAATGGCCAGTGAGGGGGTAGGGGGAAAAGGGAAGAGGAAGAAGGAAATAAGCTTGCGGGCACTGTGTGTTGGCCTCGGTACTACTGGTTAAAAAAAAATGCATTAATCAGAAAGCAAAGAGCCTGGTGCCAGGCCGGAGGAGGAGACCACACTCAGTCTCATCCATATCACCTCTAGGGCACTTGGTGAGGGCCATTGCAGGAAAGAATACACCAGCGAGCGTCTATCTTGTGGTAACTGTCACCATGTGGCCCCCTCCCGTGATGGTGACCAAGGGGCTCAGCGCCCCCCACTGTCCCCTTGGGGCAGCTTGGCGGCTTCTGTCTTGGTTTAATTTTTCACATCCTTATTAACTTTTCTCTAGACACCTTCTGCCCTGAACAACTTCAAAACATCCCAGGAAAACAAAAACAAACAAACAAAAAGGAGTTAAATCATGGCAAAGAACCAATTCACAAGGAAAGGAGCCAACAGAAAATGCAGACATTGCTTGTGGGCAGCTCCTCCAGCCGGGAAATGTTACCAAGAACACTCCCGGTTTCCACCAGGCACTCGGTGATGCATCGGCTCCTGTGAGTGTTAGTCTAACTCTGGACTTACCAACGGTGTCGCATGGTTCATCCTTGTGCACACAGAAATCCGTCCTGAAAAAACAAAATGACACCGTCAGCTGTTTGCAGTCCCCCCAAAGGGCAGAAGAAGAAAACCATCGACAGGTCTTGGTCCGTTGTGCTCCAGAGCAATGTCATCACGCGAGTTCCCAGGACGGCCGCCAGCAGCACTGGCCCAGAGACCCGTGCACCACACTTCCAACCCGTGGCCCCAGTTGCCCCACAGCAGACTGTCCCACGCTAACGCTCAGCCGCCAGAGGGCTCCTTCCAGCAGCCGAGAACGTTGTGAGAGGAGACGCCTGGCTGGTCTTGCCCTAGAGACAATGACTGGATGATATCTGTAGACACCCCCAGCTATTCTACTGGGCAGCAGCGACCGTGGGGGAGGACCAGGGGTCACCTGCATGAGAAGGCAGCACCGCCAGTGCTGAAAGTTCTGCCCTTTCAAGTCCCCACGCATCTCCCACGTATGTGCTGGTAGATGGCTAAGTCAGCGGAGGTGCCAGAACTGTCCCAGCCTGGGTGCTGCAGCCCCAAGGAGATCACTCTATCCTCTGGCCACTCATGGAGGAAGGAGGATTCTAGTTCGCCTTTTCCAGAACCAGAACAGTCCCAGAATGCCTTCGTGGTCAGGAACTGACCAAAGAGCTTGTTGGGGCAGTGCCCTGCATGGGAGCTGGGGGAGGACAGCAGTGACTGGGCCCCAGCGGTGGCCTTCTAGGGCCCCATGCTCATTCCTCAAGGGGGCCCCGAGGGGGTGTAGAAAGCACCCTCTTACCTACAGGTCTCTGAACACACACAAGCACGACCTCAGATTAAAAGCTGGACTCTGGTGCCATTTAATCTTATTTTACTTTTTTATAAAACCTGGTAAAGACGAATGGGCCAAAGGGGGCACCAAAAAGTGGTGAAAGTAAAGGGCCAGTCCTGGTGGCCCCTCCTGGCACTCCACCCCCTACCAGAGCGCAGTGTCCTCAGTTCCTCCCCTATCCTCTGTCAAAGTCCACTTTTGGGGAAAGGTGTGACCTGCTATTCACACCAGGCAAAGGGCAGTAAGCCAACATGTGGCTCCCCTAAGCTAACAGCTTACAGCCCCCCTTCCTTCTCCCTCTAGTTCACCCCACAGCACATTCTTTGCTACAAACATAACCCACATCTGATGCTTCTCAGCACTGCATGGGCTTTGGAACAAAGCATGTGTTCTCCTAACCCTGGCTTTGTCTCAGGCTCACCTGAGGGTTGTTCAAGATCCCACCTGCTCATCAGCCCCACAGATTCCAGGTCTGCAGGTTTAAAAAGGTCCATTAGATGTGAGAAGTCCCCCATGCAGACCCAGTGCCTCAGGCGAGAACTGCCTGGGCTCCCTATGAGCCCAGAGGACAGGTGGCCAGGAGGAGCGTAACTGCTCTGGAGGTGTGAGACACAGCTGACAGGAGAGACTGAGGAGCTTGGCCAACCCTGCCTGAAGGTCACATGGATTTTGCTTCCTTTGTGTCTTCTGTCTCATCATAAATGTATGCATGTGTTGATGTATGTACACATGTATGTATGTATTTAGGCACTGGTTTTAAGACAATTTTAACAAAGAAAACCTTCGACAACTCTAGCTCCACCCACCTTTTCATACCCAAGTCCAAAACCAAAGGAGTCTCCAACAAAATGGAGGGAATGAGGGGCTGAGAAGGGAAATCTCATGACTTGACTTCTCTGTCAAACATGACCTTTTAGAAGACTAATAGGAGTAGAAGATGGCAAGAAAAAGCAGTGGCTGAGTGGAAGCCAAACAAACATAACGAAGGACAGAAGTCTGCTAGAGGGTTATCTGTCTAACCCATCTCAACATTCTTGATCTGATATGCTTTCCAGGCACATGTTTTAGAAGTTACACACACACGCACACTGATACAAAGACCAGGCTGTCCTAAGACCGTGCTCTGGAGTTATCCAGAGTGAGTAGTTGAATGTGTTGAAAGCTTAGACCTATTACTACACCTGGGAAAAAGGAGAAAAGCATGTGGTCATCAGTTTGACAGAAGAGAACTGGATAGAACTGACCAAAGATGGTGGACAGAGCCTGCTCACAGGTAGAACCAGGCACCATTTTGAAGTAATGACCTCTGAGGACTGAAGGGGGTTCTTTGTGTGCTCTCATCCCATGGCCTCCCTGAAGGCAAACATACGGTCTCAAACAATGGCCCCTGTGGATCATCATTGCTTCTCCTGAGGAAAAGGGAGGAAGTGTGGTCAGGTCTCAGAGAGCCAAGCTCATTGGAGGCCTAGTATGAAAGGGTCAGCCAACATGTAAATCTTCTTGCCAGGTAATTTGGCTCCTACAGCACACTCATGCCAAACCCACATGGAGCTATCTTAATGGATGTGAGACATAAGAAAGAACATTTTTGTGCAAAGTATTTCTAGTGTGGTAAATATGGTGTGAAGGACAGGAAAAAGCAAGTGGAACAGGCAACACTGGGCTGAGGGTGTGGTCAGGTCTGCTGATAGAGGTTTTGTGAAAGTGCTAATCCTGAAGCTATGTCAGCACTAATTTAGGTAACATTTATTGCTGCTAGAAAATAAAGAGCTATTTGTTCCCAAACCAAGGCCACTTGTAAGCACTTTCCACCCAAAGAAGGAAACAGCGTGAATGCAAATAAACAATATAGGAAAAATTCCCATATGTTATTCTTCTAAACACAACATTTTATACAGTACTGATACAAACCACTCTCAAAGTAGTGACCTCAGAGCTTTGCTGCATATTCCAAAGATGTACTTTAGAGCTCCTATCCAGAAAAGGCCTTTCGCACTCATTTAATTATCATTTGGAAACCAATCCCATTCATTGATAGTCATATGCAAATATGGTTCCCAAAGGCTCCTGCTTTCTCTTCCAGGCTAATCCAATCCCAAGGGCACTACCTATAACCCCAACACCACAATCCTGGGGATACTATATAGAGGCCCCTCAGGCTCCAAATCCATTTCAAAGCGCTGGAGCCACAGCAGCCTCTGCCCACTGAGTGTGCTCTCCAGTCCCCTATTGTTGGGAAGGGAGCTTCCAGCACTGACCAGGGTGGGCAAACCCACATCCAAAGCAAGAACCAGGTCATGGTCATCCCTTGCCCTTGGCATCTTGTAATGCATCTGTGTATTACAGGTAATCAGAATGCTGGCCAGACTTCTTAAATGTCCCCTCACATATTTAAATCCATCCTATCAAAGCAGAGAATGCTCTCATAGGTAGAACATGTGAAGGCTTGTAGACAGATCACATGCAAGAGTGATTGGGCATGCTTGGTGTATGGCAGTGGCAATGTCATTCCGGGTGTTTTAAGAGGACAGGCTAGGGAGCTGTACTGCCTGTTGCCTGGGCTTGTGGTCACAGATCTTCCCAGCTAGCTGGGAAGTCAGCAGACTGCAGGCTTGTCTACAACCAAAGAACCACTTTCTTGACACGAAATCAAAGTCTTAGTTGGATAGAACCCTACTTAGAGAAACAGGCTGTCTTTAAGCTAAAGTTTTCCCTTCCACAACTTTATTTCTAAACACATAGAGAAAGAAAGCATGTAATTTGGAAAGACATTTCCCCAAGTTAAAAAAAAATTCCCTAAAACCTGAAGTTGCTATACTTATAGCAACCCTAGTAGAATTTGGTATTTTCAATCTAATGGATTAAATGATCAAGGAATATTTTCTAAAGGAAGAGTGTGATGTGAATACATAACACATTTTATTTACATTATTGAAATAATGTAACCAAACAAAATCAGTTATTCTCAGAGAACTGTGAAGCAAAATAGTCACATCTACTGTAGACCTTTAAACAACAGCTAGGAGAGCGCCCCTTCCCCCACCTAGTCAAACCCCGTGGAACATTTGACCTCCCCAAAACAACTATTGATAACCTGCTGTTGACTATGAGTCTTACAAATGACATAAACCATTGGTGAACATCCATTTGTGTGTTACATCTATTTATACAGTGTTCTTAAATAGTTAGCTAGAGAAAAAATATCATTAAGAAAATCATAAAGAGAAGATGCTCTTACAGTCCTGAACTGTTCTTGTGGGTACCCTGTACTTATAGCACCTGTTCACAAGATGCCCTGCACACAGGAAGACCCGCACAGCTCAAATCTGCATGGCTCAATGGTCAACCGTGTGTCTCTAGTGTCCCTCAACAACTCACATGCCTGAGTCCGAATCCCAGTACACGTGAGTGCGATCTTATCCAGAAAGGGACTCCCTGAAAGGTAACCACGTTCGGATGAGGTCACACTGGGTTCAGCTGGGCCTCCCACGGACTGGCGTCCTTCTAAGAAGGGCATCTGATCCCAGTGACAAAGGAGGCGGGCCTAGACTGATGTCATAACAAGACAGGCACAAGGGGTCTAAGGCGACGACCGGGGGCTAGTAGCCTTCAGAGAGAGCCTGGCTCATCGACTCCTTGATTTCAGGCTTCTGGCCTCCAAAGCTGTGAAGAAGACGTCTCTGAGGAGAAACCACAACAGCTCGCTGCTGGCTGCGTGGGAGAGTGTCCACTGCGGGTCCCTGGCTGCCTCTCCCTTAGGAGACTGAGCACAGGTCTGGAGCCTAAAGTAAGCTGAGCTCCTTGCTTCCTAGGGTGCGTCCATGTGAATTTCAGGGTGTCTGCCCACCGCTGCTGTCCCAAGAGGGCTCATGCAGGGTGCTCCACGAGGTTGTTCTTGGCACATGCCCCTGCGAGCGCTCCCTCCCACAGGGAGCTCAGGGTATCCATGCTCTCCCCAGCAGCGTGCTGACCCAGTGAGGACACAGCCCGAAATACAGGCCCACTCTTCCTCAGTGTGCCTTATACTTGCTGGGAGTAGATGAGTTTTCCTGGCAGTTTGAAGCTCTGGGATGCCCAGGACTTCAGTACTCGACAGCAACAAAGACTAAGGCTGAAGGTGGTCTGGTGGTGGGAAGTGCTGGCCATGCATTTCATCTTCCCACCTCCAGGAGGCGCTGTCATTTATCCCCATTTTACTGATGAGTAAATAGACTCAGACAGGAGGTCCAAGGTTTGATTTCTAAGCCTGATTTCCTAAAGAATGCTCCCGCTCCCCTCGGTGGGAAACGTCTCTTCCTGCTCACACCGTCTGCCCCAGACAAATGCACTTTACCTGGTCACGAACACGGCGGCATCCACTGGGGGTGTATCATCCTTCCCTCCTGGAACCTGATTGTTGCCCAGGTACCGTGCACCCCCGTATTCCTCATTCTGCCAGTGACAGAAGCTCTCCAGGGAGCGCTCACCATGGTGCCCGATGGACAGCTTGGCCTTATGGAAATAGGGGGACAGTTAGAGAAAAAGAGGCCCTGGGAAGACAGGGTTTATGCTCAGACTGGAGAGTAGATTCCCTCAAGGTGGAGACAGTAGCTTGCTTGGGTGTCCTTCAACGATGGGATCCCCAAAACACCGCCCTAACAGTGGTAGGTAGGTGCAGACACCCAGAGAGAAGCCATCAGGGGGGCCTTATTTAAAAGTTCAAGTGAAGATCTTTTTTTTTTTTTATATTCTATTTTGCAAAACAAACAGTATACTCAAGACAAGCACCAGCCCCTCATTCTCACGCTCATGATAGGGTTCTGAATGTCTTGACTTGGGTGAAACTGTCACCTGGGAGTGCATTCAGTCAAAAGACCCGACAATGCCATGGTTAATCTGGCAGTGGGCAGAAGCTGGGGCAGCTCCAGAAGGTGGCCATGTTCCATGTTCCACTACCAAACCTCTGCACCCACAAGAGCCTGCTGGGGTGAAGAGGAGGCACGCAGGGGTGACGGCTCAGGGTCGCCTCCAGGTTCTGAGCGGGCTCTGTGCCCACCAAACCTCTGAGGTGCAAGTCACCCTCCTCTCCCCTGATATCCCGGCCTCTGGCCTGGGGTGTTCAGCTGCCACCTGACAGCGGGGGGTGGGAGGTGGGGGTGTGGGGGGGTGGTCAGGCAGTCCCTGTACTCTGCGCCTGGCACACCCAGGCCAGCCCCACTCCGAAGGTGCTGATGGGACTTACAGGCCGGCGCCGGAGCAGGACAAGCTTGGTCACCTGGATGTTGACTTTTATTCCCAGGCTCTGGTGCTGAAACATGTTGTGTACCTATCACGGGAGAAAAGAGAGATCGAGACGTGAATACACAGCTGTCCTGAATGGGCTCCTGGGAGAGAGGAAAGACATTAGTAATGCAAAGGGAGTCTGAATACGCTTCGTGATGCCTGTTCACCAGCGTGGGCCCATTGCTCACGATAAATGCACCACCAACGTGCGGTGTTAGCATCAGGGAACAGTGCACAGGACAACTCTGTGCTGTTGGTGCCATTTTTCTAGAAATCTAAAACATAAAGCGCAAGCGAATAAAATATATTTATTCCTAAATAAAATTTAAATTCTATTCATTAAATGTTAGTATTAAAAAAAAACAGTATAAAACTAGATCCAGGAGGAATTACATGAAATTCAAATTACAATGTTCATAGATAAAGCCTTGTGAGAATCCATGTATGTGAGGAACAGACACCAGATTTTCTTAAAAAGACTTTCTCGAACTAAAACATGCCAGTAGATGTGAACTCCCCCAAAGCATATGTGTGTGATAGGAGTCTGGACTCTCTCTCTCTCTCTCTCTCTCTCTCTCTCTCACACACACACACACACACACACATACAGTTAAACTGGAAAATAGTTGGTTAAAAAAAAGTCAATATTGAGTTTGAAGAAAAAAGCAAGCGGTATTAGACGATTATGCAGAAAAGGCAAAACTCCTACCGGGGCTTTCCTGAGGGAGGCTAACGGGGAGGGGCGGGCAGGCCCGTGGCCAGCTGCCCTGTGCCCACGCTCTCACCTGCATCACAACCCGTCAGCTAGGTCTCCGTCTACCGCCTTCCTCTCAAGGCTGAGCTGCCTGGCCAGGCCCACAGCCAGTCCACAGCGAGCCTAACTCAAATCCAGCCTGGCCAGCCAAAGAGCCACCTTCCTTCAGTGTCCCCAACACCCGCATCCCCATCAAAGTTTGCCACTGAGTAAAGCCACCATAACAAAAAGGAAATGTCCCCTCCCAGTTCGGCAACTCTGGGAAAACTTAATTATAAGAACCCCAACATCAAGAAGAAAGGCAGAAAGGAAGAAAGGCAGAAAACCTCAAATAAAGCAGAGGCAGCAAAGGTGCACAGGAAAAGGCCCGTTGGTTAAAATCCACAGGTCATCTCAGCCCCTGGGTTCTTTCTTTCCCGTGATGTGGAGAGAGCAGGACTCAGGGGCAGAGAAAGGAAAGGTGATGAGACGGTGTAAGATGGGACAGGGGTGACAATCTTTTGAGATTTTTTTGGTAATTAAACAAACTTCTGTTTCATTATATTCCGATTTCGTTTCAGTGGTAATGACATATAATTGACATCTAATCCGTTCTAGTATATCACTGCTGATATACGAGCATTAGTTTGGTGTCAGCCTCAGTGTTAGTAGCATGAGTATACTGCCGTACAGCGTGACTCATTTTTTACTGAAAGTTTGTACCTTTGACCCCCTTCACCCATCTGCCCGCTCCCACTACCCCACCACTGGCAACCCCATCTGTTCTATCACTCTCTGAGCTTGGTTTTTTCAAATTCCACATCTAAGTGAGACCACACCCACGTGCCCTCCTCTGATGACTTACCAGGCCTGCTGTGAGTGCCTCCTGCGAGATCTGTGCTGGTGCACTTACTCTGGGAGGAAAACCTGTTCAGCTGGGACAGTAAAACTTTGCCCAGTTGTAAGATAAAGTTGCCACTTGTGGTAAAGTTGCCACTTGTGGCAACATGGAAGGAGCCGAAGGGTTTGTGCTAAGTAAGTCAGAAGGAAAAAGAAAAACATCAGATGGTCTCACTTATGGGGGAATATAGGGAAAGCGAACAAAGGATCAGGAAAAAGACCAAACTTGCAGGTAAACCATAGGTATGAGGCCCACAGCCGGGCAAGGGGAGGAGTCAAATCGGGAGGGCGAGCAGGAGGGACCATGGGGATGGTCATGGGTGCCGTGGTGGTGGGAGAATTATGGGGATTAAACCTGAGGGGAGAAATCAAATAATGCACAGAAATGATCAACAATGTAAGAAAGTAAAAATATGAAATCAAAATAAATGATTAAAAAACCTGTCCAGGAGCCTCTCTGGTGGTGCAAGGAGTTAAGTCACAACACTATGAAGCACCCGCAGCCACTGCAGCACGAGTTTGATGCCTGGCCAGGGAGGAGACCCCCATGGCGCAGCAGACCACTCCTGTATCCCCGCGGCTCCCCTCAGCAGTGTGTTTCAGTTGATCTATTGGTTCTGCTCCCCACTCTCTGGTGAATCCTCTCACCTCCTACACCACTGGCCTGTACCCTAGTACTTGTATGCATAAATAAATAAATCTTTTTTTAAAAAGCTGTCCAGTTGGGGCTGTGGCCACCAGGACACCAGCAACACAAAGCAATGGCCACAATGTGGCGGTCCAGGCCCTGGGCCACTGGACAGACACAGCATTAGTCATGCAAATGCAGCTGAGAATGTGTGACACAGGGACTAACTGCTTGGGTTTGGGCTTCAAAAACTACTACTGAGGTTAAAATCTTTGTGTAATTTACTATGCTTTCCCACAAGGAAAAATAGAACACATCGTTTGTATGGTTCTCACTTTTTTTCCCCAAAGCTTTCCTCAAAAATAAAATAGCAGTCATTTTTTTTTAGGCTGGCCCATGCACAGGCCAATTCTGAAGTCATGTCTTAATTACCTATCCCCAAACCTGGGTGAAGAAGGAGAAAGCACGTAACTTTTTCCTTGTTTTGATATTTTGAGAACCACCCAATGGCTGTAATTCAAAATTTTCCAGAAATATTCAGCATTAGGATTGGACCCAAACTGGAAAACCTCAACTTAAAACATGAAAATGTGGGAGAATAAAAACTTAAAATTATGAGGGGGGAAACAGAATTTGGAACACAGGGTTTCAAGGTACAATTTAAACACTCCCTGTAGCGTCCACATTAGCCAAACACACCAAAGCAATCTCAGCCAAAAACATCAAAGAATACCATCAGTGGAAAGAAATATCGTGGTAAAGAGTTCTCGTGGTTCTGCTGCACACACAAGACTGTGCAAAGAGCCTGCATGGGATGATGCGTGTAGGAAGGCAAAACCACAGCACAACCCCCGTGAGAACCCCCACTGTCTCCTCTTTGGGCTGATGACAATTCTATGCTCTCTGGACACCATGACCCCAAAGGCTCGATCCTCCTCTCCTGGGAGAAGTGTGACAGAAGATGCGAGATCCAGCCAGGGGGAGAAGGGCTCAGGCCCGCGGGGAGGGTCAGGCAGGTGCTGTGGTCAGAGGTGGAGTTTCAGTTTTGCCACATGCCAAGGTCTAACAGCGGTCATGCTGGTGCAACAACACTTGACAACGCTGGACCACGCACTAGAAATGGATATGGTCAATTTTATGTTATGTGCACTTTAACTTTACCAAGTCCTCGGCCCTCAGGAACGCCCGCAAAGGCCTCTGCAGAGAGGTTCCTGTGCAGGACAGCAGGCCTGGGTGCCTGGCCCTGACCTGAGCTGGGCCTTAGAGTGGGGCAGGGCGAGCATCAGGCGCTCCCCAAGATGCAGTCAGCAGCCCACCGGGCCAGCCAGACGAAGCCGCCAACAGGCCCAAAGGACGACAAACTCAGAAGGCCTCAAAGACGTGCAGCAAATTCGCCATCTTTCTCCCCATGGAAATTCACGCTCAGGGCGAGCCGTGGAGGCAGCGGCCACGCGATGTGTCGGGAGACACCTGGTTGGGCAGGGAACAGCGTGGCCAATCGTCTGGAAATTCTGTCTCTGGCGTCCAGCTCTAGCTGCGTGCTGGCCAGCGTTCAGAGCCCTGGCTGCATTTGTCACATTTCCTTGGCAGCCTGGGGGCTGAGCCTGGGGGGCCTGCTGCCAGCAGCATGCCGAGCTCTCCTGGCCGGGAGACCTGGGGACACTGTCAGGAGGGCAGACGGGACCGAGAAGGAGCAGGTGATGGGGTGCGGGCGTGGGGCTGTTCACCCGGCCAGGCAGGGTTTTCACAAGGGCACCACTACCAGCGGGACTCAGGGCCTACCCAGGACCAGAAGGGAGCTGCAGTGGACATCCCCAAACTCTCCTGCAGTCCACACAGACGCCCCAGGCAGGAGAGCGCTACGCTTCCTGGTGCAGGGCCTTTGAGGGGCGCCCGAGCAGGGCATCTGGGGTCTTGTTAGAAATGGTCCTTAGGACATTGGCTCCTCTGCTGCCCCAGCCCCTGCAGCCTCCCTCCAGGGTGACTGGGGCAGCTGTGAGCAGCCTGCTCTGACACCTTGGTGGGTTTCTCCAGTCACCAGAGAGATGCTTGTTGTCTGTTTCACATGGTAATTGAGTCAAATTGATGTCATTTTTCCTCCAAACAGAACTTGCCTGGAATGTCTCAGGTTTTCATTCCACTGCATGGTTGTTAAGGAAGCTAAAAACAACCAACCCAAGCCCTCGCGTGGCCCGGCTCTCCAAGTTGGCTGCCACACCCAGGGTTTCTAGTGGCAGGGCCACCTGTTTCTGGCTGCAATTAGTTCTTTAAAATATCCCTGCTCCTGTGTCACCCTTCCCCCAACCAAAGGAAAATCAAATCATGTAAATTATGTACAGCAAAAGAGCTCACAGCACATTTGGAAAAGTGACAAAAGCCCAGACCCAGGCTCCCCTCGGTGGCTCCCTGCCAGCTCGGAGGCAGCCTAGGGGAGGTGTCCCTCTCTTCCTGTACCTGCGCAGGTGAGTGGCCGGCTGGGGACACGCCGCTCGGGAGGAGGACTCCACTTCCCCCAGGAAGGAGCCAGGTAGAGGGCTATTTTGAAGCACACATGAGTGCTCGCCACCTTCTGCTTCAACTCCCGCCACAGCTCCCCGTCCAAACGCAGTGGCCCACTCACGCCGCCAGCCCTGGCTCCCACGCCTGTGGGCTGCCAGCTGGGGCACCTCACTGAGCGCCCATCCTCCCCATCCCTCAGCAGGAATTGCCCTTCTCTGCCTTCCAAAGGCCAAATGGACCCCAACCGGCCAGCTCCTTGATGCTCTCCCTGCTAAGTGGCGGCCTCTCGCACAGGTGTCCCTAACCTGCTTAGTGGCCTGCATCCCCAGACTCTGCACGGCAGCATAGAACTGGCGCACAAAGTCTCCTGGCATGCACGTTGAGCACAGTCTGTGGGTCCCACTGCAGAGCCCCACGAGGGTATGAAGGGCCCAGGGACTGGGGAGACCCGGGCACTGCCACAGCCCCAGCTCAGCCCCTGGGACACGCACTGGTCCCCCATCCTGTGGGCTGCCAGGGTCACGAGCTGGGCGTGCGGTTCCGCCCTCGCTCCAGCTTCTTCCTAGCAGGGAAGATGAGCACGCAGAGGTGGGTGCACAGTGGTGGGCGCTGCCCGTAGCCCAGCGACGCCGAGTCCTCCGAGTCGGACTCACCATGTTCATGACTGTGAGGATGAACCTCTGAGCAGCCTCTGCCCCGTGGTACTGCACCATGTCGGCGTCCGCCACCACCAAGGTCTCCACCGTGTGCTCGCTGGTGAGCCGGATGGCGTTCCTCCGCTCGCGCCGGTCCCCCAACGGCCCGCCCGGCCTTGGCTTCTTCTCTTCTAGAAAAGAATGGAGACAGCCGTGCAGGGCTAGGCATCTGATGTCCAGACCATACTGTGGCCAGCCCTCTGGGGGCCTCCCCTGGCCTGTCCCCACTGGCCAGGGGCTGGACTTCGGCCAGTCCAGGGCTGCCCAGCTCTTGCAGAGGCCAAAGGACCAGAGGGCTCAGCTCCATCCACCATCATAGGTGAGGAGGGAAAGGGAGTGACTGGCTCGGCATGAATGGCATGAAAATGCACCTCCTCAGAGAAACGCAGGCAGCAGTACACAGTCAGTGAAGACAAAGGAAGCCTGGCCGAGCGGGGAGGAATCAGAAAGAGCTGCAGGCCCATGAGCTAGGCTCCCTGAGTGGCTGTTTCCCCTGCTGAGAACTTAGGCCAGGGATGCAGGGCCCAGCTCGGGCACAGGATGTTCCCCGGAGGTGGGCATTTCAGAAACTACTCTGAGAGCTGTAAACAAGGAGCCACAGAGGGGCCTCCCTGGTGGCATAGCCAGCTGAGCACTACAATGTGAAGCATCCGCGGCACAGCCGTGCAAGTTCAATCCTGGCCGGGGAGGGGACCCACATGGCACAGCAGACCTCTCCTGCCTCGCCCGCTGCTCCCCACAGCAGTATGTTTCAGTCAATCTGCCTGTTCTGCTCCCCGCTCTGTCTCTGGTGACTCCTCTCATCTCCTGTGACTCTGGCCTGTCCCCCAGCTCTTGTGTGCATAAATTTTAAAAAATCTTTAAAAAAAACCCACATGTATTAATAAAGCAACTTAAAAAAAAAGCAAACAAACAAAAGGAGCCACAGATATTAGCTGGCCCAAAGCAGTTGAAACACAAACCACAAAACCTAACCAGAAGACAGTGCTCCGGCACCTACCCCCAAGAGGCAGTGTGTCCTCTCCGCACCTGCAGAAAGCTGTTAGCACCTATGGGAGTGACCCTCCGCTGACCTGGACAAAAGGGACTTGCTGGAAGTTCTGCCTCTGTGTTGACTAAAGTCCGAGCCACGGAACACCCAAAGCTGCTGCCCGAGGACTGTTCCGTGTTTGCTGGTGGACGCCCCCCCTCCCCAGCCCCACACACCACTCAGGGCCCAAATGTGGTACAGAGAAAAATGTTCTTTCGTTTGATCGCTACGATTTTGCCCATTTTCAGCACCAGCCCACACGGAAGCTGACCCTAGCACAATTTCCCTTCACATAGTAAGGCTGTTAGGGGGAAAGGTCATCCTGAATGGATTACACACTCCAGACCACCATGTTCCAGAACCACAAATCTGATAAGATGATTGTCGAAGAGTGGATCCCTGAGACCTGAGGGTGGAGCTGAGCAGCCAGGCTGGCTATAAGACCAGAGGTGAGCCTTGGGTTCTCTCTGCCTTTGGAGCCATCTCACTCGACTCGGAGCCAGCTCTCAACGCGCCGTTGCGTTCCAGCTCGGGAGATCTGGTGGATATTTACGGATTTGTATCCCTCTCTTCCCTTGGTGTTATTTCTATTTTATTCCCCTTCTTTTGTAAAATAAAACCCTTTAATAACTTTTGTCACGTGTGCCTGAATTTGAGGCTTATTTTGAAAGCCTTTTGAGCGTGCGGGTGGGGACCCAGAGAGGGAAACCCATTTTATAGTAGGGTTGCCTGTAACAAAGCCAGCCTGCAAGTACACAAACCAGCTTCTGGCGTGGACCCATCATTCCAGACAAAAGGTCTTAGATGAGGCTGCACTTCATGTGGGCAGAGGAAGGAAACCCTGCTGGAGATTGCTCTCTGGACCCACCCCCACATCACCAGCCAGATCACCCCAACACAGGAGGGAGGAACAGAGGCCCTCCCACTTTCTGGACTCGGGTGCTCGCCAAGCACATTGCCGCCTGACGGGACCAACTTGCCCCACCTGATATTGGTAAAGATACATCCCGCTAGCATTTTCAAACAGCACAAGGGAAGGGCCACCCAGTGGGAATTCCATGTCACTAGCACAACCACATTCCCCCAGGCACCAGCCCAGAGTAAAACGCGGTGCCGGCATTGGTCAAAACGTTATTTCATAGCCCATCTCAGAGTCACCAACTCATGTTCTCATCTGCAGCTTCTCCCACGTTGGCTGCTCAGGCCTTGTTTTCGCACCTGGTCATGTATTTGCAGTCTCTGGGCTGGAAAGAGCTGCCTTTCCAGCAGCCCCTGAGGACACATGAGTAACATCTCCGTGGGAGGCGGCAAGCTTGGACACGTGAGGGTGAGCGCTCTCTAAGAAAAGCACCCAAACACTCCCAGAGCCGAGAAGCAGACACCCGGCACAAGCCAGAGCCCTGCACTGGGCACCCCGCGCCCAAGTCTATAAAGCAGGACTAATAAGACCCACCCTAGCCCTGCTGGAGCCTGGAGAGCTACTGAACGGGAGTCACCTGGGGCGAACGCCGTGGGCAAACATACCCCCAGAATACAGAGTACAGGCAAAACACCACGGCCAGGGGCTCTGCAGCTTTTAAAAGGCTTTTACTACCATGATCTCCTCGGCTCCTTCCGCTGTCCCCTGCTCCTTAGCACGTGACAGGAAATAAATACTCTCCTATGAGCATTAATACTCATGCAAGCACAGGTGGGCGAATGAATGAGCGTGCAGAACCCCATTTCCCAGGCAACAAAGCTGCAGGTGCTGCCAGAGCCCAGGGTTTCGGCCCTCAGCTCTGCACCAGCCTGGGTGAGCAAGTGCCTTGCTCCACATGGCTGCAAACAGGAGGGCGAGGTGACAACTTGGCGGGAGAAGACTCTTTTGGACATGATGAGTTTGACTTTGCTGCTTCGTGCTGGGGGACCGACCACGGAGACGGGGTGCTGCTCCTGGGCACCTTCAGTGGCGGGGCTCCTGCTGCTGGACAGCCTCGGGCTTGGCTGAGGTGTGTCTGCATCTGCAACACACGTATCCACCACAATCCTGCCTGCACCCTCCTCCGAGCGCTCTAACTGGGACCATCATGCCTTTAACAGAGTGTGCTCAAGAGGAGCAGCCACAGCCTTGGCTCAGGTTCCCTGTGGCCAATGGGCTTCAGAAAGTGAGACTGTCTTAGGCTTGGCAGAGCAATGTGGTGCGTGCGTGTAGTGCTACAGAACTCCGCCTCAGCTGAAGGGGGCAACGTTAGTCATGAGGAGCCCGGCTCTGATGTCCGACAGAGCTGGCCAGAAGCTGCCCAAGATCTCCCAGGGTGACCGTGGCCAAGTCCCCTCATTGACGAAACAAGGTGACAACTATTCCGCTCTGTTAGGATGAATGTGGGGAATGACAAAGAGGCACTGGGTCAGCCTCTCACACAGCCAGATAAATAGCAGCGACATCACACCACTGGTTCTACCCTTATTGTGGTACTACGATCATCGCCATTAAACGCTAGGGTCTAAATACTAGACCAGAATTTTTAAATTTTACACTGGACCCCTGAACCAAGCAGTGAACTTGGGAGCTCTGAGGGACAACTGGGGCTGACTTCTCACCTCCCCACATCCCTTCCCCCCAAACTCTAGCTTAGTTTCTCACTCTTACTGCACAGGAGACGTAAAAGAATTTCTCTAAGGCCATTCTTAATCACGCTCTCGGTAAATTATCTAAGAACAGTTTCAAGAGTGTTACACTTACCAATGTAACCTCTCAACATGCCAGAGGGGGAATATTTCAATCCTGAGAAACATGAATGAACATAAAACACGACCGTACATGAAACCAGCTATTTAAACCATGCACTATTAAGGACATGTCCCATAGGATGGGAGAATCAAGAGAAAATGTTTTCCATTAGCATGGACGACAGGCAGTGTGAGTGCACCTGCTGGGTGGAGGATGACGGCCACCACAGGTGCTTCCCACGCACAGAACCCCCAGTTCCACTAAGAGGCAGCCCAGGCCCCACAGCCACAGCACAAACGCTATTGAGATCATGTGGTTTCTCCTGTGTGTCCAGCGGCCCCATGATCTTTCATAACTGACTTTCCTAAAATAAGAAGCCATGAGTGCAATGGAAATACCTTCACTATGGATTTGTCCCTGGGCCTCGATCTTTACAGAAAGGTCTCCATTTCCCATATACGGTTACTAGTCTTTGGCGTCCAGCCCCCCCTCTGCTCTGGGCTCTGGGACTGGTGTCTTGCCGGCTGCCTCTCTCAGGCTCCCTTGCCAACTGAAAAGTCCTGTTCAGCAAGACCAAAGAGGTGAGGAGGCGGGTAGAAGGAGCTGGGAAGGCACGAGGTGGGGAGGAGCGCCTCATATTTGCAGCTCAGGGTGCACTAGGCCCAGCACACTGCCGCTGTGGCTCCAGCACCCAACTCTCAGGGCTCTCCCGGCCACCCGCCCCCTCCTTCTTAGGCACGTCCATCAGGACAGCAGCTGGGCTCCCCTGCCCCGCCCATGGCCGGGGCCTCCTTGGGGGAGCCCTGCTCCACACTCTGGCCCTGGCCACGCGTGCCTTCCCGTCCTGCCCCAGCCCTCCGTGGGTGACGCACCACTCCCTTCGCTCACCCGGACACCGATGCGGCCAACTCCAGCGTCATTCCCTCCTGTAGACGAACCCAGCGAGGTTCCAGCTGTCCTGAAACTGAATGGCCTGAGCCCCGAGGGCCGATTACTTTCTGTGTTTCCTTCAAGCTTCAGGGTTCTTCCCAGTTCTGGAACCAAAGACTTACCTTTTTCACTACAGGAGTATCAAGGTCTTGGGTGCGCGCCCACACCACAGAAAACCACCGCACACCACAGAACAGCGCCACACGCGGGAGAGCGGCCGCGCGCCCACCACAGAACAGCGCCACACGCGGGAGAGCGGCTGCGCGCCCACCACAGAACAGCGCCACACGCGGGAGAGCGGCCGCGCGCCCACCACAGAACAGCGCCGCACGTGGGAGAGCGGCCGCGCGCCCACCACAGAACAGCGCCACACGCGGGAGAGCGGCCGCGCGCCCACCACAGAACAGCGCCACACGCGGGAGAGCGGCCGCGCGCCCACCACAGAACAGCGCCGCACGTGGGAGAGCGACCTCAGGTTCTTAGTCACCACAGGGAAAAAAAGCAAAAAGATGCCGTGGAAGAGACGCGAGCATCACACCACATTGATTCCCAGCACGCCGCGGTCCAGGCCTGGCCACAGGGCCCGCGGCCTCACGGCCAAAGTGAAGAACCAGTGGCCAGAGCACCGGCAGCGGGCGCTCCAGGCGGCATGTAAGTGTCCACTCACGCAGGCCTAACTGGCGCTGTGCTTGCCAATTAAACCACCACAAGAACAGTCTCTTGAAGTTCTTTTTCTTTAAGCAAAGCATCTGTCCATGGGAGACGGCCTTCTCTACAGTGGCGAGGGCAGCGAGCGCCCAGCGAGGCAAGCTTTCTGCCAGCTGCACAGCTCCAGCATCCTTGAAAAAGAATGGCTCCGTGCTCTCATTTTTCTTTTGAAAAAGAAAAAAAAATAAGTTTTGTTCTCCAAGTATGAATTCTTTACATAACTTCTCCGAAGGCCAAGCCATTTTTATAAAAGGCATCATTTTCATGTCAATTCCTTAACAAGAAAGGTGGAAAATAGGAAATTTTTTTCATGGTTTTGATCTTGAATGAAGAACTGGTCATGCTTGGGGTCCAGGTCTGTGCCCACGGAGGGGGGGTGGTGGCAGATGATGCATCTGCACTGGGACATGGACAGGCCATGGCAGGAAAGACCTTGGGCCTTCTCCCCAGGGTCAGGGCCCTGGGAGAGCCACACAGCCAGGCCCTGCTGCCTACAGGCGAGGTCAAAAAATACTTATTCAGCCAACAGGGAACCTCCTGTGTGCCAGACACTGCTACGGTGTAGGGGAACAGGCAAAAGGAAGAGATGCTGCCCGAGTAACAGATCAGTATGAAAAGTCAAAAATGTAATAAGTGCTCACAAGAAAGGAAAAGGCAATGAGAGAATACAAAGACTGGGGGTTCAAGAAAGGCTTCCCAAGGAAGTGATGACTAGGTCCAAAATAGGAAGGATAAGTAAGAATAAACCAGCAGGGGTGGGGACAGAGGGGCTGGGAGGGGCTCAGGCAGTGGAAACCACATGTGCACAGGCCCCCGAGACAGTAGGAAGCATGGCATATTCTAGAAACTTCAGGGAGCCCAGAGCAGGAGAAAGTGTAACTCCCAGAGTCCTGGATAACTAGCAGGGGCCAACAGGAAGGGCCACGCGGAGTGTCTTTGGGGCCTCCTTCATCCCAGCGGCAGCAGGAGCTCTCAGGGGCTTGTGTTATGAATGTGTCACTCTGGCTGCTATTGGTAGAACAGATCTCAGGGGCCCACGGGGAAGTAGGTGCTCAGGTGAGAGGGATTTTACCTGACAGGGGAGGTTGAAAGAAGCACATGGATCCAGGAGGGATGCAGAAGGTGAAACCACCACTCCTGGGAATACCTGGGTAAGAAAACGAAGGAGCCAGCGAGGGTAACTCCTGGCTTGAACGGCTGTGCTCACACTGAACTGGGCACAACTGGAACAGGGCCATCATCACAACAAAAAGTACTTTGGGCTTGGGACAAGTTTCAGGTACTTCTGAAGCACCTGCATGGAAAGGTCAAGTGGGCATCTGAACATGCGAACTTGGAGTTCAAGAGCAAATGCTAGCTCAGAGATAGCCACTTAGGAAGCAGAGATTCCACACCTAGGGGTTTTGTTACCCCTCAGGTAACAAAAGCCCTATGACTGGAAAGGAGCGATGAACCCAAAAAGGGGCGGCAGGGGTACGAAACAGAGAGAAGAGTTGAGTGTGGCATCACAGAGAAACCAAGTCTCAGGAGGGAGGGAGCAGAGGGCCAAGAAGGGACCAGACTGAGCAAAGGGGCCTGTGGGTCTAGTGAGAACCCTACTCAGTGAGAAGGATGGGGGCAGAAGTCAGGCTGAGGAGGTGAGAAAATGTGCAAATTCCAGAAAAAATGAAGTTGGGGGAGGGGAGAAACAGAGATACTTTGGAAGGTGCTGGAATCCAGGAACGAGTTTCCTGAGATGGGAGAAATTGTGCATCTCATGAGGAAGACAGGCCTTGAGGACTGTTCAAGACCGTCTTTGCTCCTCCTTCAGCCACACTGATGACAGAAGCCCACAGGCCCCCACCTAAGAAGAACGAGGCACCCGGTGTGCCACCTCACACCACTGAGAAGCCGGCGGGGCTGGCTCTGAGGCCGGCCCTGTGCAGGGTGCTCCGCTCGAGGGAGGGAGAAGCATGTAAAAACTTAACAGTCCTATAAACACCCACGGATGAACACCCTGCTGTGAACACTGTCGAGGAAACGGCATGAACTCCAGGGAAAAATGGCTTTCCAAAGGGAAGAACGGGAGGAAAAGCACATTTCTCTGAAAAGGACAAAGCAGTGCAACTGGGCACAAAAAGGAAACGGAAAATGAAAATGCAGGCAGACACCACACAGGAGGAGACGGAGCTCTTCCTACAAGAAGGCTCCAGGGCCTCCCTGGTGGTGCAGTGGGTTAAGCAACGCACTGTGAAGCAGTCCGCAACCACTGCAGCGCGAGTTCGATCCCTGCTGCCGGCCAGGGGTGGGACCCACATGGTGCAGCAGACCTCTCCTGCTGTGCCCGCTGCTCCCCTCAGCAGTGTGTTTCAGTCGATCTGCCTGTTCTGCTCCCCGCTCTGTCTGTGGTGAATCCTCTCACCCCCCACACCTCTGACCTGTACCCCAGTGCTTGTATGCATAAATAAATAAATCTTAAAAAAAAAAAAAAGAAGGCTCCAGACTGGCTGTCGGGGCCCGGGGGTAAGACATGCTGCAGGGGCCGGTTACCGTCTTGCCTTTGTCTCCGTCTCCATCATCGCAGGCACTTGTAGGAGGCAGTGCGCTCTCGCACGGGCCGTGGCAGAGTACCACAGTCTTAAACAGCAGATTTATCAACTCCAACAACGGCAGCTGGAAGCCCATGGGCAGGCATGAACAGGGCTGGGTTCTCTGGGGCCTCTCACTTGCCCTGTTGTCAGTAGCCATCTTCTCCCCGTATCCTCGTGTTCCATCTGTGTCCAATTTCCTCTTCTAAGAGGAAGCCAGTATATGGGGTTAAGAATCGCCCTCCTGACCTCCTGTGAACACGATCACCTCAGCACAGTCACCAAATACAGTCACACCTGAGGAACTGGGGCCAGGACTTCCACATGTGGGGGGTTGGGCGGGCACCATTCAGCCACAACAGACATTCACCCTCTCCCCTGCCCTGGGAAGTGTGGGCTGGGATGCGTGCATGACCACATGGTCAGCAGGACTTGGCCGTCCCCAGCAAGGCAGCCACCACAGGGGTCCATCCAGATGCATCTGGCTGTTTCGAAACAACAAAGGCGAATGCCTAGAACCCTCCCGGTTTTCCACGGCCACTTTTCAGTTCAGTTTATTGCTGAAAGATGACACCAGCCTCCTGGAGCTTGACAGTTTTATCTTCCAAATTGATGGGTGAAGAAAAAAAAAGAACATTCTCCAAACACACAGCTTGGGGGAAGAAATTAATTAATGTGCTCATGTTTCAACCAGAGCAAGACAGGACAAACAAAAGCCTGAAAAGAAAACGCCTTGTCTCCTGCACCTGGAATCCCCCGTCGCAATCCTGCGTATTGTTGCTTATGGCAGACGGTCTTTCATCTTTGACAAGGAAGTACAAGCAACTTCAGACAGCTCAGGAATTCCTGCACCTTGGCGAGCAGGGCAGCCATTCTGCAGACGGGGAATCCCAGCTCTTCTACTCTGCTGCTTAACACAGAACAAAAGTGAGGTTGCAGGTCCTTCCACCAGGCCTTGCATCAGGGGGCCGCAGGGCGGAGAGTGGACACCTCCCCAGGCCACTGGGCTGTCCACTGGGAGCAGCCGGTCGTGGGTAGTCAGTCCTTTCTGAAGGCATAAGTGATGCAAGAGTAAAATGAAGAAAATATGAACAAGAGGAACAAATAATGGTTTTGCTCCTCCACCCTCAGCCCTAGGAAATGACGACTTTCTGTCTCCATAGATTTGCCAATTCTGCACAGCTCCTAGAAACATGGTCATACAATATGTGGTCTCTGGGTCTGGCTTTTGTCACTTGTATTCATGTCTCAACTCCATCCACGATGTAGCACATTTTGGTGCTTTGCTCCCTTTTATTGCCAAGTCGGAGTCCACTGTGTGGATGCACCACTTCGTTGCTCCCTCATCAGTGGCTGGACATTTGTGCTGTTTCCACTTTTTGGCTATTGTGAATAATGCTGCTTTGAAGATTCACGTATAAATTTGTATGTGGGAAAATGTTTTCTCTTCTCTTGGGCGTATACCAAGAGTGGAACTTCGTGGAGCTATGGCATGAGGAACTGCCAGATTGCTACAATTCCGGCAACAATGTGTTGGGGTTCCAGTTCCTCTACATTCCCACCAATTCTCATTTTCCCTCTTTTTACTATAGCCATCAAGTGTGTATAAGTGGTATCTCTGGTTTGTCCAGTAATGCAAGCATCTTTTCACGTGCTCGCTCGGTCAGTTGAATATCTTCACTGAAGAACTGTCTCCTCAAGTCCTTTTACCGTTGTTTAATTCACTTATTTTTTTTCATAATTGAGTTATAGGATACATTCCAGACATAAGTCCCTTCTCAGATATATGAGCTGAAGAAATATTCTCCTATCATGTGAGTTGATGTTTCTCTTTTTGATGGTATCCTCTAAAATACAAGTTTCTAATTTTGACAAAGTTCAATTTATCTATATATTGCTTGTGCTTTTGGTGTCATATCTAAGAAATCATTGCCTAGTCTAAGGTCTCAAAGATTTATATCTATATTTCTTTTCTAAGCACTTGCTAATGTTTACTTTCATTTAGTCTTTGATAGTCCCTTCATTTTTTTAATTATTGTTTTTCGTCTGTGACTGTATTTGCATCAACTAGTTAGATTGAACTCTATGTTATACCAGTTTCAGTCATCAAATCTTCATATGAGCGCTTCCTCTTCCTAGTTTTTTCATTTCTGCTTCAGCTCAGAACCAACTGCAACTGTCTGAAATCCTTCTAGATGAAGGACAAGCGGGATGTAGGATCTACATTCTGAACAACCTGAGACCCCACTTCCATTGCCCCCACCCGTAAGCTGTGACCTGTCTGCATGGCACAGACTCGAGGACAGGCATTCTTGGCCCCCTTGTCTTCTGGGACTGACCCGCGGTAGCGTGGACAACGCTAAGGTCTGCCAGAGTCTCGCTTCTTTGGAGTACCCTGTTTGTCTGCTTGATGACTAGTATGACTTTTTTTGTTACTCTTGTAATTCACACATTTTGCCAGAATAGATAATTGTGGGTCTATGTATGCTAATTCTGACCAGAACACAGTAAACCTTTGTTCCTATAAATTGAGATTTTTTTTAAGCCTCCAGAAAGTCTTCATTCATTATAGATCTTTGATCAGTGTTTCCATTCTAACTTAGAGGGAGCAGTTCCTTCTCCAGAGATTCCAAAGTGGGATTTACATTGTCTGTAGTCTGTTTCTGTCACTGTCTTTCTCACCATTCTCTTTCATTTCTTTGCCTCTTGAGGATGTATCTAAAATGTGCTCTCTATAGCACTAATTCAAATGTGTAATGTCATTTCATCATTTATGTAAGTGTGTTTCCTTTTCTACCTTCTTATGGGTTTCAGTGGAAAGGCTCATTTGCTGGTTGTAGTATTAAAGACAATGCTATGCAGCAAGCAGGCTCTGTAACCTCCTCATGCCTGAGCTACTCAGAGATTTAATGAAAGAGCGTTTCAATGGTCTCTTACTCCGCACATGTCACCGCATCCTACGTGATTTATTTTAATTTGTTGCCATTGTGAGGACTCCTATAATGACCTCACTCCAACTGTCCTGAGCTCTGTGGCATGGTCTTTACGAGAGGCTTGGCAAGTTAAGTGCAACAGCCTTAAGCATTCAGCTCCTAGGAGACAACTCTTCTGCTGGGCGGCACCAACATATTGGGAGTGAAATGTAGCAATACCTGCTCCCAGCAGCTAATGAGTCTTCTAGAATACTGTTCTACCTTATCTGTTAGAGGGTAACCTCTAAGACAGGGTAACCTCCTTGTGTTGTCCCTCCTCAACCTGTGTCACTTATTATCGCATGACCCTTTGGAGCCAAGCTCACGTCACTTCTGTTCTGACCCCAGCGCACCTGACCCAACCATCTACCACACAAGCCAGTTTTCACACCACATGCTCACATCCTACTGCAAGAGGATGCCTCCTTTAAGGAGACACAAGGTGAGCGTCTTTGTCAGGTGTCTGATTTTCTGCTCCAAACGCCTATAAGAGCAGATCAACATAAAGTCACCAGCCTGGTAAGCAAGAACTGTTCAGGGAAAACTGGCCACCAGAGAGTCCTGGTCACTTCCAGAAATGCTCTTGGACTGTCACCAATGATCCCAACAGCCTGGGGTCAGCTCTGTATGTGCCTTCCCTCTGCAATCAGACCTGCTACATAGGCCCCGCAGGAGCCTTGGACAGGGTACCACACGGACCCAGCCCTGTGACCCTGGACAACTACAGGTCAACCCATGCCCCGTCTGGAGACTGTCTAAAAGGGGGTTCAAGTCCAGTCAGGGAGATCCAGAGGTCAGCTGCTTTGTCATCACTGACCTGTTTGTGAGATCTGGGGATAGCACCAGTAAGTTCTCTTTCTGGAACATGCCCTTGCATCACCATCTGTAGTAAAAGCTGATGCTCCCAGTCAAGGCCAACAGTTGGCCTTGAGCAAAGTGGGTCTACACGGGCCCTCTCTGAGAATCTTCAAGAAATCATAGCTTTCAGACTGTCCTTGCAGAACGTCATCCATTTCAGTGCTGCCCAAACCAAGTCACTGTTTTGGCAACACCTGGAAGAGGTCAACAAGAGGATGCGAACACTGGCTGCCTTGAGAGCTGGATCTGGGCATTCATTACGCCCTCTCTGATCCTTGGAGTGTGGCTCTCATGGGTGTCCTTGTTCTCAGAAGTTGCTCAAGGACAGAGCCTTGAGTTGAGATTGGATTCTGTGGGCAGGTGTGGAGATGGCTGCCCAAGATGAGCCTCCTCAGGAGAGAGTCTCCTGCTCATTAAAACTGCCACCTCCCAATCTGGCCTGAGTTCTCCATTGGTCTCTCCCAGCCCTCTGTGGATGAAGCTGGTTTCAGATTATACCAGGGACACTCTGGAAGTTGCAACAGACAACACAGGAGCAGGCAACGTACCTTCAATTTCTGACACTGAGAGTGTGGCCGCAGCCTACAACAGCCAATTTTATGACATTTGTGATTCTCTGAATGTTACTATCCTCTTCAGTTCGTGAGCTGCTAGAGATAACTATTTGTATTCTATTTCCAGGACCAGAGAATAAAGAGCTCACTGGTGAAACTTATTTTTTAAAAATCATCAAAAGTCTCAAGACACATAGCAAATAACCAGACACCTATCCAAGAAAATCCACTAAAACACAGTAGCAGCCGTGACTTTTGAGTTCCCAACCCCATTCCCATCGTGGCTGATAACGCCGAATGAGCGTGACCAAGAAATGGGTCTCCCTTCCGCTCTGCTGTCAGTCATGGGATGTGGCACTTCACCAAGGGGTGAGGGCACCCGCATTTCTCACCCCCTACTAGTCCCAACTGAAGAATCTAAATTCCTAGTAAGTATCCAAAAGGTTGGGGTTCCCTTCCTTCACCCAATACCCATTCATAGGAAGGGGTTATACCCCAAGAAAATATTGCAGCACCCAAAACCCTCATATTAATTTACTCAAAGGAAAAATAATCCACGCCAGAAAAGACAAGCCAAGATGACCAGAGATTACCAAGCCTTCTTAGATCTCTGAGTTGAGGCCCAGAACCCTGAGTTGAGGCCCGGAGGCTTCCCCCAAGACAGAAGCAGTCCTCAAAGATAAAGAATTCCTATGCTTGCTCCCAGAAGAATTGGCTTTATTTGAAACAGAAGTTGGGAAAGTTCAAGCCTAAGGGCACCCTCAAAAACAATAGAAATTCACAGGCAAGCAAGTGCCAGGCCAGCAGCTTATCTTCACTAAGAGCCGCAAACAAAAGATAAAGGGTAGGACAGTGAGTTCACCAAAAACAACCAAGAACAATCATGTAAATATATATATATATGTATATATATATAATTATTGGGGGGAAAAAAGCTAAGAAAAGGGACAACCAAGGAGAGTCTTGTGAATTTAGAACAAACCTCAAAAACTTTCCACAAAATCTACCTTTACCTGAATTTAGTTAGATCAGACTGTGGAGCAATCTATGTCCCTGGGCACTGTTGAAATACTTGAGCAATCACCCAGCAATTAGTGAAGTCTGCCAGCTAGATGGGATGCCAAATGAGGCAGACAGGGTAACTGAGATCAGAGGGAAGATAGCCCTGATTAAACCCAGAGTAAGTGTGCACGTGCCCAAGGTGGTTCCTTCTGAGGAATCACGAAAGGCTGAGTGGGAAAAAAGACGCCACTTACTTGTCCTTCTGAGACTAAGAAAACGAGCAAGAAAACATGCTTAACACCAAGACACAAAGACCAGCGCTCAGAGTTCCCATGTTATTATCTAAAATTCAAGTTTTCAACAAAAAAGTCTGAGACATAGAAAGAAAGAGGAAAGGGTGGCCCACAATAGGAAAAAAGGCAGACAAAAGAAATTGCTTGTGCAAGAGCTCAGGTGTTAGATTGAATAGACAAAAAACTTAGGAGTAGCTGCAATAAAAAAATGTTGAAATAACTAAAGAAAGCAACCCTTAAGGAAGTGAAGAAATATATGATGTCAATTAGAGAATTTCAATAGAGAGTCTTCAAAAAAGTTTGAATTCTGGAAACAACTTTCGGTGATGTTCGTGATGTCGTGAACACAGGTGTCAAAGTATAACCAGAAAGTGCATTCTACAATGTATATGGAAACTCAGGAGACCCAGAATAGCACAATAAGTGGGAGAACACACTTCTCAATTTCAATCATATTACATACATGAAGTGACCAATAGAATATGTTACATAGATTAAAGGAACAGAATTGAGAGTCAAGAAATAAATGCATGCGTTTGGGCACAACTGATTTTTTATAAGAACATCATGACTATTCAATGGGGGTAGCAAAAGTCTTCAATAAGTGGTACTGGACCAACTGGATAGGAGCACACAAAAGAATAATGTTGGATTCCTTCCTCATGCCATATACACTAACTCGAACAGATCAGAAGACCAAATATAAGAGCTACCTTACCAAATGGAAGCATACATCTTTGTGACCTGAATAGATAACAGTTTCTTGGATACGACAGCAAAAACACAGTCAAAAAAATTAGATTTCATAAAAAATTTTAAATATGGGACTTCAAAGGATACCACTAAGAACAGGAAAATAAACTACAGAAGGGAAACATTTTATAATTCCCAGGCAGTCAATATTCATTCTCTATTTGCAAAATCGCCGATTCCCTAAAGTATATAAGTAACCACAGACTCAATACTCGCAGAACTTTCACAGTCACTCCTATAGTCATTCACATATGTGCAGAGTGGAAAATGAGCTGAGTCTCCCTACATGCACATTCACAGCTGAGGTCACACAAGGCGACTCACCTCCTTATTTTGGCTGTCATATTGTAAACAAGAATCCTTGGGGCCATCTGTTTCACATTTTTGTGCTTTCTGTTGGTGATTTTTCTATTTAAAACACCCCCACAGATAGAGCTAAAGAGCTGTCACTGCTCCTAACTGCAAGGAGGCTGTGTTGTGCCTCAGACACATTTGACTCAGGCATGAGCTATAATGCTGTTGATTAATAAATGAACATTACATTCTAAATAAGTTTCCTTTATACAGAAGCATACATAAAAATGGTTACCTATGGACTGGTTGATGGGATTGTTCAAGAGTCAAAAGCTCACAAGACCCTAACACTCTATGTCTCATGCCGGGTAATTCAATGTCTGTAGCAACTTTATAGAATGATTGTGAATAATGACAATCAACTGGATCTAACAAGGAACCTGCATTTGGAATATGTAAAGAACCCCCACAACTCAGTAATGATGACAACCCAATTTCAATATGTTGCAAAGGATCTGAATGGAGTTTTCAAAGACATGCAAATGAGTCCAGGAGAAGAAGTTCAACATCCTCTGCCCTGGGGCTTGAACGAGAGACTACTTCGGACTCACTAGGTCATAGCAAGAGCACGTGTCGGCAAGGCTGCAGAACAGGGGGAACCCCCACTGCTGCTGAGAAAGTAAAGTGGTGCAGTCACTTTGGAAAACTGTCTGGCAGTTCTTCAAAAATTTAAATGCGTTACCATAGGACCCGATAATTACACTACTACATATTGACTATATATCCAAGAGAAATAAATCCTCCCCCATAAAAACTCATACATGAAAGTTCACAGCAGCAGTATTTATAATAGCCTAAAGTTTTCAGCAATTCAAATATCCATCAACAGATGGATGGATAAAATGTAGTATATTCATACAACAGCATATTATTTGATAATAAGGAATGTGGTACTGTTATATATTACAACACAGATGAACCTTGAAAAAGTTATATGTGAAAGAAATTTGTTTCAAAGGAATCATTGAATGATTCCATTCATATGAAATATCCAGAATGGCAAAACCCATAAAGATAGAAAGCAGATTTCTAGTTTCCTAAGGCTGAGGAATTTGGGGGAAATGGAGAGCGACAGCTAATGGATGCGGGTTTCTTTCTGGAATGATGAAAATGTTCTAAAATCACCAACAGTTATGATTGCACAACTCGGCATATACTAACAGTCACTGTGCTGTACACTTGAAATGGATGAAGTACACAGTTTACAAGTTACATTTTATTAGCTCTTACTAAATAAAGGAAATAGATACCTGTTAAAGTTAAATTTAAAAAATGGTGAACTCAGCAACAGCTGCAAAACATATACCTGATAAATGACTTGAATGTAGACTACCTGAAGAACTCTCAAAATTCAACCGTATTTTAAAAATGGGTAAAATATTCAAAGAGGCACTTTGCAAAGAAGAAATATGTTAAAATTACAGGTGATACCAGCACAAACCTATCAAAATGACTAAAACTAAAAAGACTACCCATCAGCTTTTTTGACAAAGATGTGGAAGAAATGGGATTCTCACACATTGCTGGTAGAAATACAATGGTACGGCCATTTTAGAGCACCACTGGGCAAGTTTTTGTTTTGTTTTTTAAATACCACTTTATAATCCAGCCACTCTGCAACTAAATTATTTATCCATGGATTTTTAAAGTCCATAAAAAAATGTACATTCATATTGATAGTCACTTTGTTATAGCCAAGATTGGAAAAAACCCAAACACCAATTGAGGTTAACAGACAAAGTGAACCAAATTACCCATGTAGTGGGAGATGACTCAAGAATAAATAGTAATAAATTACTACTGATACAAACAAGTAGTTGGATATATCTCAAAATAACTATGTATAAAAGAAGCTAGGCAAGTAAGTGTACATGCTGTACACTGCATGACCATATTGTAGAAATCTCTAAAAAATGCACACCGATCTAATGACAGAAAGCAGACTGGTAGTTACTGACGAAGGGAATGGAGGGAAAGGTTACAAAGGGCACAAGGTAACTTTAGGGATGAAATGCTCACTTCTCCTCATGCTGTCCCTCCCCAACACATACACAATGGAATGGGGAGTTGCATCATGAGGTCCACCTACCCACAGGTTTATGGTGGTTCTGAAAAAGGTCTCTATATTCTTTGATATTGAGATCCGGGGGCCGTCGGAGGGGGTATCACCCCTCGCCTTGAATCTAGGTGTGTTCAAGACTGTTTCAACCAACAGAGTAGGGCTGAAGTGATTTCAGAGGTTGATCCTGACAGAGTTGTTGGCACTTATATGCTTGGGGCCCTGAGCAGTTATGCAAGAAATATGACTACCACCATAATGCGAGGAGGCCAAGGGGCAGAGGCCACGCATAAATGTTCCACTTGGTAGTTTTAGCTCCGATTCATTCACCCCAGCGCCAGACATGTGAGTAAGGGGTTTCCACATCACTTCAGCTCAGACTTCCAGTCTTCCCAGGTGAAGCTCAGGACTGTGGAGCAGAGCAAGCGATTTCCACTATGCCCTGTCTGAATTCTTGACCTACAGAATCTGTGAGCATATTAAAACAGCAGTAGGAGGCTGTAGAATGAAAATTAAAATCTGGTCCAGTTACTACAGCTCAAACACTATAGCAAATGTTGGGGAGGGGCTTCAGGCCTCCTGTCCAGGGGACACAGACCCAAGAAGATGACAGCTGTGTGCTCCCACAGCTGTCCTTCCAAGCTGCTTCCTCAGACAGTAGGGCTAGTCCCCACTCAGGTCTGGATTATGCAAATGAGGGTTTCAGTCCATGCAGTCCTGATTGGTGGAAAGTTTGTCCAGTGGTGATTAGTCAAATTTGAATCCTGGCTGGGCTTTGGCTTGCCTGGAAGAAAATGGTTTCATCTTCAACCAGCGACAAGTGCGGGCACCTTCAACAATCTCCCCACTCTGGTTTCTACCCATACTTGGTATGACTCCGTTTTTACTTTTCTTTCGTAAATTATTTATCAGTCTCTAAGCTTTGGAGTGATTTTGTCACACAACAATAGCAACTGATACAGAGGTAAGTGCAGTGAATTGTTGGGTTTCTCCCATGAAAAGCAAGGTAGAAACCCATATGCCCCACTGTGTTACCAAACCCTGAAGCACCCACCTCTAGTCCCTGAGCCCAGTGGGCTTGTGTCCATCCACCCAGACCAAAAGCCTAGGTGGTCTTCACTAGGCAGGGCCCAATGTGAATGCGACTTCTTTCCTCCACCACCCTCGGCAGACTAAAGAAGGCTAAGAAGAGACAGTGTCAGAGACTGAGCAGCATGTTAGAATATTTTTTTGGGATCACATGAAACCAGAGGGGCTTCAGTCACCAGCCACATCTTTGTGCTGCAGTCTGACCACATTATATGGACAGAACAGAGTGTCCAGAAATGGGCATGACCCAAGCAGGACCATGAAGTCTTCCTATGAAGTCTGTCATGACCAAGTTCATGGGCACTCGGGACCACAGTGGCTACAGCTGACAGTGGCTATCTCCCTGCTGTCAGGAAGACTGGTCTGAGATTTAAGCCAAAACAGAGGGACAGAGACATGAGATGGTAAGAGAAAGCAACAGTCTCAGCTTCGTTATTAAAATTCCTGGGTCCGCCCATGACTGAAGCACTAATATATATATATATATATATATATATATATATATATATATATTTTTTTTTTTTTTTTTTTTTTTTTTTTTTCTTTTTNAAGCACTAATATATATATATATATATATATATATATATATATATATATATTTTTTTTTTTTTTTTTTTTTTTGCTTTTGCTCAGTTTGAGATAGAGAGGACTTGAACCCCTGCAGGGCCCCCTCCTGCCTCTGGTCCCTAAATGCTCCCTTCTATTTACTCAGCTGTATGGGGAACTATGTAGTTTTACAGTGATAGAAACAGCTGAGCATCTAGGCATCTAGGAGAGGATAAAATGAGATAAAGGATGTAATATGCCTGGCTCAGTGCCAGGTGTGTGTCTGATGCCCTCCACATGCCCACGGAATAGCTCTCCAGAGCGAGCCTCTCGGCCCCTCTGTGGGTCACACCTGGCACCCAGACAGGCACAACCACACCTGGGCCACAGCCTCGCCCACGGGTAAGTGTGTCTGTCTAAGAGAATCCAGTCATCAGAAAACATAGAACCATCCACAAGCACATTCTGAGAAGCTGAATCAAAAACTCCTCCCCTCTCCAGGAGGATCCGCTCCAGATTTCCTCCAAATCCGAAGTTCACATTCTTATTCTAAAATTTGGTTCACTCTGCAACCTTACTTTTTAAACAACATTTCAGAGACCTCTATTACTGCAACATCCCCCTCTGAGAGTAGAACAATCTCTGCTTTTCCCCCCACATACAGACAATCCACACACACACCCCAGAAAATGTTTTATAATAGAGCCTTGTCAAAAAGTTATTCTAAAACATTTTATTTTCTCTGGCAGCCAGAAGCGATATTCAGCTGTCTGGAACACAGGCTGCTCGCGGTCGCTTGTCACAGACAACGGGGGGGGGGGGGAGAGCAGGAGATGACAGCAGCAAATCTCAGAATCCCCTGGGGAAAGGTGAGTGGCCCACGCCATTGCTGGCCCACGCTGGCCACAGTCCCTCCTGAGGGGAAGCCGGTGTCGCTCAGGCTGGTGGGAATGACATCAGATGTATTCTCACTGCCATATGAACAGTTCCCTTCTTTTTTCATTGTTGCTAACTGCTTTCCCTTTTTAGGTAGTTACTGGTGGATCAGAACTCCAAGTAACTACTCTTTAATATGGTTGAAACTGGAATATCTTCAAGGAGTCTGCACTGTCAAGCATTGGAACCATGAAAAAAACAGTCATGGGAAAAGAAAACAGAACCCCGGGCTTCGCCGTCCAACTCAGCTCTGGCGTCCCCGCCCAGCTTGCTTTCTCCACTGGACAGTCCAGCTTGACCAGCGGCAGGACAGGCCACGCCAGGACACAGGGGCAGGTCGCATCTACCTGGGCACACACGTCAGGCATCCCCACCCTGGTCTGATGGGGCAAGAAAACCACCCTGGACTTAGAGCCGGGCCTTGGGCCCCCCTTCTTTTTTCTCCCAAGTCACTGTGCCCCGATTCTAGCAAGGATCTGGCCCCTGCTCCAGGCAGAGCATTTCGCTGGGGACTCGGATTTTTCACAACACACGTATCTCAGATAAAGCAACTTTTTAATCATGTGCCCCATATTCTGCCGTGGCTGGAGGCTGCATGCCAACAGAACGGTCCCAGAGTCCTCTGCCAGTGACCATGGTTGAGGTCAGCTCCAGATGGAGCCTCCGCAACAGTCTCCCAAGGACACAGGGGGCTGGGGGTGGGAACACATCTACTGAAGGCCAGGCAGCATGCACGCGTTCCGAGCCAGGCCTCAAGTTCAGGTCTGCTGATTCCAGGACCCAAAGGCATTGCCCTACACCCCAAGTCCATTCCCACTGCTGCGTGAGATTTCCAGGTCTGGCGTACACCAGGCACATTAACCGTACACAGAGAACATGAGCCACCCCCCTTCTCTGGAATCACTTTCTTTGCAGATCCTCTGATGTCCAGCAGCATTCAGGCTGAGCCCAGACTCCCCACCGCCCCCCAGCAAGCATTCCCAAGCCCCCTCCCTACCCTCTCTGAGCCTTGGGTGCCCCTTCTCCAGCCTCACCAATCAGCCCATTTCTGGGAGCTCTTTCTCTGTGCTCCCCACCACCGCCAGGGCAGCACATGAGGACCCAGAACTCAGGGGACAGGGCGAACGCAGAGTGAGAGGAAGTGGCACTGGTTATCTTCGCAGGGCCCTCACGACTTCCTGTGCATCGCAAGGTAGCGTGTCATTTCAAACTGGGGAAGAATTACAGGCTTTCATGCTGCTCCTCTGAGCCATGGCCAACCAAAGAGAAAACTGCACCTTCCAGGGAGGAAAACAAGGGAGATTTGGGGCAGAAAACATATCAGGGTGGACAACACCTCCTCTGGGGGTTGGGGGCACTGAGGCTCAGCCCCTGGAGCAGCCAGGACGCCTGTCCCGGGCCATGCATATTTACCCTGAAGGAGGCAAACTCAGAGACAAGCCAACAAGGCCCCTGACAGAAATTGATCGAGGGCCTCGGCCTCAGTGCTGCTCTGAACGCCCCAGGCCAACAAGATGATTAACTGCTGCACGGAAGGGAACCCACTGCCCGCATGTGACGCAGATGACCCCCTCTGGAACAGAGCAGGCCTGAAACTGGACCTCTTGGCTCCCCAAGGACCGTCCAGGAAAAGGCGCCATTGTGCAGGGGAAGGTCAGGAGACCAGAGACGGGGAGGGGAATCAGAACTCCCCCAAAAGCAGTGTCAGAAAGGTGCAGCTGCCCGCGGAGCGCTGGGGGTGGGGAGTTGTGCTTCCTTAAAGGTTGACATAAAGAAGGCACAGTTCCTTTGACAGGCCTGGAAGGACAAGCATGGGCTTCCTCAGGCATCCAAGGACGCCTGGTTTATAAGGTCTTCTCTAAACGATGGCCCCCTGCCTGAGAGAAGTCCCTTCTCCCCTCCCCCAGCTGCAAGGGTCTCTAAGCCAGGGGTGCGGCATGGACACCCACCTCAGACTTGGCAAGGCTGTGTTCCCGCCCTGGGGCTCAGACCCTCCTCAGCTGGACCCAGGTCGCACCCGCCAACCAGCACAGCCGACCACCAATGAGGCCTGATATTTTCTGCTCAACTGGGCAGGAACATTTGCAGCTTTATTGGGCTTTTCCCCCACGGTTCACTGTCCAGCTCTGTCCAAAGCCAGTGACAGGAGTTTGATCTATGACTTGCTAATGGATTGAGAAAGGTACAAGCGCCTGCTGCCCACAGGCAGTCTGTGCAACCCCACACCGGTTCCAGCCAGCGAATTCCCTGTCTGGTCGTGCACAAGAAATTGTCCGTTGCTTTGAAAGAAGGCCATGCAAAATGAACCCACTGCATTCGTGGCTGGAAGGTGCCCAACAAAACTGGGCAGCAGATGTCCTGATGAGACTGTTTTTTTTTTTTCTGCTGGGCTTTTCCAGTGAGAAATGATTGTGCTGAAAAGGCTAGACCTGTCTGCAGAGGGGGGAAAAGTACAACCTGAGACCTAATGGTCCCTCCAAACAGGGTGTCTGTTCCCCTTCCCTTACCGGGGTCGGACTTCCTGGCCTGAGTCCTCTGCTGGGGCAGAAGCCTGCGTGCTCCTCCACTCAGTCACACTTTCTCTCCGCTCTCTCCCTTGGAGGGAACAAGAACGCTGCTGATTCAAAAATCAGACACTTCTGCAGGAGTTGGCAGGGGCTCTCCACCCCCACTGCCCTGGAACACCAAGTCAGCGCCCCGGCCCCTCACTCGCTCAGCCTCCTGGCCTGCGCTTTCGGGGGCCAGTTCCCTCCTCTGGCCCCAAGGTTGGACAGGCTGCCAGGAGCTTCCTTGAGCCACCTTGCCGGCCCCAGCCAGCGTGCACTTTAAATAATAAACTCTGCATTCTTGATCCGTCTGCAGCCCCGGGCAGATTTTCCTATTGAAGCTGGAGGCCTTCTCTGCTCTGAGTTACTGAAGTGGGCGGCGAGTGTTGCATAAGAGCACAGGAGAGAGCTGGAGAAAGACAACACCGCTTCTCTTCCAAGTCCACTGCTCGGTGGAACTGCATGTGGGAAAAAGGATTCAGACGCACACGTGTGACACGACCACGGAGTGATTTTCTTTTCATCTCAGTGTTCCAGTGTTAAGTCTTTCTCAAGCGAGGAATAGATTCTTCAAGAAGAGGCCCGATGGGCTTGCCCTACGACATGACTTTCTATGTTTTCGCAGAGAACATGTCCAAAAGATAAGTGGAAAATAGGGGCGAGGAAAGGGGAGCAAGGAAAAGGAGATGATCATAAAGCTAAGACGTACAGGAGGAACATTTATGAAGGTGGTCGATTGAGTCCTGGGCCCCCAAAGATGCCAGGTCCTCCTCCCTGGGCCCAAGACTGTGCTCACTTGCGTGGTGAAGGGGGCTTGGCAGATGATCTTGAGATGGGGAGATGGTCCAGGTGGGCCTGACAGAGCCACGTGTCCTCATGGGAGGGAGCAGAGATCTGAGCCGGAGGGAACTGCCCTGCAAACTGGGAGCGGATGTATTCGGGGCGCTTCTCTCCACACCCTTTGCTCCACATGCTCAGCTGACATTTTCCACAAGGAGGGTCCCCCAGTTATTTATTTATATCTGCTGGGCATGCAGGTTCTTATTTACTCCACAAACACTCCTTATTTCAGCCTTAATAGGGCAGGCGTGAACGCAGCCCACCTCAGTCTCAGGCACCGCTTGGCAGGCCGCAGGCCCTTCTGCACAGCCTCCACCTCAGCTGAAAGAGTGGAGGAAAGCGTGGGCCCGCTAAATGAGATGAGTCAAAAGTGAAATTACTGATGGTGTCACTCATTTGTGGAGTATAAATAAGCAACAAAAACACACTGGCAAGACACAGCAAAAATAACTCTTAGCCTCTGTGGAAATCATGCGTTTCCCAGAGGGAAGGGGTGAAGGGAGAGGGGGAAGGTGTGACGGGTAGTGCAGTGGCTTGGGGAGGGTGAGGGGAGCAGTGGCTCAGACCTCTGGTAGGAGGTGAACGCAGCATGTGCACTTGTGGTGGTGTGAAGCTGTGCTCCCCAAATTATGCACTTCTGTATACAGATGATACATCAGTAAAACCTGCTTAAAAGAGCAAAACATAATTTTAAGGCCATCACAATAATAACTGAGTCCACCAAGAATCAAGAGATGCTAAGACTAGTGAAAGTATGATGAAACCCAGGATATTAACGGTCTCCAAAAAGCTGCAAGTTACTCACTAATTACCTATGGGAAGATAATACCTTTGTAGCTTAACCTACAAACACACCTGGAGCCAAGTCATAAAAGCTGACATTCCCCAGAGGGGACAAATTGGCAGTCCTGACTCCTGCTAACAGAGGCAGAGGAGAACAGGGCACCATTCGGTGCCATTCCTGCCCGGGGTGCACAATCTAAACCTGACCGTGCAGACATGGAAGACAGAAGCCAAGTGCAGAGATCTCCATAGAATGACCAGGCTGCCCTCGAATCACTGGGGAAATGTGAAGCTCAGGAAGACAGAAGCTCAGAACTGACCCAGGCTGCAGGAGACGGAGGTGACGTGATGTGACAACCCTAAGTAAGGACTGATTACAGATTTGATTCCACTTTAAGAAAGTTATAAAAGACTATTGGGATGACTGTTGAAATTTAAATAGGAATAGTGTGATTCCTATTGTGTCAATGTTTCCTATCCTGTTTGATAAATATATGATGGTTAGTAAGAGTTTTAGGAAATATGAAGGAAAGTATTTCTAGATAAAGGGATTTGATGGCTGCAAAGTACTCTCAAGTGGTTTGGAAAAAAGTGTGTTGGCAGGGAGCAGACTGGGGTGAGTAGATTGCAGGGGGAAGCTGCAGGGGGTGGGGAGGGAGCCAGGAGAGAGGAAGCAACCAGGGGAAATGCTATCAGTTGGTGAGTCTGGATACAGGCATAGCAAACAAGAGCGGTAAGGATACCAGAGCAGAAACAGGGTCTGCCTGAACGGCATGGGTTTGACGGCAGGTCCACTCACACGTGGATCTTACAGTCAGACGCACAACTTATGGATCAATGAACACAGCCTAGGACGGTAAATGTACTTAGGATTTTCTCCCTAACATTTTCTTTTCTCTAAATCACGTTGCTGTATGTTGCATGTAACATACAAAATACTGTTGGCTAACTGTGCTATGCGTAAGGCTTCCCATCAACAACAGGCCACACAAGCTTCATAGTTAGTTTTCGGGGGGTCTATAATTGGATTTTCCACCTTGAGGAGGTGGAATCCCATTACCCCACATGGTTCTGGTGAGCTATCGTTACTTCTGGGAGAAAACTGGATCCAAGCAAGGGTTTGGTTGAGAAGCAACAAGTCAGGGGAAGTAGGTGACACCTCCAGCCCCCACTGGAGATGGGGAGCTGGGGCTCCAGAAGATGACGGGCTTCTGAGATAGAAGGTGAAAGAGACAGATGAACCCGGAAAACTACAATAAGATTTTTAATATACCTCTTATAAAACAAATAAATCAAGCAGGCCAAAAATAGTATGTATGATTTAGCATCATAACAACTTAAGAACTTCAAGTAGATCTATCCATAGATGTCTTTGTAGGCACCGCTGCTGGCCCACCACCACTTAATATACTATAGGATTCCCCCTCGACAGTCCTTCCAGCAAATTTGTTTAATATTCTACCATCTCCCTCTCCCATTCACCTCTACCAGAGTGAAGGGGAAACAGAGATTCAGAGTATTATTAAAGACCATGAAAATGCTAATGGAAGATTCTCAATTGAAGCTGAACAGAGAAATTACAATAACTCAAGACAGACAAAGCGTGTTGAAGTCAAAATAACCACTTTAAAATTGAGGGACATTTAAGAATATCCAAAATACCATTTCAGTTGTTGAGCATAGCCAAAAAAACTTAAAAATATGCTTGTTCTCACCAAAAAAAGGGGCTCACAGTCTCCATGTTTTCATGCCAAGTTCCAACCTGGAGGGATATTTTATGAATCAATTTATAAGGTCCTAATAGTAAAGAGTTATAAAGGAGATAGGATCAGCCCGTCCTTTCCTCGGGAGCTTTAGAGATTAGAAATGCTAGAATTGTAACCTCAGCAGAATCCAAGAGAAGGCAGTGGCTCTTCCAGGTGGTATTAAAATATCAATCCCTAGACCCACCAACCCTGCCCAGAGAAAGAACACTGGAGAACATGACTCAGTTTTCAGGTAAACTGAATGTTTTATGAATACCTCCATGAACCAGCTGGCTATTCCCAGCTCATGTCCAAGGTCAGAGTAGCATAAGATTAACAAGAAGGTATAATGACACCATAAAGAACATGTTCCCATGGGGTCAATCTGGTTACCTTTTCTAGGAGACTTAAAGAACGTGTTTTCGGTAACTCGGTAAGTTAACTTCCCTAGTTTCCAAACCCCCAACATTTGAAAATTAATTTCAAGTAGATGCTGCTTAACTGTTATCACCCGGTCTATTAGAAGATCCGTGTGTCATTCTCAACACAACAGCAAAGTTTACTATTTCACAGGCGGCAAGAACCAGAAGGGAAACACAGTCTTCTCCTGTGCCTACCCAGACTGTGGTCGAAGCCAGCACCACCTTGAATACACCCCGACTCCCGCACAGCAGAGATGTGAGGTCTGGGGAGAGGGAAGGGGAGAGATTTTTAAACAAATTCAGAAGTTTTTCTCTGCAACCTGACATAGCTGTCTTAGCTCGGTTTCCATCACGTCCTGCCCACCCTGGTTTTGTTCATTTTATTTCCATCATTAAAGGCTGAACAGTCTTATCACATCCTCAAAACCAGCCTCAGGGGCCAAAACGCAAGGCAGGACGGTTCGTCATTGTGTCAGCCATCCTGAGATCACGCCCCGAGAGGTGGCAGCTGGGAATTCGACACTGCGATGCCACGCACAGGTCCGCCAGGCTTCTGATCCCGGCCTGGAAGAGGAGGCGCACTGGCTGGGGCCAAGGGAGAGGGGAGAACAAGACGTATGTGCCCCTGGATTTCACTGTGTGCCCAGGCCTGGTGATTCTCACCTGAGAAAACCCGCTTGCGGGGCTATTGCTCGTGTTTCAAATCCCTAAGTGCCGCGGCTCTCAGCACCACCTAAACATCAGAACCACCTTGGCGGTGGTGGTGGGGTAGGGGGAGTTAGTGGCGGCTTCAGTCGCCAGAAGCCCGGCTTGTGCCCGGGACCACTTAAGTCAGCTGCAGAAAACACACAGGGATGTAGAGGGACCGACAGTCACTCTAAACACAGCTAACTCGAACAATGCGGTTTTAACCTCAGGGATCCACTAATACCCTCGTATCAGATGATGCAAACATAACGCCATCAGCCAGTGTTGTAAATATATTTTCTCTTCTTTGTGATTTTCTTGAGAATATTTTGCTTTATCTAGCTGATTTTACTGGAAGAAGCCAGTAGATAACACATGTAACAGACAAAATATGTGTTCATTGACTATTGCCGTTACCATAGGCTTCCAGTTAACAGCAGGTGAGAACTAGTAAAGTTCTGAGGCATGACTAAAGAATTATGTGAAGGCTCAATAGAGCAGTGGATAGGGCACGCCTAACTCCTATATTAACCAAGAGCTAACTGTTCTTTGAAAGCAGATAAAGCAAAAATGGTCCAGTGAGAATGACCTAGATGGGACCAGAATAACTGACCTCAAGCCCAAACACACAGCCAACCTCAGACTCACCCAAACTCCAGCTCCTAGTCCAGGCTCCTCCGTCAGTAGTAGTCTCGTGCTGAGGTCTCTCCTCCCTGCTCATGCAGGAAGGACGGAGCAACACTGATGCCTGGTGGCATGCTCTCTCCACGCAGCGCTCCTGGCATTTCAGAGACAGCCTTGACCCAGGCAAGTCCCCTCCAATACCTATCTGCAGACTGCGCTAAGAGGGGGCCACCTGGATAGCATGCCCCCCACCCCGGGCTGTGCTGCAGGGCTCAGGGATAAACAACAAAGCTATTCAGGAGAGTCACATAATCGATTTATTCCTAGGTCTGGAAAATGAAACCAAGACACACTATATTTTTATACAAAGACGGATCTTTATACTACAAAAGCGCAATTCTCAACGATCAGAGGTCCCCAGGCTCTCCACAGAGGAAGTGCCCTGGGTGCCGGCAGAGGGCACTCGAAGGCAGGCACACAACCACCAACGCCCGACAGATCTCACACAGGTTGCTCAGGTAAGAGGAGCAGAACCGAAGAACCGTGGTTTTCATGTCAAGCAGCTTATTGGGGTCAACTTCAAAAGCACTCACACCCAGGTCACACCAGACCAGCCAGATGAGGGCGCTGGGGACAACTGTGCATGGCGTCTCCTACCACGCGGTTCTCACATTTCACGCTGGAATCACCTGCCTGGCAGGTGAAGCTCTGACGGCTTCAGATTCAGGAGGCCGAGGCTGGCAACAACACGCAGTGCTAACAGGTCCCCCACAGAGGCTGGCTGCCCAAGGGCCACAGTTTGAGAACCGCTGCTTCACCCACACACATGCAACGCTCTAGGCAGCCTGGACTGAGGCTGCCATATTAAAGAAGCAAGCTCTGGCTGGGAAGCCAGGGAAGGAATTCTCATCTTAGCTCTGCCACCAACCTGGGGTTTCACAAATAGGCCACTGAGATTTGTCAGGCCTCCACTGGCTCCTGATCACATCATTTCATTATGATGTTCATGAGAATACCAAAATCCCAGCCAACGTTGAACTTTGAGGACCAGCTTTCACTCTGCATCATTTTGCTTAAACTCACAGTTTCCAAGAACCCATTAATGACGTTAAGTGAAGACTTAATGCACACAGACAGGAAAAGGAAGTGGCCTTAGGGACAATAAAATCCAACTTTCAAATACAGGGAGAGGTAAGTTCCTGCTCACATGACTTCAGTGCATTCGCCAGTGTGTGGCTCGGGGACGGGGGAGGCGCTGGGAGGGGACCATGCCGTCGCTCAGACTCACCTGTCAGGACCTCGCAGGGCTGCCCAGGTGTCTGGGTCTTGGCTGCAGGGGCCGTGGGGCTGGGCGCCAAGGACCATTTGCGCCTGAGGAGATGCTCTCGTCCACTGAGCGGGCTCCTGGAACTGTTGAGGGGCTGGATGAGCACCTGCTCCTGCCCCAGCTGGATGAGGCCAACCTGCCCGGGAACAAGAAGGGAAACTGGTCACACACGCCCACGGCCCCAACAGCTAGTGGCAGCAAGGCTGCTGCCCATGGCCTGGTTCCCATGGCCCGTTTTTTCCTTGGCAGGTGGCTCCCATTCTCTGGGGCCAAGAACAGCTTTTTTTTTTTAAGATTTATTTATTTATATATACAAGAGCTGGGGGACAGGCCAGAGAGGCGGGGGGAGGGTGTGTGTGTGAGAGGATTCACCAGAGACAGAGTGGGAAGCAGAACAGCAGATGGTCTGAAATACACTGCTGAGGGGAGCAGTGGGCGAGGCAAGAGGTCTGCTGTGCCGTGTGGGTCAGCTCCCTGGCCGGGGATTGAACGTGCTGCAGTGGATGCTTCATTGTGCGTTGCTCAACCCCTTGCACCACCATGGAGGCCCCACAAAACAAGCTTTTGTGTGACTTGGAACATCCCATCAGCAGTCGGGGGGAGGAGGGTGTGGACGTGCAGAGCTAAGTGCACCCACTTACTGAGTTCACTTTTAAAGATGTGTTACGCTATTAATAAAAAAGAAACTTTAAAATCACCCCCAAAATTCCACTTTCAGAGGCAACCCCAAATGCAAAAGAACGGATGACGCTCTTAATGGGAGAATGTTTCTCAGCCCTGAGATACTTAGAAGGAGAGAGGCGGTGGCAGGCAGGCTGCAGTTTTACTGGTGTCACGCGAGCACTCGTGGTGTTCTTGTTCTTGTTTGTTTGTTTTTCAGAACTTGTGATATTTAAGAAAACGTGGCAGAGTATTCAATGGATTTGATTTGTGATTCTAATTTAAAGTACATCATAGATTTAGGCTTGAGGTTTTAAATTCTTATTAGTTTTACAAACAGTATCAGAAAGTATAATAGAACTGAAGATTTCCCATGTTTATATGACTAAGTTATTAGGTTTATCAGAATCACTTAAGTATTGGTAACAACCAAACGAAACGGAAATGAAATTGAGTATGTACGATTTTTTTTTTAAAGATTTATTTATTTATGCATACAAGCACTGGGGGACAGGCCAGAGGTGTTGGGGGTGAGAAGATTCACCACAGAGAGCAGGGAGCA
>JAGFMF010011680.1:1691592-1716145 GCA_019455555.1 Galemys pyrenaicus | reverse complement strand
CCCCTCCCTGGCCAGCAGCAGGGATCGAACTTGTGCTGCAGTGGCTGCGGTTTGCTTCATGGTGCGTTGCTTAACCCACTGCGCCACCAGGGAGGCCCCGAGTATGTACGATTTTTAAATGTAATTTTAAAGGTTGAAAAGTAGTTAATTACCACATTTGTAAATGGCGAAATATCAGCCAAATTTTCCTTAAAACGGGGCTGTAAAACTTGTTAGCTTGTAGATAGACGAGCACTTGTAAACTGAATACAAATTTAAGAACTAGATTTTTTAATTATTATTATTTTAATCTTAAGTTCATCATTATCTTTTTAAAAGGGATTTATTTACTCATGCATGCAGGAACTGGGTACAGGCCAGGGGTGCAGCGGGTGAGAGGGTCCACCAGAGACAGGCGGGGAGCAGGACAGGCGGAGCTACCGAAACGCACCGCTGAGAATTTGGCACTGTCACAGGAAGATCTCGGCATAAAAACACACAGACGCAGAGAATGTCTCCTCTCACTCGGGACGAGTGCCGGCGGCATTAAAACCATCTGCCCTTCTTCCCCGACGCCTGCTGCCTGCTCCCCTCCGATGAGTCAACACAACAGGGGACTGGCCCAGGCCGCTGGAGACAGAGCTCTGCGGGGCGGGGAGTGGGGTGGCGGGCGCCCTCTTCCTTGGTGCTGGCGGTGCTGGGGGCCACCTTCGCCTGCACAGATTCAGCACACAAGGCACACCCAACCTAGCCTGGCACCAGCAGGCCTTCTCTTCTCTCCAACGCTACTCTCTAAGAGCCAGGATCAGAATCACCTGGAAGCCTTGCATGGTCCTGAGAATGTGCCCGTAGGCCATGAAATTGGTCAGGTTTCTGAGTCGCTGGCCCCTGTGGCTATGACCTGCGGCCTCGACTGTGCTAACGCGGGAGGCACTTGGGAACGCGGGTGCGGGGCACGCGGGACTGACTGGACACCTGGTGCAGGCATGCGTAAGGGTGCCCACCTGAGCCGAGAGGCCAGGGCTATTAGGGAAGTGCCCCTCAGACAGAGGATGGCTACAGACAAATGGCTAGGAGAGAATGAGCGACCACAGAGAGGGAGACCGCGAGAGAATGCCAGAGCGAGCCCAGAGAAAGAGCGAAGACTCCTGGGGGCTGGGAGGCCTGTTCACCTACCTGCCTGCCTGCAGCACTGCCCAGGTGGTCCGGGCCAGCCTCCTCTCGTGCCAGCCTCCCTGCCTGGTGTGCCGTGGACCTGGCCCCCTGAGTGAGCAGTAAAGCCTGAAACATCCCTGCGCCCGGGACTCTCCTTCATCCACCTGCCTGAGTCCACAGCGAACCGGCCCTGCGCCTGCTGGCTCCACAGCATCTTTCTACCAAGCGCCCACGTGATGCTGATGCTTTGGTCGGGGACCACGCTTTGAGGAGCACACTCCCCGCCACAGCAGAGCAGCCCTCTGCTCTCGGACCCCCTGTGTTGGGAGAACACCTGGACACTGAGCCTCTTTGACATTACATCCACCAACAAGACGCCTGCAACCCTGCGCCCCCAGGTCGCAAGGTGAGTCCCCACTTACCCTCTGAGCAGACCGCAAGGTTCTGATTTCATTAGAACTTCTGCCAAAAACAACTCGAGTTTTACTGCCCAAATAAAACTGTCTCAAAGTGGCACGTGACCTGCAGGGAAGCGCGGTTTGCTTCCCCACCTTGACGTTCAAGCTGGAGTTGGTTCACTGTGATGCCTGAAGAGGTGGCGGCAGAGGGAGGCTGAGAGGGGACATGAAGGCTCCGGGGGGGTATGCGGGAAGCAAGCCTCAGGCAGACCCCTCATTAACCATCAGGGAAATCGTGGTGGGGAATGAAGCAGCAGGCAGGGTTCAGTGCACAGCATGCACCCCTGGAGGATTGCACCCCACTCTGACAAGAGGCCGGTGCTTCCTGACATGCTCTGGCCTTGGAAATCTAGGCCCCTCGGGTCCAGTGCTCTCAAACCCAGTTACTTGCTCAGTCTGGGTTGCAGTCACAAACAGTGCTGATGGGATGCAGCACTGGGAGGCTCTCGCTTGGGTCTGCAGACAGATGCCCACATGCAGCAGAATCTAGCCCCTGGGGTGGTTTTCTTTCCAGTGTCTTTGACACACCCACCTACTGGTCACCCTCCATCCATGGGGCAGAAAATGCAAAGCTGGTGAGAGACCAACAGGCAGCTGTGCTGACTCCACCTGGGGCCCGCTGGGACCCAACCCTGCAGGCAGGGGTCGGACACAGCCCTCGCCCTTGGAGCCAGCACGAGGACTGGCCCCCCGCATGGCTGACACTGGACCCCGGAGTGGCTCTTACACTCCTGTCATCGTATCACTGGCGACAGATGCGCTGTTGAAAAGCACCACTTGTGTCTCCCACACCCCATGGCCACAACCCAAGGCAACTACTTGTCAGAACTCCTTATCGTTCCCTGCTCCTCTGCCTCCCTCCCCAAACCCCCTCTCTGTGCCTTTGCACCTCACTTCTCTTTTCTTTCCCAATGTCTGCCACCTAAGTTACTCAAGAAAATGGGAGTGGGCTGGACTGGAATGGATTGGACTGGAATGAGCTGGAATGGACAGGACTAGAGTGAATGGCCTGCCTGCTCTGCCCCTGAGCCTGGATCTCCAGGGTGCAGCTCTGGCTCCGGTGTCCTTGCAAGCTCACCAGGAGCAACCAGGGCTGAGAACCAGCATCCTTGCCTTCAACTGGGTGCTGGAGTTGCTAACTGCCTCCTGCATGATGCACCTGTCTGGGGTTGCCCTGGACCTGGGATGCCTGGGCCTTCTGCCAGCTGCCGGGCCCAGGGGCTGAGCAACTGCTTGGGTTGCAGGAGTCCTCCGTCACCCCTGCACGGTGAGCGAGGGGCAGGGACCCGCTCCCCCAATACCCCCCTGCTTGTCCCCTACCACCAGGCAGCAGGAGGAAGGAGCCCTGCAAACATCGCCTGAGGAGGTAGGCCTGCGAAGCCTCCACCTGATGGGCTGACCCAACTGGAATTTCAAGGCCTCTTGGTTTTAAAGGGTACACCAGGCCTCAATGAGACCGGGCTCTTCAAAGGTTTCAGAGAATCCTGAAGTTTCCTGAGATCTAAATCCCAAAAGAGAAGTTTGGGTCAAGTAAAATGTGGCAGGTCCAACCCGATACCAGGCAGTTCTGAGGGGCCCCCTTCAGTTCTCCTTATTCTGGGTACTTGCTCTGAAGGTTTCTGGTCTGCATTAAGAGCATTACAAATGGGATCTAGTCCACCCACCCCACCCTCTGAAGCAGGACCAGCTCACCTTGCAAGGTGAAACTTTGTGAGGGACCTAGCAGTTTCTACCACTTCTTTGAAACATTAGCACAGCTTCCCAACATGGTTTCAAGAACTCCATTAAGATAATGCAAAGAAAATCTGTCTGGATGTTCACAAAATGAACACGCCTCGATCCAGAGGGACAAAGTCACGTGACTGTTGACCTCGATGCCACTGGGATTTCAGGCCCAAGGGTGCCATCCAAACCTGGTTCTCCTCGGCTCGCCGAGCGGCCTTAGGTTGCCTACTCTCTGCTGACGGTTACATGGGTGGGTTGAAAGGACAGAGAAAATGGGGTCGGGACTCTGCTTCTTGTGAGCAAGTGTAGGGTCAGAGAAATCAGGTCTTTCCACCCTCCCACCACTGGTATAGTGATGGACACCTGTGGTGCTGTGGGTGCGCCTGAGTTTGGACACGGGCTTATATGGGTGGCATCATGAGGACACCAGTAACAACACAAGCAGCAGCAAGACCAACAAGCAGCAGCAGCAGTAGCAAAGCAGCTGAGAGGATGAGATGTGCCGGGGCCTGGGAGGCCTGCCAGTCTCCCGGCCCCCCGGCACCCCTGCCTGCCATGTACCTGGCCACCTCTCACAATAAAAAGTGTAAACACCACCGAGGGCTCCAAGATTCCTTCCTAGACCCCCCTCTGCTAAGAACCATCCAGAACTTGCTCCATACGCCTTCCTGCCGCTACAGCAAGCCTGCTTCTAAGAAGGAAGAACCACGCCGGGACCGAAGGTCCTCCTATGCTCACCCCTGACTTCTGGGTGCCTGGGGGCTGCCCTCTGTCCCGGCCTGGCACAGCGCAAGCGACTCCCCAACTCCACCAGCGTCCCAGGGTCCCCTCCTGGTGCACCATCCTGGATTCAAACCAGCTCCGCCCTTGCAAGTTGCGCGCCATCGTGCAGCTTCTCCTCTTCCTGACCACTGTCAGTCATGAAGACTAGCCAGGCCCGCCTCAGAATGTCCCGTGTCACTTTCTTCCTCTCCACCCCACAGGCAAGGTCCCCTCCTCGCTCCTCCACACGCTGCTATCACGGGGTTCACAGGGCTCTCTCCCCAGCCAACAGCCAGAAGTGCCCAGGCACCTCTCCTCAGAGTCCTCCGCCACCCCCAACCCCAGTGTGCCCCAACCACCTGCAGCAGCACTTGAGAGCCAGCTGGGAATTCCAGGGACCCCTGAGGCCAGCCCAAGGCCCAGAACCTAGCTCCAGGATAACTTCTGGAGATCTCAGGGAAGCGCCTGGCGCCTGCTTGGTGGAACCCACACACCTGTCAGTTCAGTTCATCTCCCACTCCCGTCCCAGCCTGGGACCCTGGCGCAGGGAGACCTGGTTCTGGAGGCCCGCCCGCACTGCTCCCTCCCAGAACCTGAGGCCGACCCCTCAGCTCTAACAGCCCTCGCAGCCTACCACAGGCCCGGCCCACAGCAGGTGTGGTAACCCTCTCTTCATTTAGCCAGCAGTGTTGACTGATGGGTTGATGGACAACTGGAAAGTCTGGGGCGGGCCTGGAGGCAAGAGAAGAGCACGTCTGTGATGCCTTCCTGTGCCAGGCTCTCCTGAACTGCTCCCCGCGCTTCACCTCCTTTCACTCCGTCCACTCACGCAGGACCCAGGCTATTCACCCTGTGAGGATGGAGCCAGAGGCGACTCACTCAAGGCCCCAAGGGCCCCACTTCATAAGGAACAAGAGTGCGACCACACAGCTATGCCTGGGAGCAAGCCAGAAGGCGAATGCAAGACTCCTAGCGGCTCCCTCCAACCTACTGGCTGCAGAAACATCTCCCGCGCACACACCCAAGGGCAGACAGCTGCGGCACTTCAGAGCTCAGAAAATCAGCTCCAAGAATGCAATCAGCCCATGACATTTCATTTGTCACCCTGGCTTACAATTTTTTCTTTTTTAAAATGTTGCTAGTGAAATAGAAGTTCAAATGGGGAGACGTGATAACCTCCCCCAGGTAGGTAAGGAGGCGGGGCCTCGCTCCCCGACCCGTCTTGTGGGGGACGGCGGAGGGTGTGGAACATGACTGAGGCCGCGTGGTGTCCTTCCAGAGGAGGCGAGGCCAAGGACTGTCTGATCCAAGTTCCTCCCTGTAATCCCCCAGCCTCTGAACTTTGTACTCATCCTCCTCTGCTTATTTTCCTCCTTTCTTTAACATCCGCTCAGCCATTGCTTTCCACAGTGCTTTAAACGTGAGCTTTGCATTTCCCAAAACATTCACCCCCACGTGACACATTCTTTCGTGATACCGATGAGCCAAGGGACCTGCTTTCCCCACACCTGATCAAGATTCTGGTTATGATAATAGTTTCCTCCATTGCCTTCCCATTGGTCTCCACACCATAAAATTTTGCAAGCCTCTTTCCAACCCAGCTGTATGCAATCCAGGAATGCTACATTAAGAAGTGGGCGGCCTTATAAACAGGCGATCAGAAGAGCTTGATACCACCAAAGGGAGCGGCAGCACCTCCCAAACCTGCCCCATTTTCACAGTAGTCAGGTAGGTGCAGGCTGCCTCCTTGAGCACAGGTCTCCCCAACACTCCCAGTCTCAGCCACCTGCTCACTGACTAGCTGACCTCAGCCCCCTCTCTTCTAATCTTGACCATGCTGCTTCCCTTTTCAGACAGATGGGAGGCTTCTTACAAAGCTCCCAGGCGGACAGTGAGGAAAAGCTCGCAGAACTATGAAGGGAAGACACCCACACATGATGTGGCACCTGTGCAGTCACCTGTGCAAGCGGCCAGTGCCAGAGTGGGCAGCCACTGTCCTGCTGGGATGGCCTGGAAATGGGGCAGGCTTCTCGACCTGCCCCCTGAGCTCCTGGGCATCCTCTCTGGTCCTGATAACTCACCCTGGGCAGGCCATGGCTCAGCCAAGGGTAGCCGATGCTGGAGTGGACTCCCCAGAGCACATTAGTATTCTCTAGGGAGAATGGCCACTTGTGGCTGACCGTCCGTGGTGGGACCCTCCCCTCGTGCATGGGGAAGGGAAGTAGCCTCACTCCGTGCGTCAGGCACTCAGCACAACAGCATCGTCCAGAGACTGGCATGCTGTCCTCCCAAGTCCCATCTTCAGCCCACGCCCACTCTGCCCAGTGAAGCTTAGCCCAGTTCCAAGTCCTTCCAGGATCTGGTCCTGTTCTCCAGAAGCAGCTAGGTCTGGACTTACATAAATTCTTTGCGTGTGGAAACTCCTCGAAGCTCAGTGTTCTGACATTACGGAGTTGCTATGAAATTATCCGGTTATAGGAACTCTTCCCAAAGCCTGCATTATGTCTGAGGATTTTGTGAAATATAAATAAGATGAAATAGCATAAACAAAAACAATAGTTGAGCCTCTGGGCTTTGAAGACCCAAAGTATGCAGCCTGCCCAGCTTCCCAAGACAAGACAGAGAGGGACCCACCCTGTGTCCACTCTCAAAAGCAAGGGGAGCAGTAAGAAGCAAGGGCCCACTCTTCACGCCCCGTGAATAATTAATGACCTTTCCAAGCAGGCGTCTCCTTTAAACAGACACCAAACATCTCTGCGGAGAGCACACGTCCACAACTCCACGCAACGGGGGCCCAGCACGCTCCCTCTCCTGCTCTCAGCTCTCTCTGCAAAGCTGTTTTGGAGATATTAGCAGCAGGAGACTGAATGGCTAGTCAAGAACAGAATAAAGTTTTATTGTACACAGTCACAACCATCTGTTTATTTACTGTCTCTGGCTGCTTCTACATTCAAAGGGCAGTGTTGAGTGGTTTCCTATGGCCTACAGAGCCTGAAATATTTACTCCTTGGTCCCTACAGAAAAAGCTGGCCAACCCCTTGTGCATGATTCTACAGGCAGCATTGGAAGGTCCTACCTGTGGCCACCAGTCTACTTGGGCTCACTCCCCTAGACACACACATGCACACATGTGCACGCCACGTCTGCACTTCACAGCGCTTCCCCATGGTCAAAGTGACCAACACATCACCATCCACTTGACGGTTTCAGGCACGTTTGAGGACCCAAGTTAAAGTAAGGTGGATGCAATACAAGTTTGCCTAGTCCAAGTTCCTGCTCTTTCTTTCCTCTAAGCTCCCCAGGATCACCTGGGAAGAGACCAAGAGGTCCCCTTCAGGCCACCAGGCTGCCCCATCCCTCCTGCCTTCAGCCCTTCCTCTAGAGTGTTCTTAGGAAGACATGAGCCCAACGTCCAGCTCACAAGAAGGGGGTGAACGAGGCAGACTAAACCACGGAGTATCTGCTCAAGCAGGAATTTAACCTCTCAAGCTTCAGAGGTCCACCGCAGCTGGCACACACTGAACTCAGCCTCTTGGCCTGGTTCCTTTATCTAAAGCACAGCGCCCTCACATGGCGTCAAAGGGAAGGACAGTCTTCCCTCAAAACCAGAGGACCAGGGAACCTTGTCAAGGCTCAGATGGCATCTGTGCAGGCACCCAGCACCTACTTTGTGGGGATTTTAAATCACTGTTATCCAGATTTCCACCCTTGGCTCCTTCACAGATAGCTCCTTGCTGGAAACTTTACACCAAGAAGTATAAACTCTGACCTCTACAGAAACTCACTAAACCGCAGCAAATGGGATTCAGATGTTTCCATGTACAGTACAGCGATGTGGCCTAGACTTTAAACACTTTGGCAAAAACAGGAAAAATGATGCGGGCCTTCCAGTCCCTCCCAGAACATGATACAGCCTTGACCCCAGTCCTGCAGTGATCTGAGCCTTCCTCGCTCCCACTTAAGCCTCCTCACCCGCAGCCCACATTCCCTGCCCTCTTCCACATTAGCTCTTCCCAGCCCCCTCCATGGTCCATTTTCCTTGCTTAACCAACTTTCCCAGCCACGCAAAAGTTGCTCATATTCTGATCAGGACTGAGAAAGTCCTGAAAGGGTAACTGGTCAAGGCCAATCCTAGGAAATTAGCCAAGTGCGCGCCAGTTGGAGGAATGGAGAAGCCTCACCATACAGACTTGCACCCCCAGGGGTGCTGCAGCTTCTGGGTGACTTGCTGCAGAACATGTGGATAAGGGCAAGAGAATTCTTGATGGCGGAATAAAATAAAGTGGAGATGGGGCAGCTGCTTCTTGGCCCTGGGAAGGAGAGACTTGTAAAATATCAGAAACTGCCCAGGGGCCAGGCCACCCACTACTTCAAGCTCTGGGCTGATACCAGGCTTCAGTGGGGGCAGCCCATCTGCCAGCCGTGTGCACGCCTGGGGAGCATGGAGGATAAGCTGAAAAGTTGGGGCACTAGCCAGTGAGCAAGTGCAGGCACAGGCAGAACACAGGTGAAAAGAACCTCCCCCGCCCCACAGAGCATCTATCACAGGTGCTTCAAATGCAGAGGGGCAGGGACACACCGGCCACAGTGGCGGGGTGGGTGGGGATACGGGGAGAGGATCTCACCTATGCAAGCACCTGTCAGGCCTGGCTGAGGAGGGATGTCAGACAAAGGCCTGCCTGTGGGGTGAGGGAACAATGATATGAGCACCCTCCTTTACCTGGTCCTTACCTTTCAATCAGAAAGAGCAGGTGACCTGCAGACAACCCTCCAGACTTCCTTTTTCAAGTACAGAAGAACTCAAAAGCACAGATGGGGAACACCGATCACCCGTCCCCATCCCCAAGAATAAATGAGCAACACACAGAGGTGCTCCACGTGACAGGCAGCCATGCACATCTGTGCAAATGCAAACAGCGTTCTCTCTGCACCTGGACAAAGTGCCCTTCTCAGGCCAGGGGCGTGACAGGTTTAATCCCTGGACGGGCGCTCCCCTGGGGCCTTGGGTGGACCCTGCCATGCAACCCCAGATGGGCAGTGGCCGGCGCACAGCAGCACAGCGGAGGCTCAAGACAACTGGCGAAAGGCACTGAACAAACAGATGCTCCCCCTCCCACCCTGTGTTCACAGACCCTGCGGAGGGCAGGGCAGGGCTGGAGGAGGGGTGTTCTCTCTCAGACCAGAGGCAGGGCACCCCTGGGAGGCGTACTTCACTCCTAGGAACCCCCACCCTCATGCCAGCCCTCCCAGGACCACCCCTGGCGCTGCGACCGACCGACCCGGAGGGGGCGCAGGCAGTACCAGGCCGCCGGCGGCGCCGCAAGCGCTGAGTGAGACCAGCGAGCCGGGGTGGCCGAGGACGCGGCCCGAGTAGAAGCACAGCTCGGCGGGGCGTCCGCGGCGCCGGGTCGCGCCCGCCTCCTCCACCTCGAAGCCACGGGACAGGAAGCGCAGGTCGCGGCGCAGCTGCAGGTACAGGTCGCGCCCGAAGGCCGGCAGGTGCAGCAGCAGGGCGCGCTCGCCGGGCCGGACGCGCGGGGCGGCGAGGGGCGCGCGGAGACGCCGGCGCCGTCGGGGCCCCGGGGCGCCTGGCAGCGGCGGCAGGTGCAGGTCGTCGGGGCGCACCCGCCGCGGCAGCACCACCTCCACGTCGGCCGCGGAGTCGCCGACAGCTGCGGGGAGAGAGGAGACGCGTCAGCGCCGCGGGGCCAGCCCGGCCGCCCGCCCTCCCGCCGGCCGCCCACCGCGCGCCAGGTCCAGGGCTGGGCACGGCGCGCCGGCCGGACACGGCGGCCGAGGCGGGCGCGCCCTTCGCCTCTCTCGCCCCGGCCGCTCCACGGCGGCCCGAGCGCCGCCCGGGCCCCGCGCAGCAGGGCGAGCTCTCCTGCGCGGCCGCTGTGCACCTCCGGAGACGCCGCCGCCGCCTGGAGCTCCGGCCCCGCCGCGCGCCGGGGGCTGTCAGCGGCCGCCGCGGGGCCGGAGTTCCCCGGCAGGCGGCGGCCGCCCGGACGCCTCGGCTGCGCAGAGGCAGAGGACGCGAGCCGCGCGGGGCAGCAGGGGCGACGGCAGGGGAGCGCTACCTGTGCCCGGGTCCAGGCCCCAGAGCAGCAGCAGCAGCAGGGGCAGGACGAGCGGGGGCAGCAGGGCGCCGTCACACATGGTACTGGAGGGGCGGCCGGCCCGTCAGCGCCGAGCAGGAGCGCGCGAGGCGGCGGCGCCAGCCCGAGTGAAGCCCTCCAGCCTTCGGAAAAAGTAATCAGCGCTGCGGACAAACCCAACGTGGTAAACCCCAAGCCCCGCCTTCTCCTCGGAAACCTGGAGGTGATTGGGCTTCCGCTTTCGCCTCCCCCGCCTCCCCCTTCCCTATTGGTCGGGACGGGTCAAATCCAGGCTACGTAGTTAGGTTGTAAGCACTTTCTTACACGTGGTTTCTGGGCAGTGGCGAGGAGAAGACACCAGGTGGCGCGCGGGAGCCGACTGGAACGAAGCGACCCTGGAGGACCCGGGAGGACAATTGGTTGGTGTTCAGACTCTGGAAAAGCCTTTCTGAGCCTGCTGCCCGGCCTCCCGGGAGCACAGGCCAAGATCATCGCGGTCACCGGCTTCGTCCAGAAGACTCGGTCTCTATGATCTGAAGTAAAACCAACTAGGGTGGAGCGTGACTGGAAGGACGCCCAGGCCACTTTCTTACACACCTGAGCTTTCATGTCAAGGTTTATCTGTGTGTCTTATCTAACCCTTCACACCTTCTCTCCTCACAGATGGCAGTTAAAGATGTGATCACATCTGCTTACAGATTGAGAAATTGAAGGAGAGAGAACCTAAGGAGCTTGTTTAAGTTACTCGGAGAGTGTCTGTCCGGGCAGGAGCTAGAGCTCGTGCCCCTGACTTTCAGATAGCTGCTGCTCATAAACAAGGGCCCTCCCGGGCAACAGGATGGACTATTAGCCGGGTTTTACCGTGGGGAAATATGTACGGGGTGGCAAAGTCTGTACTCCAAGCCAAGCCTTCCAGCAACAGAGTGAACTGATTCTTTCCCCCCCCCTTTAAGAAAGGTGGTTCCTTTTGCTTCTTGAAGATCATCTTGTAGAAAACAAAACCAAGCAGAAGGGACCCAAGCATAACCATCCTCAGGTCTCTCCAGGCTCCTCCCTGTCCTGCCTGCTTCTGATCTCTCAAAGCAGAGAGGTTCGAGCACTCCTGCTGGGCTGTGCTCGGGGCCCAGCATCTAATATGCATCACAGAATTACATGTCATCAGGAGGGGGTCCAGAATTGAGGTGAACACCACCCCACTTCCATGACATTTAATTGATCTGGGAGTGGACATGGTGTTGCCGATTGTCTGCAAAGCCCACCAAACTGGCTAGGGCAAACCTGCTGCTCTGGGTGACCCCAGGGTGTGACTGGTAGAATCCTTTTCTGCTCTGTTGGGCTCCTGCCCTCCCCCTGGAGCTGGCCATAGGAGGCTGCAGATTCAGTCATTGCTCCGAGGACTGCATTCATACACAGTTCCTTGCTGGAAGTCTCCACACCATTCCTGTTCATGGTCAGGCTTCTTTCCTCTCCCAAATGCATCCCACTCAGCAGCCTCTGGTGATATAAGAAATCAGAACGAGTTTGGTGCAGCTGGGTTGACCAAATAAAGGTGCCTCAAAGACCCGTGAGAACAGTGACTTCTGCCTTTGGAGTCAGCCTGATGTTGTCGGTGTCGGTCACTCAGATCAGATGATGCGCCAATGCAGAGTCTGCAGGGGCGTGCCAGCTAAAACAAGAGCGTTCCCCTGGCTGGCCCAAACGAACACACTCAGAGATAGGAAGTATTGGAGGGGACAGTCTGCTGCCCTCTGTGGGAATGCAAACTGGCATGCCCACTTCAAAGAACTGGGCAAACCTAGTCAAGCCTAAAATGCACCTAAATACAGTGCTGCAATTTCACTCTGGGTGACTGTCCCAGAGAGACATTGACACATGAACAAGGATGTTCACCATCATAATTATGAAGAGCAGATAAAGGGCAAAAATCCAAATGTCCATCTTTAGATAGAGTTCTGATTGCACACTGAGCATCAGTTTAAAGCAATGCAGTAATCTCATATCTAAACAATCTGGAGAGAACTCCAAGACCTGTTGTCAAATGCCTTTAAAAGTCAAGTTGAAGAATAATGTATATAAAATGAGAATCCTCATGTAAACACACATGTGAAATCATTAGTATAATAAAATTATAGCGAAAACTCTGGAAGGATACACACCAAACATTTTTAAGATTTCGTGTGCTTTTATATCAAGTTGCATGAAAGGATGCTATGTCACGTTCTAGCTGGGATAACTGATACCATTCTAAGTATTTCAAGCAGATGGGATTTAGCAAAGAGAACTGATTGCAAACACTGGGAAGGACTGGAAGAGTAAGTTCAGTGATTTCATACTGCCCTGCCTCTGGGTTACGTTCTAGCTCCATGCCAGCTTCTGCTGTTGAAGGAAAACATTGTCACGGTTGGTGCAGCCACGCAAGGGGTGTTACCATGACCATGGCACTGTGCTCACTGCCATGCCAGCTATTGCCAACAACTGCTGCACTTAGACTATGTCTGCCCTCTGATATCGTGCCAGTACCTCTTTGGGGTAGTGACCTCTAAGGGGAATCGTAAGGGAATCAGTGCTGTGGGTTGCAGTCTTTTAGCCTCAATAATAAAAAACAGAATATAAAAGTAGGCTCAGAGACAGACCCTCTAATGGTTTCAATTTGGCCCAGAGGAGTCTGAATTCCTTTTGTTCCTCATTACTTTGTTCATCCATCAGCATAAAAAGCTTAAGCCTCTCTCCTCCCAAAATCTATTAATTCAATATAATCCATACCAAAATTCCAATTTTTTTTCACAGTAGAAAAAAAATCCTAAAATTTGTTAGAACCAAAAAAAATCTATAAGGCAATCTCAAGAGAGTGGAACAAAGTTGGAGGCATCACTCTTTCTGACTTCAAGCTATATTATAAAGCTATCCTGAGCAAAACAGTATGGCATTGGTTTAAAAAAAATGGTAGACCACTGGAACAGAATTTAAAGCCCAGAAATAAACTCATGCATATAAGACCAGCTAACATTTGACAAGAGTCAAGAATACTTGACAGGGAAAGGATAGTGTTTTCAATACAAGGTGTAAGAAAAACTAAATAATCCACATGATATCCACATGCAAAAGAATGTAATTGGACGCCTAGCTTATAGCAATCACAAAAGTGAACTCAAAGACTGTAACTGTAAAACTATATCCAAAGAACTTATAGAAGGAAACAGGGGGAAATCTCCTTCACATTGGTCTTGGCAACAATTTTGTAGATGCTACAAGACACACAAGCAATAAAGTGAACAATCAAGAAGTGGGATTACATCAAATCTAAACATTTCTACATAGCAAACAAAACAAAACACATCCCATGGAATGGGCAAAAATATTTGCAAACCATATAACTGATAAAGTGGTTAATATCTAAAATATATAGGGAACTTATATAACCTATACAATATGGGGGAAACAATTTGATTTTAAAATAGCAGAGGACTTGAATGGATATTTTTTACAACGAAAACATAAATGGCCATGTCGAGTGGCCATTTTAAGTACATAAATAATACTCAACATCATTATTCATCATTATTCACAACCCTAACACCATTATTCAAATCAAAATCATGAGTTATGACTTCATACCTGTTAAAATGGCTATTATCAAAAAGACAAAAGATAACAAGTGTTGGCAAAGATATGAGCAAAAGGAATCCTTGTGCGCTGTAGGTGGGAATCCAAATCTGTGCAGGCATTCTGAAAAATCATGTGGTGATCCTTCAAAATTAAAACTAGAGCTAACCTATAATCCAGTGGCCCCACTTCTGGATCTATAACCAAAGGTAGACATTATGCTAAGTGAACTAAGTGTCAAAAAAGAAAAATACTGTGTCATTCCACTTAAATGAATTATCTAGAGTAGTCAAATTCACAGAGATAGGAAATGGCTTGGGAATCTCTAGGAACTGGGGGGAGGTGATTACTAGGGACTGGGGTATAAAGCTCAATATGGAAAGATGAAAACACTCTGGAGATGATCAGTGGTGACGATTTCACATTGGGGGGAATTAATGTCACTGAGAAGTAGGCTTAAATTGTAAACTTTGTTATGTACATTTTCCCACAATTAAGAAATGCTTTAAAAAAGAAATCATTGCCATTTGCCATAATCTCATTTCATCTTAACACGTAAATTGCCTTATCTCAATTTTGTGGATGGGCAGGCGGGCTTTATCCCATTTCACGGATGGAGAAGTAAGGGCTTAGGGGGAGATTAGATATGAGAGAAACAAGCAGACGCGGGCTGTGCAGTCTGGATCTCATGTAAGCTCACCCCCGAGTGGGGTGAAGAGAATCTGTCGCTCTCACAGCTGACAAAGCTCCTCACCCTCCAGCTTGCAGCCCCAGCCTGGTGGGTACTGGGCTTTTCAGACCACAGTGTCTGGACCTGAGTCCCGGCCGCTGGTTATACGTCTCATCTTGACTTCTCTTTGCTGCTTCACCCTGAGAGCCCTCCTTGGTGTCTGCGTCACCACTGTCGTCAGTGGAAGCAGACACACACACTTTGCCACAAGCCTCCCTGTTCAAAGCCCACACTCAGAAACAGGACCACTCAGGGGTGCTGGACAAAGGACAATGGACTACTACTCTGCTACAGAGAGAGAGAGAACCCTGTCATGTGCAACATGAGGGGAGCAGAGGGCATCATCCTGAGGTAAATAAGTCAGACGCAGAGAGACAAACACTCATCTGTGAGAGATTTCACTCATCTGTGCAAGATAAAGAAAACGAACTAAATAAAACAAAAGTAAACTTTTGGACTATAAAAAAGCAAGAGAAAAAAGGAGGAAGGGAGGAGGGATGAAGAAAGGGCGGCAGACGCGCTGATGGCAGAATGCAGAAGATTGCGAGTGCTTAGAGTAAATTTACCCCTTTAACCCTCCTCCCTCAGGGCTCTTCTTGAATTGGAGGTTGGTGTGTCCAGATGCCAAGACCCATGTATAAACGAGATCTGTCTGCAGGTGGAAGAAGCGCTGCCAGTCTGCGCCAAGCCGCCAAGAGCATGAGGCATTGGCGGGAGGCTGAGGAGAGAGGGTGAGCAAGGGGGTTTCACCAAGACACCTCCCCTAGGCTAATTTCACCAGGTTCTTGACACAACCAACCGTCCTCCTGGGGGGCCAATGAGATGCCTCGTCCCCTCCAGGAGGGGGCGCCCAGCATCAGTGCTGTCTTCCTAACCTGAAGAGGTATGTGCAATGCACGCCCCAGCTGGCTCCCTGCTCCAGGTCAGGCTGTTCTGATTTGTAACTCCCCCTTTTCCTTTCAGCTTGGATGTTGGTGAGTATACTATCTCCCTGAGGGAATCTTGCCTAGCTCTCCCCGGTTGCAGGAGGCTGGCAGCCGCTGCTCCTCCAGAGATCGATGCACTAGACCCAGGGGCGGGTCCTGCTTGACTCTGGGTATGTCCACTTTTTGGAAATTCCCATGATCCTCCATTCCTGCTGGGCCAGTCAAGTCCCCATGGTCAGATCGAGGAACACATCCAGGTTATTACTCCTCTGAACTTGGTTTGCTACTCTGGTACTTGTTCAATCAGAGATGCCCCTGAGGCATCCCTAGTCTGACTCTTTTCCACGTCTGGGTTCTGCCCCTGCCACAGAGAGTGCCACCTCCTTGGACCTTCGAAGGGTGACCTCCAAACGACCCATGCCAGTTGGAAAGACAATTCCATCTTCAGATTCTTCTGGAGGGCTTGGGGCAACACCCGACCAGCCCTCGTCTTGACTTCTCTTTGCTGCCTGAGAGGCCTCCTTGGTGTCTGTGTCACCACTTTCATCAGTAGAAGCAGACACCCACACTTTTCCACGAGCCTCCATGTTCAAAGCCCACACACATGCTTTTTGAATGGCCATTGGTAACCAATAAAAGAAGTAAAAACTACTTAGATTGAGACCAGAATGTGGTAAAGATGAGGTCTTTATCTATTAAAACAGAAAATCATTTGATAGACCTAGTATTGATATATAAAAAATATTAGTGTAAGAATATTGGTGTAATAGGAAGGAAGCCTTGGGAACCAGAAATAGCTAGAAGGAATGAGTTTGGGGTCAGAGAGGTTCCGGCCAAGTGTCATTGTTTCACATTTCAAAAGAATTTCTTTATCTTTTGCATTCTTAAATATTAGTGTAAGAATATTGGTGTAATAGGAAGGAAGCCTTGGGAACCAGAAATAGCTAGAAGGAATGAGTTTGGGGTCAGAGAGGTTCCGGCCAAGTGTCATTGTTTCACATTTCAAAAGAATTTCTTTATCTTTTGCATTCTTAATTATATGCACTGTCTTTCTTTTTTCACCTAGAGTGTATTTACATAAGATAATTAGGAATGTACTTAATTCTTACGATAAGGCTGTGATGGAGAAACTACCATAGCTCACGACTGGGTGGGGAAAGAGAGCTAAGAAAAGCTGCTGACTTGTCCAAGATGACTTGGTAAGTTATTTCTTAAGACACTGACCACTTCTCACAAGTGACCCTTGAGGTAGAGCCCCACTGTAATGAAAATGTGTGGACGACAAAGATTAGTAATTTTCTCCTGGACCCCAAAGCTGTAAAGGACATACAAGGGTCCTTCCTCCTTCCTGCTTCGTGGCTTTCTCTGCGGTAGTCATGTCCTCAGCTCGTGCCTTCAAGACTGAGAACGAGAAAGGAGCAAGGGCATGGTCATGGCCCTTTGATGTGGCTGTTACTGTCGCCACGTGCTGCAGGTGGAGCAGCATGGACATGGTGCTGGGCATGGTGAAGCTGGGAATTGACTCAGTGCCAAGTCACAGACGCCATCATTAAAGGGGTAAAGAGAAGAAAAAAGAAAGATTACTTGTCTGTGAGTCTGTCTGTAACTACAGAGTCCAACATGGTGTTTTCTCTTCTGTGAGCCTCAGTTTTCTCATCCCTTGTCAAAAGGGAAGTTGAACAAGCTTGTCTGCCTTTTGAACTTGAATTTGATTTGAGCCTAAAATTCAGACAACACTTGGAAATGGAAACAAAGTCTTCGGAGAGCCTTGGCACGTTGTACACACTGGGTTTATGTTTATCGAACATGTGAACAAATAAAACCGCAGATGTATGCATTGCTTAGTGACGGAGATTAGACATCAGCCAATGATTTTGCTGTTGAGTGGACATCACAGAGTGGAACTCACAAACCTAGACCACGTGATAGAGCCTGCTGGTGCCGCCCTGATATAGTCAGTCTGTTCTTGACCAAAATGCCATGAAGTGAAACATGACTATAGTTGGGTCTCGCTATTTTATCCTTTCACATTTAGAGTAATTAGAGATAGGCAGATACTTTAATGCCATTTTGTTAACTGTTTCCTGGCTGCTTTGTAATTTCTTTGTAGTTTCTCCTCTTCTCTCTGACTTTGTGATTCGATGGGTCTTTTTTGCTTTGCGTTTGTTTGTTTGTTTTTGTAATGACATGCTTAGATTTTGTAATGGTCTCCTTTCTCTTTTGTTTATCTACCAAAAAATAGGTTTTTGTTGTGTGGGTACTATGAAGCTTACATAAAATGTCTTATGAGTCAACTGAAAAAATAATTGTCACAGCATGAGGAGAAAAGGAGCTTTATTTTACAGAGTCAAGGATGTGGACTAGACTAGGGAAACAGACTCACAGAGACAGTTCTGATTAGCTGATTTCCCCCAATGCCTCCCAAGATTGGTTCCTGTTTATATACCACGTGGACTGAAAATCCCACTAATGCAACCATGCTTTTGTTCCAGACATGGGCATATGGTAATTTTCTAACATCTATGTTTACAGGAATGCATTGTTTATATTCACAGGATGGTAATCTCTATGAACAAAAGCAACTATGTGTGAGGAATGCTAGAACCAGGAGATAAAAGTTTACCTTTAAAAGAATGTCCCTTTTTTTGTGGACATGCTGGGCTGGTTTCTCCTGTGGAGGCAGCTGTGTGGACCTTGGGATAATGGTAGCCAAAATCTTATGGCTGACTTTTTTTAAAATATACATTCAACCTTTATTCTTTATTAACAGATTCACTAAAGGAAAAGGGCTTCCCTTGCAAGTGGTTAGGGGAAAATGGGTAATGTTAAGCGAGGAGAAATCTAGTTTACATGAGTTAGGCAATTCTAGTAATACCTACGTTAAAGCCCTATATAATTTTGTAGCATCTTCTGATTTCAAACCTCTGCAGGTTTGTGTGCCCCGAAGTCGTTGCTGCTCTCCCACGTGGAAGTCCATTTGAAGCAGAGACAGCTTTGAAGGAGCACTAAGCCTCTTCATTTTCACTCCCCCCTCCTCCTCTGTTCTTAGCGGCTTCCAGTAGTTGAGGATGTGCCGAGACCCCTGAGGAACCTCAGTCAGCACTTTGATGTGGGCTGACTGGAAGCTGGACCCTCATGCAGCCACATCAGGGAGCAAGTGGCCCTCTTTCAGGAAAAGCCTGGCTGTTTCTGTCTTCTCCCTTTGCAGAGAGCCCCGGGGGACAGCTAGTTAAGCACAGTTCCTTTGTTTGCTGCAGTCCTGTGAGACCCTGCGAATGCAAGCCCCACTGGCCACCAGAGCCAGGCTGCACAGGTGCCTCCTCCGAGCAGCGGACACAAAGGCCTGGCGTTAGCTCCTGACAGGGAGACACTGATGACCTGGGTGTGCCAGAGCAGAATGCAGAGCCAGGGCTCCTGGCTTCAGGGCCAGGGAGCGGGCAGTCAGCTCTTAGATGTGTGCAGAATTAGAAGCCCGAACCTCAGGCAGCAGCTTTTAAAGTAGGCAAATGGGCCTCTCCAGGGGAAGACTGGGAGACAGGCATTTCTGGGGGTTCCCTCCACTCTGAATCCTGAGACAGGGTTGCAGGGGGTGGGGGAGGCACCGAGAATCCTGGCTTGCCCATTGGGAATCATCTCTTTGTTTGCCTTAGTCTTGTGGGTTTCTTGGACACAGACCCTGTTAGCTTTGGCAGTTAGGTGTTTGAGGAGCCCATCCCTCAGCTCTTAAAAATTGGGGCACTAGATGTTGGGTCCAAACCCCCTGCTGTGCAGGAGCAGCTGGGGGTTGAGCGCCCTCCTGATTTAAGTCTTGTGCCAGAGGAAGGGATGACAGTACAATTGTGTCTCAGCCTTTCCTTCCCCTGGAAGTGGAGGTATTTTCTTGTTTGTTCTCACCTGGCCTGTACAATTTGTTCAGGTGGTTTCTGCAAGTCTCTCAGGAAGGGTTGCTGTGTGTGTGGCTGTAGAGTCTGTGTGTCCATAGAAAGCGTAACTTCAGAAGCCTCTTATGTTGTCATCCTGGAATAGGACTCCCTGGAATCTCTTCGAAAGTTAAGCATACATCAACTGAGCCATTCCACTCTTTAGTAAAAATTGTCTATGCATATAAGACTTTTCCTTGAGTAATTGTGACAGTTCTATTTGTAATCGCTAAAAGCTAGAAAGCACCATGTCCATCAACAGGTGAATGGAAAATCAAATTGTAGAAAATACACAACATACAATGGTCATAAAATGTGTAATGAAATGCTACTTGACAACAAAGAAGAATGAACTATGGATTCCATATGACAATACTGTTAACTAAAAATGCAATCACCACTGTCATGGGGAGAGGTTAATAATGGAGCTTTACTTTCAGAGTCAAAAATGAGGGGGCCACACTCCCTCTCCTGGGGTGGGGGTATAGCTTTATACCATTGTAAACAGCAGGCTCCATACAACAGAAAGAGCACACTGATTATCCTTTAACAGTATTTGTTTTAGAAGCCAGTATCTTGTGTTTGTCTAGCATCCTTGGTAAAGATAAGAGGTAACAGGGACCCAGCGGTCCTTATCTCTGCAGTCAGACGAAATCTTTATGTGAGAAAGGCAAGAACCAGGACATGAAGTCTTATCTCAAAGGATGTCTTTGTGGACGTGCGGGTCTAGCTAAACATTCCATTCCTGCCTGTCCTTCCAGTAGCTACCTAGTGCAGGGTGTTGGAATGATGACGTGCTGGGTTTTCCACAAAGCCAACAAGGCATCTTCACAACCAGCTCTCTGTATTAGCTGACTCTGGCCTCTGTAGATGCTTTTGTTTTTTCTCTAAACCCCAGACTACTGATTTTGGCCTATTTGATTTCACAATGTGAATGAATGGGAAAGAAATTAATGAATGGAGGCAGCCCCCTTCCCCAACATGCTCTCTCTCTCTCTCTCTCTCTCTCTCTCTCTCACACACACACACACACACACACACACACACACACATGATTCTATTTATTATATAAAATTCTAGAAAATGCAAACAAATCTGTGGTCCTTGTCTGGGAAAGAAGTCGATGCAAGGAGGTACATGGAGAAAGAATTGCAAAGGGACAGGAGGAAAGTTTTGGGGGTGATGAATAAGTGCACTATCTTTATTGTGTATGTAAACATGGGTGTATACACGTCAACACTTATCAAGTTGTTGCATTTTAAGTATCGTTGCTTTTGTGCTTGTCAACTGTATCTCAGTAAGTCATTTCAAACACGTTGGATTTAAAATGCAAATAATGCGACAGTGTTTTAACAACACTTTTATGTAATTACAACCCAAAGTGATACTATTTTGAAGAGAGAACGTGAACTAGGAAGACTTACACTGAAAATGTAGATCACGTTTCTGTACCAGGGGGTGGAAGATGAGGGGTTAGGAGAAAATAATAGATGAGAACAAAAGAGGGGCTTTTGGTGAACTAACGATGCTAGTAGAAAGAGTATGAGGAAATTGAATCTGCTGACTCTGGGAGAAAGAGAGAGAAAAAAGAAAATTAAAGAGAGGAAGGAAGGGAAATAAAGGAGGGGAGAAGGGGCTGGGGGCGGGCAGATACTCACACCAGGTTGAAAGATAAATGCATTTGGTGGAAACCTCTCGTGTGCAGTTCCAGGCCAGCAGGCCCTTGGCAGGGGGCCAGACAGTGCCTGGGCTATCTAGGGGTGAAGTTACATGGTTATCAAATTCCCTCTCCCTGGAGCCTCTGGGGTTGCTGCCAAGAACAGAAGGGGGGAAATCCATCCCTTTGTCTCTCTCTCTTCTCTGGGACTTGATTTCTTGGTCTCCTCGGCTTTATTCCTCCCCAGGGACCCTCTATCCCAGCTGCAAAGTTGTACAAAGTGTGGATCGGGGAAGGCACTGGGTGTCTGGGTGACCTGAAACTGCAGATGGGCCCCCAAGGCCAGACGGACCAAGTTGCAGCTAAAATCCCACCTTCACCTTCCTTTCTTCCCTTTGCCCAGAGCCAAGTGAAGAGGAGGGATTCTGCTGGGGGGGCATAGGGGGGTTGGCATGAGAAGGGGGGCAGGCAAGGGGTGGTGGTGGGGATTCTCCACTGCCCTTCCCCTCTTCACCTGTGTGTGAACACTTGGAATGGAGGAGAGGGTTGGGGGTGTTTCCTCATGCTCCTGCGACCCCACCCACCTGCCTCTTGAGCAACACCAGGTTCCATCAGCCTGGCCCTGAGAGAGCGCCTCAAAGTCAGCCTCCCAGGAGAATTTTCACCAGCAAAGACAGGACCCAGCCAGGCACATCTGGAGAGCTCTAACCACAGCGAGCACACTGGCTACTGTGTTCTTGGGCGTCCGTTCAATGTTTCCGAATGACCTGAATCCCATAACTTGACTCGGTTTATTCCAATGCTCCGGATTTAGTTTTCCTCTTAGAGACAGGTATAATGAGATCCTGCCATGACCCACTACCAGAACCAAGGCCCCAAATCCAGCCATCATTCACCCTCCTTCTACTTGGTCACCCCACGCTGAGGTCGCTTGCTTGGAGGGGATACAGTCTAACCTACCCTGTCATTGTCACCCTGCCAGAATCCCAGCCTCTCTTGGACTCGGCATCTATGCTGCAGCTGCAGTTCTTCCAAGCTCATAACAAATGGCTGGACTCCATGGCTTAAAGGAACTCACCCTGGTGACCGATGGCAGCACAGCTTGGGTCTCTGACTCCAAGCCTCTGTCACTCATTCTTGCTCTCTTTATTTGAATTTTATACTGCGTATGGCACCACATGTACAGAAAAATACATACTATATCTATGCGCATATTCAACAAATACTAATAAAATGAATACCCTTGAATCTGCTGACCAGGGTGCGGGGTGGAACATCACCAGTACCTTAGAGGCCCCAGCCCCTGGTCCCTAGGTTGATGACCTTCCTTCCCACCCAGAGGCTGAAGAAGACTTTGGATTTCTGCATGCATCGTTCTTGCTGCTTCTCATACTCCCTCTACCTATATATGTATTCCCAAATAATAGTTGTTGACTCTTAGAACAACAAATAGCATGTAGACCGAATTCTTGCTATCTGAATTGTGCTTCAAGTGCATTGGGAATATGGGCCTTTCAAGGGAAGCTTGCAAGGGACTTTTTTTAATAGAGAAAAGTTTGGAAACTGTCCAGGCTTTCCATTCAGCTAAGCTTCTTATAGCAGGGTTTTCTTCAAATAGAAAAAGCTGGGGATACGTAAATTTGAATTTTATTTTCAAATAAGGTTTATGGCAATTGGGATGACTGTGGTACAGAAAGGTCTGGGGTCAAGTCCTGGCCTGTTCCCAGCTCTCCCATTCAGCTGGGCACCTCTGAACAATGACTGCTTCTAAGTTTCAGTTTCTTCCTTAAAAGCAAGAGAGTTGTGAAGCGAGGGGATGGCAGCAGCATAAATCAAATCTTTCGACAGCTGCTCCAAAAAGTAATATATAAAACAATGTGAAGAATAATTACAAATTCACCAAACCCATGCATTCTGGACATTGGGAAGATAGAAAACGCCCAGACTTCTAGTGACTTGTAAGCAGAAAACAACACTAAATCCAGTGAGCCATCCTGCTCACAAAGAAACAAAAGATCAAAACTGTACAGAAGAAGAGTGGGGGGGGGAGAGGGAGGGGTGAGAAGTTGGGGGGCCAGACAACTACTACGGTGGAGGACTATGGCTGCTGGGGGTGGGGGAGATATAATGACCAAGGGGAGAAATCCTCTACTGTCAAAATATTAATATGTAATGCAACAGCACTTCATTAATAGAAAAATAAAAAGGATTATCTAAAATCATTTCCAGAAAGCCAAAGTCTACACCATGTGAAAATCCTGAAACAAGTCTGGCAGATGAAAGCATTTACTTAAAGAGAGATTGCTTCTAGAAAGAAAAAATGGTAAAGGAGAGTTTCCATTGGAAGGTAACTGGGGGATGGGATGGAGGAAAAGCAAAAGGAGAGACAGAGGGGTCTGAAAGAAAAGCAAGAAGCCCCAAACTAAGGACATTCTGCTCCTTCCACCACTCCCCCCAAAAAGTAAGCCACCCATTAAAGAAATTGTATTCTCTATGTTGACAAAAGATAAAGTCCTTAAGGGTTAAACTGAATAAGAAATGCACAAAGTCTACATAAGGAAAACATTTAAAATTCCAGAAAGACCTCAAAAAAGACTTGAACGAATGAAAAGGCAACACTTGATTTTTTTTAATAGGATGACTCAACACCATAAATACATCAGTTCTCCCCAAGTTCGTTTTTAAACTTGATAAAATTACATCAGAATACCAACAATTATTTGTAGAAATTGAAAAATGGACACTAACATTAATATGGGAAAATAAGCACTCAGGAATAGATAAAAAAGAAAAGAAAATGCAGGGGAAAAAGGAAGGCAATGAGGATGGACACCCTCACAGAAATTCAAATATATCATGAAGTCTTTATAATTAAAACAGCCTGGGACTGGTGCATAAACAGAAAATTAGATGAGTGGAATAAAGTAGAAAAGGTTGAAATAGACCTACAGATATTTGAAATGCATTTTGTAAACAGTAAAGATGGTGTCTCAGATCACTGTGGCGAAATGGATGATGTTTTAATAGATGATGTTAAGACACCTATTAGTCATTTGGGGGGAAAAAGTATAGTAAAGTAAACATCAAAATTATCAAGCAACTATAGATCGGAGATGTTCTGTAGGGTAGAGGGAGGAAGAAGGATCAGGACAGAGTGGGAAGAGCACAAGAGACTATGGTGGTGGCACACAGGTGAGTTGGTGATGGGGGTTTCAGGGGGAAATCATATATTGTACAAATATCAAGGATGATGTAATAAACCTATAATAAAAAACACATATAATTGGATCCATACCCCACTCCCTATATAAGAATGAGCTTCAAATGTATCTAAATGTAAAAACAAAACAAAACGAAAAAAATATGGAACTTTCCAGAACAATACACCCATATGCTATAAAAGAAAAGATTGGCAAATTTAACTATATTAAATAAAAAGGCCTTTTCTTTTTTTTTTTTTATTAGTTATATTTGACATCATTTGTAGTCCCCAGGGGGTACCCACCACCATTTCACCCGTGCACCATCACCTCAGTCCCT